>JAFJYJ010000065.1:3000000-3541254 GCA_019022615.1 Acacia melanoxylon | reverse complement strand
ACTCTTTATAAAAAGCGGGCTCTCATTTCCAGGATTAAGCCCGCCCGGTTTAAATTTTTATTAAATAGACATCGATATATGATAGGTGAAGATGCCACTGTTCTAGGCTTAAAACAATGGGGGTATTACAACTGTGGATCCGAGAATGCATCGATGGACAAAACCGAAAAGAGGCATTGATGGATGAAGCCGTAAAGATGTATCGGCCGAGATGAGAGTCGAAAGTCCGATAGGACTAGTTCGCATGAATCCGATAGAATTGTTTCAAACCATTTGGCGCCGAAGAGGGTCGCCTATCTGTTCATCATAAGTCACCGTGAGAAGCGGACTTCACTAGACTTTACCTACTTCGGCCAAATGGGTTTGATTAACCGTATTGGGTTCTAAGCTACAAGTCTAGTTAAGGCTTGGTTTAAGATTGTATAGTTACTATTCAAGAGTTGTAATTATACACAAGTTCTATATTATTATATCACATGAATATTCCTTCGGGAAATTTTTAATATACCAGCTTATGCCTGGGCATTTTATATTAGTTACTCATTGTCCGAACGTAAGTGCATGCTCTCCGCTTCCGATGGATCCTGAAATCAGTAGACCTCAAACTCTATTGATTTTTCTAAAACTATGTCAATTGACACAATTTGAAGTATGGAATTTGGGGTGTTACACCATATGCATCAAAATTGAATATTTGACCTTAAAAGACCTCCTTGTTCTTTAGAGCAAATTAAAGGAATTTTATGACGACTAAGATGGTTGTTCTTCCAAAAGCTCGTTATAAATAAATGTATTCAATTTGTTCATGTAGTGGCATTGGATTGTTATTAATATTGACTCAAGGTTTAATGCCTCAAATATTGAATGATATAAAGTGCTTTTAGTTATTGTCCCAAGACAATAACTTGCAAGAGAATTATGCCACTAAGAGTAATAATTTAAAGGCTAATAGTCTTCAGGACTAATTTACGATATTTTGCCCAACTTATAATGTAAAGAGTACAATGTTTAAAATATATTTGGTAGCATAAATTTGATTAAGGGCTCCGTGGTTACTAATATTTTGTTACCCTAAGAAACAAAATTATGTATTGATTATTCTACTCCAATATAAAAGAAACTTCTTGAGTTTTAAGGATATCTGTGAGAAATAGATGTCATAGAAAACACATGCTATTGAAACGAGGAAGCTTACAAATAATAATACAAATTAGAATTTTGCCGTAAAACCGTGAAGTTTACAAATAATAATGCAAGAAATTGAAATTGTAAACCAGGGTTTACAAATAATAATGCAAGAAATTGAAATTGTAAACCAGAAAGTTTACAAATATAGTAAATGAAATGTTTGCTAATGCCGCCAATGAGATGTCAAAGAGGCAAAGAGCTGTAGAGAAATATGTGTAGATTTATTTTGAAGCCAAGATAAATAACAAATAAGCTCGGGGAAAGGTAATATAATGCTCCCTTTTGTTGTTATTGTTATTTAAATTTATCAGGCTCACAATATCATAAATCTGTTATGAGAATTTTCTCATTGAGAATTTTACCGTGTGATTCTAAGTTAGTTTGATTATTGAATATTTTCATATGTGGTGGACTATATATTTTGCATATATAAGTTAATCAAGTATATTATTAATGAGTAATGAGATTATCCAAAGGATGTAATATTATAATGGTAGTTCTAAAAGGGTTTGAAAGTGATTTTGAAATATAGAAAGTATGTTTGTATGACTCACACTTGAGGGAGATTGTTAGAATACAAGTGTGAGCTAATTTTTGAAAAGTTATATACTTCTCATACAAAGTCTAATAGATCTCCCCAAATGGATGTCGATTATGATTTAAATCAAAATTTTATGGAAATTGAAAAGTTTATGATTGACTGAGATATATGTTACAATAAACCAATGATTCAAACAAATTTATTGTTGGCATGATTTATTTGATCATCCAAGTCACACACACACACACACACACACACATATATATATAAGATTATGTATTGACATCTATTGAAGAACCAGGAAGATTCTTCATAAATAACCAACATATTATTTATGAACTATGTGCTACTTGTTTCATTGATCATGATTAGTAATGGATATCGCAATTTCGAAATATATCAAACAGTATTATATGGGCCCATTGAAATAGCATGTAAACCATATAAATTTGAAAGTTACATCTATAAGATGGTTACATGTGAGACTATTAGATTGCAACTCCAAGTTTGCAAGAATGCTTGTAACCTCAAGTTTGTAACTCGAAGTTTGCAATAATGTTTGAATAAATTATGTGCGCATTCCAGATTATACGATCTAGAAATCATGTATTAAAGCATCCATAAATAGCTATATCAATGCTTATGAGAACTAAATTTCTATGTTGGTATATTTGATCTTAAATATTGCAGCACTTATATAAGCCAACAAAATTCTCCTGATAAAATTGGTTTTTGGTCAGAATCAGACAAGTTCCATCTTAAAAGGTTTGAATGTGCAATGCTAAGAGTCCACCACAATGCACCTGAACATGGATATAGAAAGAAAGTTGAAATAAATGTTGGGTAAGGACCTCCTTTTTCTTGTTTGTCTCTAAATGAAACAAAATTATATTTCTAAAGGAAACAAATAGATTTAGGAAACTTATACTGCATGATTAGTCAATTGACATTTGACATTGTTTTCCTAACATGAGGGGAGAAAATAGCGAGTTGGGTAAAGAGATTAGCTGGAATGAATTATCATTGGCTCATGTTGATCCTTATACAAAATAATGTGAACCGAAGTTCAAAAGATAATTCATTTACATAATTTAGCTAATCAAATGCTAGAAGCATTTACCGACCTGAAAGAAAGTGACAAAGTCACATGCCCACCGCTAATGCTCCTATCCGAATTAATGTCCATGAAGGACAGCATATTATGAATAAATTTAAAGCACACCAAGAAGCGTGGTAAATCCATCGGTTCCCAAAGATAAAAATCCTCGAAAGAGAAAAGGAGCTAAGAATATAGATAATCAAGTCGAGACAATTAAGAAAAGATAGTAGCTCCGAAGAGCCGTCTCCCCAAGAAAGTTATTATCTCCAATAGAGAAATCTCTAGAAGAGAATGTTGTAGTCCTTAAAAGACCCAGGTACCTGAAATATGTAACAAATTATGAGATCTCAATAAATTATGTTATGAACAGAATCCGATGGGATTGAAAGGAAGTCAACGTTGACGATATCTTCGCTTATAATATAACATATGATGTAATGAATGATAATGAGGATCATGAGTCACAATCTATTAGCGGGTTCCAGAGGCACATGTCCCAAAGGACTTAATGTGCGCAGGCACAAGTCCCCGAAGGACTCAAGGTG
The DNA here is from genome assembly GCA_019022615.1 of Acacia melanoxylon. NCBI lineage: Eukaryota > Viridiplantae > Streptophyta > Magnoliopsida > Fabales > Fabaceae > Acacia > Acacia melanoxylon. The sequence goes on along the minus strand of JAFJYJ010000065.1, from coordinate 3,537,881 downwards.
CCAGAAACACAAGTCCCTGAAGGACTCAAGGTGTCAGAAGCATCTAATTCAAGTTCTCGAGAACTACTGAAATAAGAATTACTCTCCTCTTTCTCTCTTCTCTATTCTCTTGTTCTTGTTCTGTATCTCTTCTCTCAGATATATCGTTATATTTATAACAATAGTCGTTATCTCAGTCTTTATCTTTTTTTCATCAAATATTTGTTTTTTAAGATTACCGAAGAGATTTAGATTATTTAATATGATCTTTTGCCATGAGATTTAATTAGATTTATTCTATTATATTTTCAAAAAAATTTATAAGTAAAATTATTTTATATATGGCTTGATCTGAAGAGAAAATGTTTTTGGGGACAAGGTTGTTTTTTATCCGTTTTAGACGGAATTTCTTTTACTTCTTATTGGCAGCTAATTTCCCCCAAATTTATGCCTACGAGATGCAACTTAAATTTCATATATGATTAAATAACTAAAATTAAACTACAATGAATGAGAAAAAAATTAATAAATTATTTTACAGTATCTAATTTAAAATTAATAATTTACATCATAATTTATACCACAACTCATATTTTGATCCAATTTATATGAAGTCATTGACTATAATCGACTCAAAGTCTCGTTAATATTATGATAATATTAACAACCTACCTCAATATAATTTACTTTTAAGCATTTTATATTAAAATATTTTTTTATATTTATGTATAATAATTAAAGTTAAATTAAAATGTTTTCATTTGCTACCTAATATTTCTCACAAAATATTCGCTTTAGCCCCTAATGCTGGATTATATATTTTATCACTTATATTAGCATATATTGTTTTCACATTAAGGAACATAATCTATCATACACACACACGGGTGGAACTAGGTGGGACTAGGGGTGGCCCCCCTAAAATTACAGAATAAAACTCATATGTTCATGAAACTACATTTAAACCCTATAAAAATTTCACTATTTTCACTTTAGTCCCCACTAAATTTGGGGGGGGGGGGACTAAAATGAAATCTTGAAATTTTATGGGGTTTAAATGTAGTTTCATAAACATATGGGTTCTATTCTATAATTTTCGCCCCCTTTTACAATTTCTCCCAAAAGCTTCCTTCATAATATATACAAGTCGCTTTTAGAGAAGAATGCATTAGTCAGTTAACTATCATTTCTTGGTTTTGATGAATTAGTTGGAGTGTCATTATCATTGGAAGAAAAAATCCAAATAATATCACTTAAAAAATTACAAAATAAGCCAATTTGAAAACTATACAACTTACTACGTATTATAAAATAAATGCCACATCTAACAAGGTGTAAGTAGTTTTTTATAAATCTCAACTCATTAAACAATGAATAACTTTTAGTGTAGTTCTCCCCGGTCTTTTTTATAAGCAACATTTTTTCTTATTACGCAAAATGAATTGACAGTTAAGTTTTGTGAAAAAAAAAAAAGGGTTGACCATGGAACCCTTAACCCGGTGAGCCCGCCCACAACCCGATGTAATTGGGCTATTTTGAGCCCGCCGAAAATAGCCCATATCAGTTGGGTTAAAACCCGCCCATTTAAGACTTAAAATGAGCAAGCTATGGGCATACCTTTGGGCTACCTGTACCCGCCCATTCAGTGTTTTTTTTAAAAAAAAAATAACTACCCATTCCATTGGCTAAGACACTGACTCCCTCCTTTTAGAGTATCTAGCAATCTTCTCTAAATCTCTAATCCCTAACCCTAATAGCCATCGACTCTCAGTTTCTCATTCTCTTTCTCTATGGATCTGCCTATACAAACTCCCTGAACGAGAGAGTCAGAGTTGGTATTCTTCATGGGTTAGTGTTTGTAGACATCTTCTTCATCTCCTAAACCAGAACGGGAGAGCAAGGAAGGAGGGAGGATGTTGATGGTGGCTAGAAGCACTAGCCATACCAAAGAATGCCACCGAATCTGAGAGAAGAAGGTGCGAGACTGGCCTTCTTAACATATATCAGTAAGCCTCAAGTCTACAAGGCGTATCTCACTCTCTTTTACATGTGACTATGTGTGTAACCCTTGCACTCTAACTACGTGTAACCTTCTTGAATCTTTGTGGGTCGGCGGTAGCCGAAAGTCCATGATTTTTTCTCGCCTTGCTCTGATGCGTCGCGGCCATGGAAGAGACTAAGATTGAAGCTTGAAGTACGCCATTGAGGCTTGACAGCTGACCAACTCTGTGTAACTCTCAAAAGTGAATTTGAAGATGATGGTGAAGATTGAAGCATGCAGATTCAATGGAAGCATGCCATTTTGTTAATCTTTGAACTTGTAGAGTTGTAGTTGTAATGTTTTGATTTAAAAGTTGGAGTCTGAACATCAAAATTATGTTTTGATGGTACTTGTCTAACCTTAGGTTTTGTTGTGTGAATTGTGATTATTGAACTTTGAAAACTCAATTTTCACAATTTAGAATGATGGATTTGGTTGAAATAATGATGAATACTTAATACTTATGTATGATTCTTTTCAAAAAAAAAAAAGTCAAAGGTAAATGGGTTACTCAAAACTCGATTAGCCCCTCATTTATATGCTAGCCCGTTTAAATGGATTGAGGTACAGGTCAGAGCTAGCCTATACCCATATAAAGTTAAATGGGCGAGCTATGAGTTTGGGCACGGGCTGCCCAACCCGTTGCTCTGCCCTAGTTAAAAATAATAAATGTCATGTTTCTTTTAAATATGCCTATTTATGAAAAGAGCATAGGAGAGAGAATAAGTAAAAGATATGAGAGAGAATGAGTATAAAATATGAGAGAGAGAGTGGGTAATAAATGATTAAATGAAAGATAATTAGTGGTGAGTATAGGATAATTGATATAAAGATATGTATTTAATAGGGGTAGAAAAGAAAAAAAGTAGTTTAAATTTTGAGACGTGAGGAAAACGTTGATGATATTAAAGACCAACAATGTAACATCCCATTTTCAAAAGTTAAAGATAATTTTTTTTTCATATATCACTTAGTGGTAAAGTACGGAGCGCAGAATCGATACTTTTATTCAAAATAAGTCCGGCTGATTGCGTGCTGGTCCAGTTGACCGAGAGTTTTCTGGAAGCAAATAACGTACAAAAGAAGTCTTCACTACTTCCCATGGCTACCGTCAGCTTTTCCCTGGCCCCTGGCTCTCCATAACTCCGACGTTATAAAGTTAAGAGCTAAGGTTCAATCCCATTGAACCTCGTGTGTAACGCACCTCATGCTTAAATATGACACTATATGAAGACAAGAATAATCAATACAACAGCCCATAACAGATGTATGATTAGGAAATACATAACCACGTATGTAAGATAACAACCACGTATGTAACATAACCATGTACGCTGGGCGTAACAATTAGAACATAAACCCGTATGTGACATAACCACGTATGTAAGTCTTAGTCGATGAACACAACAATCATATATGATCATACAATAAGCATTAGAGCTAGTGTTACTTGCACGCGAACGTACCTTCGTTGACGGTATTCTGCAGACTTTTGACGGAAAACGGTATTTTTGACAAATGCCCACGAAAATGGTATATCGGCGGTACAACAGCGATATGATTATCACAGATATCCTATAAGGATAATATTTATCAACATTTAGCATCCTAACAGTGCATTTTTGGTACAAATTACCATTTTGCCCCTGATTCCCCTATTCGGCGGAATTTCGCCAGAGCTTCGCTATTTTGACTCTAATCTTCCAAAAATTTTCCATAACTCTTTTCCCAACATATTTTTCGAAATATATATCATATTTAACCCAAAAACATGATATCTACAATATATTGGAAGATTAAAGATCAAAACAACATTCCTACTATAACTACCGAACAAAACACCGAAGCTTAAGACTAGGACCGAAGAACTTACCCGGGCTTCGCTACACTTTCTCCGGACTCCTCCTTCTCTCTAAAATCTCTCTAGGATTCGAAATTTTGGTGTGAAATGAGAAGAAGAGGTGTTGGCTATTTATAGAGATTTACGTGACACTATTCACACCTTTTTCGATCGAATCTCATCCGTTAGATCTTGTTTTTACACATGGCTTCATCTTGGCCATCCATGTGTCTCCCCTGTCCCAAAAGTCAACAAGATGATGTCATGCATGATGTCATCCTGTTGCTTTATGTGGACCGTACCGATAAAGTTCCATGTTCGGTGTTCTTATCACGTAATCTCGGCGGATCTTAAAAATACAACCAAGACAGCTCCGAAGGTCTAGTCTTCCTCTTTCAAAATACCTGGTTTAACTAAATTTTTGATCCCGTTAAGGGTATTCCGTTGCTGCTAGACATTTTCGGACGTACGCCATCGGTTACGGAAATAACTTCCCAGTAGCACCAACTTACGGACAAAAATTCACTGGTTTATAATATGTCCCGACCTAAGAAACCTAATTCATGGTTTGTCACAACGGTCTTGTTTTCTATGGATTCTCGTTTCTACTATCTGCCTTTTTCTTATTTACCTGTCTCTTATTTACTCCGTTGGTTTCGAAATGACTTCGGAGATAGCTCACCCGAGATAAAATTTCACTTGTCTATATTAAGTCCGATGTTATTGACTTAGTTCATCTATTTTGAGATAGGATTTTATTTCTATCGGTTCTCATTTAGCCTAACCTGGTCTTCTACCGAATATATTATTATTTAATTACTTAAATATCTAGATATTATTTGAAAAATCTCAAACCCTTTTCACACTAGGAATTTCGGCTCCCCCTTTTTTATTTGTTTTTTTATTTATTTTTTAATTACTTAATTTATGCCTTAATTATCTTAATTAATCAATTATCCTACGCTTAAACAATTTGCCACTAATTACTTAATTAGTCACTTACTAATTGTTGATAATTTTCTTAATTAGATTAATTATTATCCTACAACTATTTCAATTGTACATTATATTTTATATCCCATGCAAAATATTAAAATCATAAATAATTATGCTCCCTAAAATTATATTTAATTTTGCCTCTATTATTTTCTGGCTAAAAATAATCCCAAAAATTCCCAAATTAGGGACAACATACTTTCTAATTTTTAGAAAATATTTTATTGCCTCATGGGATTTATCATAATATTTTCAGGCCATTTTATGCCCATAAATGCATTTTTAGGAGTTTTAGCTCTTTATCTCTTCTAATTTTAATAGAAATTACCCTAGAAAATAAGATAATTATTACTTATTATTTGAAACCACATATTCATCATTTCAATAGGTATTATTTACTAAATTATGATACTTTATCATAAATACGATTTTATGTGTATTACACACAAAAAATATAAAGTTCTTTATCAAAAGACCTGATGGACATTTGCTAAATGTATATATTTCAGTTTTTCTTTTTATCTTTTTTCTTTTTCTTTTTTTAAAACAAAAAAAAAAAAAAAAAAAGAATCTCAACTCATTCAAAAAATTCCATCACGTTACATGCCCAAACAATGGCGGACTTACATAGTATAGAAGGGGGGCAAGTGCCCCCCTTGAATTGGAAATTTGAGTTTTTTTAAATAAAAAAAACAAATTAAAATAAATCATTTTAAATTAATACATGTTTAAATGATTGCCCACTTTTAAATGAAGTGCTCACTCTTAATACATCAAGACTAACTTCGTGATGGGATGAGGATGAATAGTTGAATGATTGTTTAGTGCCTTATATTGAAAAAATAAGTATTTGATAGCATTGAAAACAAGGCAATTATGATGGAATTCGAAAAAAAAAAATAAGGCTTATAAGGATGACATTATAATTATTTTTATTGTAATATACTTTTTTTATTAAAATATATGTACTTAAACTTATTGAGTGCCACTCTTCATTGTAATTTATCACACCGCATTTCTAACAATACATAGCCTTGCTTTTCTAAATGACGGGTTTGTAAAATATTTGTTTATCTTATTACATCATCGTATTCACTTGATTTCATAAATATTTTTTTTTTTGCTTATATTCTTTTGTTTTTTAATGCATTTAAAACTTTCCTTAAAAATAAAATTAAAAAAATCGGGGCGCCGCCCCGAACCCCCAAATCCTCCACTAATTGTGCCCCCCTTGTGTATTTTAAAATCCGCCCTCAGTTACGACATGGTGTGCCTCCTTCTCTACACACACCTACAGATACACACATGTATTTGTGACAATATCATATCCCTACATATATATATATATATATAGACACACACGCACTTGATATATTTAACCTAGTTTTCTTTATATGTGTGTATATATACCTATATATATACACACACACACTTATACATAGGTTAAAGTACACTTTTAGTCATTTAACTCTTACATGAGTTATACTTTTAGTCCTATATTTATAACATCGTTAATGTTATTAACGGAAAATGTTAATGCAGCAAACTTAACTAATGATTGTGCAGCTAATCAGACATATTTAAGTTTTGATTCTTTAATATAATATATTTTTATTATTAAACTAAAATAAACGGACAAATCATTGTAAATGAAATTGAGGTTTTAATATTTAGATTATTAAAACAATATATTTAGATTATTAAACTAATTTTTTTATATATATTTAGATCATTAGACTAAATTTTTTAATACAATCTAGGTTTTGATACTAACGGCTTCATTAGGGATTTAGATATGTTTCAATTTATGCATATTTTAAATTTAAGATTAATAAGTGTCATTTAATTATACAAATATCACTTGCAGTTTGTTACATAATTATTTCCGTTACTATATTTCTGTTAGTAATAATAATATTGTTAGAATTAGAGAGGACCAAAAGAATACTTTAAAAAGTTAAGGAACTAAAAGTATACCTCATGTAAACTTAAAAAACTAAAAGTATATTTTAGTCCACACACACACACACACACACACACACACACACACACACACACACACACACACACACACACACACACACACACACACAACATACATACATACAATGTTGTCTTATTTTGAATCAGATTTATAATTATCATCATTATCTCAATCTTTATTTTCTTTTTTGTTATCAAATCTTTATTTTGAATATTATAGAAGAGATTTAGATTATTTAATTATTGAATATTATAGAAGAGATTTAGATTATTTAATTAGATTTTTTTGCCATCAGATTTAATTAAATAAAATAGAGAGTTGGTATACGTAAAATTATATTATATATGGCTTGATCTGGAGAGAGAAAATTTGTTGGGGAGAAAGTTGCTTTTGCTCCATTTTGAAAATTTATTTTTAAATGGAATTTTCTTATATTTCTCATTAGCCAGTAACTAGCCTCAAATTTATATATAGTAGATAAAACCTAAATTTGATAAGTGTAATTAAATAATATTTTACATTATCAAATTTAAAATTGATTATTTACATCATACTTTATAACACAATCCACATATATATTTTGATCAAATTTATATGTCGTCATTGAATACAATCAACTTTTAAAATTTGCTAATACTCATTCATAATATTTAACATATAGATCTCAATATATTTTAATCATAAAAATTTTCATTAAAATATTATTATTTTTATAGTTTTATATAATATTAAAATAAAATTAAAATGTTGTTTTCATTTGCAATTGCTAATATTTCTCACAAAATCTTTAGCTTTAGCCTCTGTATTTGTATTATATATTTTATCCCATAAATTAGATTTTTATTGTTTTCACATTAAGAAACGTAATAATGTATTACATTTACATATAGTGTCTAATCAGTACGCTAAATTAAAGTTACAAAATTAGTAAAACTATTTACCATTTATAAATAGAGCAAGAACTATTTTCATTTATACGTCTTTGAATGATATAGAACTAAATAATGAATTTCCTTCTCTAAGTTCTTCTCTTCTCGTTCTAATTATGTCTCTATCTTTCCCTTTTCACATTTCATATCATGCATGTTGTTTTCATTTCCAATTCATAATATTCCTCAAAATATTTAGCCATAGCCTTGAAATTTTGTATTATACATGCTATCAGAAATAATTTATTTTATTATACACACATATATATCAAGTTGATATAATTAATATATGGTATATGCGGTTCATATATATATATATATGGGGTCAACTCTTATGTTGCATGTGAGTAAGTTAAGCAGATTATACACACACGAAATTGTTAGGACTCATATATATATATAATGCTAATTATGAGAGACGGCCTTCACACCATTTACAAGGGCGTGATTATTGAGAATACACTTCTCCCCAATAAATACTTATGTTTTCCTATATATATATATATATACTTTTATTCATTCCGGAAACCTAAATAACTTACATATTCATCAACCAAATTGCACATAAATGGAAATTAAATTTAAAGTTTTGTGTTCCTTCTACGAAAAACAAGCAGACAAGGTACACTACTACAAAAAAGACATTACTTTCCATAGCCGACACCCTTATTTATTATGCTAAGCTTAAATATTTTAAAATTAAGTAAGATTTTCGTAATTATATCGCTTTATATTATATAATTTGTCATTCCTAAATACGTCAAAAGACGCTTAAATTTAAATTCGCTATTCTAACATAACAAAAGGGATTTACTCAAAATTAATTTTTCGCGCTAAAATTAATTTTTGGCCCATTTCGAGAATTTTTTTGGCTGTCACTGAAGGTTTTTTTGGATTAAATTAATTTTTTGCAATTGGGCGCGCTCTGCTTTTAGTTTATCAAGACGCCTTTAATTTTAAATTTTCAATTAAGGCATCCCTGCTTAGCGGAATGTGACGCTTTTTAATGTCAATTTACAAGGCCTGCTTATTTTGTCGATTTTTAATTTTTAAATTTCACTAAGGCGCCCTGCTTGTGGAATAAAAGACGCTTTTAACGTTAATTGGCCAACTCCGCTTTTGTTACTGCGACGCTTCTTTAATTTCATTTCATACGCCCCGTTGTGCAACAGACGCCTTTAATGTTTCTTTAACGCTAAAATTGTTTTTAATATGCCCGAATATTCGGATAATTATTTCTTTTAAATATTATATTCTTTAAATATTTGATTCAGTCAATATTACCTATTTAAATAGGTGAATACGTTGTTCTCAATTTTTCTTATTATTCTTATTTTATTTCTAGGTGATTTCTTCTTAGAATTAAGATAATGAAGATTTAGTTTAAATCTTATTAGGAATCATAAAATATCCTAATATTTTCAATTAAGTATAATTCAATTCATATCATTTTAGTAATTAAAATCAAAGGACGCACTAAATCAATTAAGAGGAAATTAGCAAACAATTATTAGGCAATTAAATTGCACAATTGCAATATTTTTATAATTTTCGTGAAAATCAAAATGTTGAAAAACAAAGACCCAAGGTAATATAAAAAGGTTATTCAATAGAGGTATGCCAACAGGTAATTAAAGGTAATTAGTGTAAATTCAATTAGGATGAATTCAAGACATATGTGAATGAAAATTCATTATGAAAATGAAGTTTAAAAAATACGGTCCAAAAGTATAAGTGGAATCTTAACCAAATTAGGATTTGGGGCAATTGAACAGTTTGTGATAAGAGATAAAACTTGATTCAATAAGTTTCTGAAGAACCAATTCTCAAATTGTATAAACAGAGGGCAAAGCCTTGCTGTTGATCTTTAGAAGTCCCCAAGTAAGTTCTTATGCTCTTCATAATCTTCCTCATGTTTTTATTATTATAACTGTCTTTATTTCGAAAAATGATGAAGAAGAAGTTATAGCAAAATATGGTCAAAATAGCTGAACAGAATTTCAAAAACGCTGGTATATGGAAGGCCAAAATTCTGATAAAATTCATGATAAAATTAGACATCTTTCCAAATATACCTATAGCATGTCGTTTTGAGCCCTGTGCTATAAAAATTCACTCAAAGAGTTCACTTTCATTTGCACCAATTATTCTATTCTGAGTCTATCGTAATTCATTAATTAAAATTCTCCAAAGTTAGTGAAAAATCAGCCTATAAAGTGATTATTAAGGTTTTTAATGAAATTATAGTTAATAAATGGGGAAATAATTAATCCAGGGTAAAATGGTCATATATAGCCAAAATACCTTTTGAAATAATATTTGTGAATTAATTGAGACGATATTACCCTTATAGGATAACTGATCGCTTCACCGTCAGAACGCATCTAAAATCGACAAACAAGGTACGGACAGATTGTGAATCCTTTAATCATGCTCGTTTGTATGCTATAATGTTTGTTGTGTTCATATACCGAGATTCTGTCGGTTTGAAAATGGTGGGATTATGAGTACACTAAGCGTGGCATTGTTAACACCGCTTAGAGTTCTCCCCAGCTAAGTGACAACACAATATTAACGTGGCAACCTATATCACAGATCGACGACATACACATCTAAGTACTGTAACGTTATTGCCGATATGACGTAATAATAAGCATTATGATTGCGAATGTTGTGGAATATCTGCTTATGCATACACTGCTTACATAAGATGAGGTTAATCACTTTGAGATTCAATTTGCACTGGATCTCAAATGCTAATATAGCTTCAGGATCCCATGTGCGTATTTACTGAGAGAGTGGTAAGGAGCTCACGCAGGAAAGAAAGGAAGAAATAAAGTTGTTGTCTATTTTGTTTAGAACAACTGATGAATGTACTACTATGACACTGTATATATTATTATGAATGTTATTCGTTGACTTCGTTTTCATTTAATTCAAAAAAAAAATTCATTGCCAATCCCCCATCAATAATAACAGAAAATGTTTTACTTAAAACGCCGTTACACCCGCGATTTATATTTCCTCTCTCGCTTCCCCATCGCCTCTTCTCTCGGGTGCTTCTTCAACCCCGTCTTCGCGATTCACCCCCATTGCTTAGACCCTAGTTGTTCTTTCCTTCATCGAATCCTCCGCTTCGACTCTCATCATTCCCGCTGCTCGATCTACGCGAACCCAAGCCCTAGTCGCGGCGGCGTAGTCCTTCTCCTCCGCTCCTCCTCTCTTCGCGGTTGGTGTAAGGCAATTGAACGGAATCTGCTCTTCTCATGACTCACTCCAACCCGTTGCTCGATTCACGCCGAACCCAAGCCCCAGTCGCGCTGGGCTAGTCCTTCTCCTCCGTCTTCCTTCGCGCGAGGTAATCGAACGTGAATTTTCTCTTCTCGCGACCACTGCCTGCTTTCGATTCACGCCGAACTCCAAGCCCTAGTCGCATGATAAGACGTCCTTCTCCTCCGTTCCTCTTCGCTTGCGAGGTAATTTGGAATTCCCCTGTGACTATGCTATATTTTTTGAATTTTTTCTTTTATGCTATATTAATACTATGCAATAAAATATAGTACGATTCGCCTTCATAATACTAGCGAGTAACGTAAGGCCTTTATTACAATCCCTCTGGAAGATTCCTATTTCTATGGCTCTTATTTTTTGAATTCAAATTATAAACATTAGGATTAGTCTTAATTCAAGGGAACCTGTAAAGAGCCTTCTAACTGCCTCCGCCGTGATTAATTTGATAATCATGTTAATTAGATCATTTAAGCTTGGACATCTATTAAAGTTCCTTTCGAGACTCGATTAGGCTAGATTCCACTTGTTCTCACTTAGCTAACTCTTTTCTTCGTTGAATCAAAATCGCGCCATCACTGGAGTCTTACTTGTTAAATCAGATTATGAAACTAACCTTCGAAATTGCTAATCAAGGTAAAGTCATTATCGCCTGTATATTTGCCTCCACCGCTGTGAGATATCAAATAAGTATTCGCAATCGGGCGGAATTTAATGCTTTCTAATCAAATAGACGAGAGTGTGTCCTTCACTTGTGGTTACAAGTTTGAGATAGATTTACCAAAATTAGATGCTGAAGTTAACATTTTTTATTTTATATACGGGTCATCTCTATATTAAAAAATTTAATAATCTCATTTCTCTAATTTGTTTAAGCCTCGTTATAAATCCTAAACTACGACTAAGGACGTAGTCTTTATTCTTAAAAGAAACAAGAAGGATATGTCGGTCTAATTTAAATCGGAATATCTTATTCGGGACGTAAGGGACTATTAATTGAAGAGTCAAAGAAATATATTTTTAGAACTTGTTTCTTTTTCATCGTAACTCACTCATATTAATATATTTGTTTATGTTTACAGACGAAAACGAAAGGGCACTTCTACCACAAACAAGTAGACATACATCCAAGGACATCACCTATATCACCATCAAGACGCGCATGCATACTTCTACGGAGAAAAGACATATGACTCGGATCGCTGACAAAAAGATCTCGACGAATTTCTTACAGATTGAGCATTTAGACTAGTCATCATAGTCGGGATAACGAAGTTTTGTTTCCCTTAATTATTGCATTGATCTTTTTGTTTTATATACTCAACAACGCAGCTTGATTTTTTATTTAATTTTTGATCATACGTCATACCATACGCTGGGCCCAACCACCGAAAGACAGTTTGTACGATTCTGTCCAATAAACATTTAATAATCAATACTAAGAAACTAAAAGGATGCTTACGTTGGTTATACAATCACAGACGACTTTCCTGCTTATCTAGCCCCAATACTTCAAGGGTACGCAGTCTTAGTTTTGTGTGGTCAAGATGTTTCAAAATAAATTCCTTTTCTTATCTTAATTTCTGTCCTTAAAACGAGCACGCTAGAGCGTCATTGACCTCGGCAGGTCGCTTATCCGCCCAAGAACGATGCTATCGTTCGATTTCAGCAAACCAAAAGGTAAATCAAAACCACGTTTGCTAAGTAAGTAAATTTTCAAAAATCATTGGATTCTTCATTTATATAACATCTGGTTACGTTCCATACTTTCCATTTGACGACAATGAATACATTCAAGCTCATGGCTTAGACTTGGCCATCGATCACAAAGAAAGAGGCATGTCGGCCGTTTTATCCAAGAGTAAGTAGTTTCAATTCATTCAAGTTATTATTACATTGACACAAAGAGCTTCGATATGCCTTTATTTGTTTTAACAATTTGTTTTTGATTTATGTCATTTCTACAACGAGTAATACTCAATACAGATATCATTGCCATTCATTACATACACCATCAGCATCGAAGTGACGACAACAAAGCCAAAACATAATGTGAATTTCCGCCTCCGATTCTCAAAACGATAATATTTTTGTTGATCTTTATTGTTAATTACTTCATTTACTTCATTGGTTTTAACTTATACCTTTGTTTGCACCTATAGCTTTTTGATATTTTACTGACTGCGTTTTGATCAAGACATCGACACTATTCAAACAAACGGTCACACATTTTCTTGAAAACCTATAGGACTTATACGACGCTTACGTTAACTTTTTCATAATCGATAATGGATGACGTTGTAATTGGTTGTTGTTATAATCTAAGTTATTACAAAGCGTAGGCGTAATCAAGTCACAGATACACCCCTTTAATTTACTGCACGCTTCACTTTCAAAGTAATTATGATTAATAACAGCGACAAATCCTTTGTAGTTGACGATAATGATACACCCCCCGTAGGTTGCCTTTTTCATCGCTGATCTTGCATTGTAAAATACTTTGCTGCACAAACTCGTAGTAAATATGCTCGTCAACAGATCACTTCATCGCATAAATTGTGAGTAAATACTTTGCTTGCTCTAAACGTAATGTATTTGTCATTGTATACGTGCATATGTGTTAATGTTATATTTAGCTGCTAATTGCTTATATTTAATTAGGTAACGCATTATGTTATGTATTCAACCAATCTGTTTAACGCTGAATATAATGATACAGATACGCTGGGAAAATCACTGACTTAATAAAGACTTTTAAAATCGTAGGTTCATCCATTATTCTTTGACCTCAGTTATATGAACGTGGTTTTTTTTTAAAAAAAAAAATACATATATGTATCCCTTTATTAGAAAAAATGACTTTATATATATATGTCATTCTACATTAATGATCAGACGCTTTATATAAATATAAGGCGCCCTAATAAAATACCCGCGACGCCTTATATTGCAAAAATCACACAAAAATAAAAGGTTTCGCTACAGATACTAATAAGGCTGCCTCCTTTACTTTAAATAGACGCTTTTTTAAGGGCGCTCCTGCTTAAAACAGACGTTTTATTATTGCCCCATATTAAAAAACAGACGCTTTTTGTTAAGTATCTCTGCTTTTAAATACTGTGGACGCCGAAGACTTTTATAAACAATCTCCTCGTTAGACGCTCCTTTGGAAAAGCGGACGCTAATTGCCTCTAATTCGTGGACGCTTTTTCACTTTTGCAGAATGTAAAATCAAACGTTGAAAAAACAATATAAAAAGGTTATTCAATAAACAGGTACGCCAACAGAAACAATGCGCTCTCTTTCCATAATTGAACAGATCATATAGGAAGGTATTTGGGTCATATGCCCCCATTTCACTCTTCACTTTCATTTGCACCAATTATTCTAAAACTTATTTATCACATATATTACACACCATTCCTCCAAATACTCACCGGACCAAACTTCCTTGAGATTATATATATAGAAGCATAAAATGAAGTTTGAAACAACTAATACTGAATTTCTCCATCCTACATAAGAAGGCATCAAGAGATAAATCCAAATACTCACCAGACCTAAGTGTAGAATGTAAGTGAGAATTTCATAGCAAGGCTATTCAACATGCATATCGCACATAGACACAAGGCTCTCTGCATAATAGAAAATTCTGCTCGATTGAGAAATAGATATAGAGATGGGGAACCTTTTAGCTCAATATCAGTAGTGAGACTGAATAGATGAAAAAAGTCACCCTCCAACTCACCATTCCATCCACGTTGAATTTTTTTGCAAACTATTTGATTCCTCCAAAAGCATATTGGACGTAAGCAATACAAAGTTGGTCCAATACTATATTTCCTGGTCCAATCCCAACTCTTGCCATATATGCACCACTTTCCTCTTCCAACATCCATAAATCAATAAAAAGCAGAAAATTTATGGGCAATGCGAACATGAAGATTATCAACTCTGTTCTCGTACACATCAAGCACCTCTAGATAATAACTATGATTAGTTAAAGAAGGTCTTGGTATCAAGGTAAAAACTTCCATTTCTAGGTCAGATGAATCTATGATACGTCTTTGATCTTCAACCCCAACCAGTCGTCCCTCATTAACCGTCACAGGTTTAGGTTCAAGACTTACACCCTGTATAGAGTCAAATTCTATTTCTTTCCATGACACTGTTCTTCATGAAAACACTCCCACCGTGTCAACATATATCATAACCCTTACGCCATATCTTAGGATGAATTCTCACTATGTTGTAATCCCTAACTAACTACGTGTGTAACATCCCGAATTTTAGGCCCCGAGAATTTAGAATAAGCCTAAATTAGGCGGACGTATTAAGCCCAATTTGGGAAGAGTCCCAAGAATATCGAGAGATAAGAAGCCTCTCAGACTAAGTAACTCGGGCCGACGTCAATGGACTTAGTATGTATAGGCCGTGGAATTAAAGTGACAAAGGAAGAGGCACATAAGACCTCTACGGTGTAAATTCGCCGGAAAAGATGTCACCCAACCATGCCCCGAGGTATAGGACAATAAGTTGAGCGAAAATATGCGGATAATAAGTATACAAAAGATTTTCAACGCAATGGGTATGCCCTCGTTTTTGAGAAAATACTGTATATGTGCCATCATTTTGCTGGCCTTGGTATTTTTGTTACAATCCCGGAGTAAAACCGAGCAAGAATTTTGAGTATGTTGCGTAAACCGAGGCAACAATAACGAAAACCCAAACACACAAATCAAAGCAACAAATAATAAAGCCCAAACATGAAAACCAAGAACATGAACTCCAAAATTAATATATATATATATATATATATGATATTTTTCCTTGAAACCATGCCCTCTCCCTCACGCACACACACCAACACACATACAAAATCAAGACACTTGGCAAGCATGCAACAAAACACTTGTCACCTCTCTCAAACACAACAATGACAACATGGCATCCTTGCATGTCTTACACTTGTCTTATTTTCCTCCTATCCTTGTGACACATATTACAAACCATTTTATATATCAATACAAATCTGATCATACTCCCTCTTCCCTTCCTCTCTCCTAAAATCACATTGTTTCAAACTCTCTCCTCCTCTCAAACTCCCAAAAAACCGTCCCTCCTCCTCTCTTTCTTTTGTAACATCCCAATATTTGGAAATTAGGAATTAAAATATGTTATGGGATTTATGATGGAAATTTGAATTTTAATTATTTTTAAAAAGTAATTATTGGAATTTAAGGCATATTTTCTTGTAAATTAAGGATAAATAGTTGGGGAATAATTTTTGGCCTAAATATTTTAGAGATAATATTTAACGGCCTAAATAAATTATTTAAGGAAGAAAAATCCTTATTTAGGATTAAGGATTATTTTCTAACACCAATTCCTATTTTCATATTTATTTTCTTCAGCCCATGTGCATAATAGAATATTGAGCCAAGCCTATATATATAACACTCAACCCACCTCTCATCTTTGGCTCAACAAGCATTAGATAAAAAGGGAAGAGAGAGAGAAGCAGCAAAACGCAGGACAACATACTCTCTAATATCCATTGTTATTTCAACCTATTCCATACTCTCAGCCCATTAAACCCCACCTGGCCCAATAAACATAACATACACTTTAATATTCAATCCAATTCCCTCTCATGCGCATATATACTCCGGTCAACAAATGCTCATTTTTCCTTCCATTATATTTCCACCACCTCATCCCTCTCTCATTCTCCTTTTCGACAGCTCACCCTCTACCTGCACAACCATTTAATTCAGCTAATATTCATTCCTCCAGCCGGCTAATACACACACGATATAACCTCTTCTAATCTCCCATTTCTCTCATTCTCGACCAGTCTCCCATTTTCTCATTTCAATTTTTCCTCCGGTTTCCTACACGATACCACACACCCTCCTCCCTCTGAATATTCATTCCAGCCATTCACCTCTCCATGCCATTCCATTCTTGTCGTCAGTTCAGAGGGA
Source organism: Acacia melanoxylon (assembly GCA_019022615.1). NCBI lineage: Eukaryota > Viridiplantae > Streptophyta > Magnoliopsida > Fabales > Fabaceae > Acacia > Acacia melanoxylon. The sequence goes on along the minus strand of JAFJYJ010000065.1, from coordinate 3,520,837 downwards.
AACCGAGAGAAATCTGAGAATCTGAGTTATGACCGAGAGAGAAAGAAGCATCGAGAAAGAAGAAGGTGACCGGAACTCACATGCAAGCTTGGATTTTGGTTAAGGTGAGTCTCCTGATCGTTTTCCCTCTTGGTTTTCCATCATTTGCTGGGTATTATAAGAGTTACTGAGGTCTGAAATTCATGGGATAGTGAAAGGAAGTTGTTGTCACCGTATGAAGCATAAAAGAAGTCTTGCATGTCGATTTTAAATTGGTTTTTGGGTTCCTTGGCTCAGCAAACATGCTTGAAGACCGTGCATGTCTGATATATGTGCATTGATCAGTCTGGTTTCCAAGAGATCTAAGTCAGAAAATAGAGTTGCATGTGTTGTTTTACAACTCCGTCCAGTGGTTCAAGAAAAGGGTTGATTTTCACATTGTTTTCATGGGTTAGAGGTTGAGTTTCTCCTCTGAAATTTTTATAGGAGACAGTACTCTTCTTAAGGTTTAAAATGAGCTTTGATCACTTAAAACGGAGGTTTATAACTCCAGTTATGATTTTTGGAAGTTGAGCTAAAAAATCTGAAATTTCCGATATGATTCTGGAGCATGAAAATGACATGGCATTTCGAACCAAGTAAACAAAATCAAAATAATGCAAAATTTTCAAATAAATAGTAGACACAAGAGAGGTTTAATTTGATAGGTAATTTGTCAAATTCTCGATAAGTATTGAAGGAGTTATGATTCTTCAAAGATTGGTCAATAAATCTGAAAAATTCTGATATTGTTTATATTTTTCAAACTTGGGATTTTCTCAGCTTAAAATCAACTTTGTGACTTTAATTTATGAAAATAGACTTATCAAGGTTTAAGTAGAAATTGGAATCACTCCATTTGGAGTTAGATCGGTCGTGTTATGAATTTTCCAAATTTCCTTTGAGAAGTTAGAAGTTAAATTTTTATAAGTCTTAAGATAGCCACACAAGTCGTTAATTATGTATAACCTTCAAGGTAAAGGTTTTCTTGGATATATTGAAGGGTTAAATGGCTGAGATGATATTTATTCCATAGTCAATAGTATATAATTAAATAAGTTCCAATTGGTATTCATCCCTAGTCATAAGGATACTAAAGGACATGTATTTTGGGGTGGGTCTAGAGAAGAAATAATCTTAATTATGTTATTAAGATTAAATTGTACAATGACCTATCTTTATATAAATGTAATTTATAGGAACTCCCAATACCGCCGCACCGCAAATTACTTGGACGCAGCTAAGGTTAATATAAAGACTAGGTGGTCACTCTAACCTTCTATGTTTGTGTGTATGGTTAAATGTCATGATATATGGAATGTGTTTTATGAACATGTTTGAGTGCATGTCTTCTGAGCACTTTGTTTTTGAACTATGTTATAAGGTTGTCTGTATACTGAGTTAAATTCCTAATGGTAGTAGTTAATTTATACATATGCTTATACACCAATTATAGAGGTTAACATGTTACCCGCGAGATTCATTCGTGAATCCTTTAATTTGAATAAAGGTGCGAGAAGTTCTTTGGGGGAGTAAGGTGGTGCCGTCAGTCGGAGCCGCAAGAAATGAAGAACCCCGTGAAGAGTTCATTTTGTTTTGTATATAGTTATGTTGAAGTTATTTGGGAGGATGTATTTTAAGTGTATGCTTAATTTAATTTTGGGAAAGATTGTAATTAATTATCCCCGGGTAGGGATAAAGTTTTATTTCAAAACCAAGTTAAGTTTTAAATTTTTCACATTTTATCAATTACTTTTTTGTCCAAACCGATCCATACGCTCTTCTCGTGTATTAACTCGATAATAATCAAAGAGATATAAGGGAGCGTTACATCTTTCACACTATATCCCTCCTTCCATAGCACCCTCCTCTCCTCCTCCATCTCCACGCTTAGCACCCCTCAACAACCTTCTTGAAGCTATTAAAAGATCAAGAAGAAGAGCCACGGCAGGAAGGAAGGAAGAAGAAGAACCACAAGAAGTTCAAGTTAAGGAACTTGAACTCTAGCTTGGTATCTTGGATGTTTCCTTCATGCATGTTATTTTGGATGGTTAAAAAACTCACATGCATGTGGTTTTTCTAAGTTAGTCAAGGTTGATCAACGAACAGAGTGGTGGAAAGTTGACTACAAGCTCAAAGATCAAGCCTAGTGGTAAGAATATTCACTTCTTCTTCAAGTTTTTGAAGTTCTAAGTTTGAAACCCAGATTTGTAATATATGAAGGAAACTCAAAGAAATAAATGGAATTTTCAAAACTGGCTCACCAACGTGTTCACCGCTAAAAATGGAGTGGGAATATGTTGGTAAAAAAAATTGAAAAGCTTTTTGCATATAAAATAACGAGCTCATTAAAGAGGTTTAATCAAGTAAGTTTTGAACTCGAGGATGTAAGTTTATGAGCGTGGTTTGACTCGGGTAAAAGACCTTTAAAAATTATGAAAAATTCCAGAAATTATGAAAAAATTTAGAAAGATAGAGGACACACATAGCTTTAAAATGGTGAGTATTTTGTAATTTTCCTCGAAAGCTCTAAGCAGAAAGCAATAAATTTTACAAAATGACCCTATTTTTTGAAAAGCAAAATCGAGCAAGAGAGCTTGTGCGTGGCATTTGAATGGGTAAACGAACCTTAAAATTATGAAACTTTCCAGAAAGCAAGTGGACACAAAGCTTTAAATTGATATGCAGTTGGTAATTTTTTTTGTAATAACCAGTTATTTGATAATTAAAAATATTAATTAATTAAATTATAATATTATAAACTAATTATATATTTACTACTTACTATAGTTGGTATCAATTGGTGAAGCTTTGTAACTTGATTGTATTAGGGATGGTCAAAGTTCCCTTTGATTTTGGGTTCGAACCCTTGTTAAGGCAAGGTGAAATTTTATTTTGCTAAAGCTTAGCAGAAATTACCAAAATACCCTTTATATGTTTTTTTAAAAAAAAATTGCATCATTGAAATAGAGTCTGAGAAGAGAGAGCAGAGAGTGTTGAAGCTTTTTGAGATATAAACCCCAAATCCCTAGCCTCGTTCGATCTTGTAGGTGCCTTTGCCGATGACCATCGTCCACCAACCACGCATCACCATCATCTTCACTGGCGGCTTCCACCTCCACTACTCAACCCCACCGGCGATTTTCTTCTTCCTCACCAAGCCGTAGATTTTTCTGTGTTTAGTTCCACCGTCATTCTTCTTCTCTTCCAGCGACATCGAGTGGAGGGAGATTAGTCATGGCTGGTGTGAGCGACTCTTCTTCTCTCCTTCCCTTTGCCGGTGGTTGTTGTTGGTAGCAACCAGTTTTTTGTGTTTTTTTTTCCTTCACCGTGGCTGGAAATTCCAAATAGGGGAGGATTTTGGGTATTTGTTTGCTGAATGATTGAGATGGAAAAGAGCTTCTAAGCAATTTATTTTCTCCTGATTGTGTCTTGATAGAAGCTTGAAGAATATAATTTGATTTTCCCAAATCTGATTTCCTTGTTTGTCTAGTTGCTGTCGTGATGTATAGACTATGGAGTTAGGAATTGAGTTCTTTTACCTCTTGTGATGGACATTTAAAGTAAAAGCTGACTTAGGGAATGTATTATTTGTTGGTAATTATGAATTTGGGTGGCTTTTTATGAGTTAATTTTGAAGGCCCATAAATTGTTTGATGAAATGTGTGAATGAGAATTTATTTGTGTTGTGGAAAATCATGGAAAAGAAAGCTTGTTCTATTAATTATAACTTATACGAATGATATAGGTGATTAATTAAAAGTGTAAAAGATGAATTTGGTTGGATTAAGATTATTTAAATTCTTGATTGTAGCTTAGAGATGCGAAGATATTGTTTGCATATACTTGTGTGATGGTTGATAGCCATGCTTGAGTTAACAACGAGAACTTGGACCATGTATGAAACAGTGTGAGGTTCTCTTAAATATTTGATTGGATTGCGGTTGAGGTTACATATTAATTATACTATGAGAGAAAATTATCATTGTTTAGAGTATATATATTGAATTTGGCAATAAAACAAATAAATCAATCTAAAAGACACTGATTTATAATTTAAGAGCCAAACTTGCATCTTCTCATGTTAGAGAGATACCATAGGCATTTGATTGTTCTTACGGAAAGGTTGGAGATTATTGATGAATGACTTAAAGAACACAAGGTAGGTGGGTGGATGGTTTATAAATTATGTAAAGGATCATGGTTTATTTGAAACTAAATTGAAATGTTGATGAAGATTAATTAAGAATCTTATTGTAGATATTATGTGTGGAAAGTATATGTAAGTTATAGTTGAAGTAAAACTATTTTGTGTTATGGATTATTAGGAGTAAGGAGTGATTAAGTCAGAGGATAAAAAGGAGGAAAATTTCTGATAAAAGATATTCTTGAAAAATGGAAAATTTGAAAGAAATGAAACTTTTATATGAACTTGTAACATCCCATTTTCAAAAGCAAGATAATTCAACAGTGAGTGAAAAAACATCCCATATGAACTTTTACAAATAATATTCTTGCTATATGCTATATTTTTAGATAAACTACCAATACTTATTTCATCAAGGCAAGTTTGTCGAAAGTATATTATTATCATGTGATTCTCATACCTTTGAAAGAAATGAAACTTTTAAAACTATGTAGTTCTTTATTCTTTATCCTATAAGGATAATATTTAACAACTTTAGCAAAGATATGGTAATAATGAACTAATCTGGCGATCAGCTGTAGCTTCTATTGCCGCTTTCATTCTAGAATTTGACAGATCTTTTCCTCATCATATTTTCAAATATATATCATATTTACCCCTAAATATGATATCTAGACTATCTTGAAAAATTAAAGATAACGAAGTATTCCTACTATATCTACCAGTTAACCACCAAACTAGTAAACATCATGATCAAGAATTTATCGCATTTTCAAGCTGCATTTTCCGAGCTTCTCTAACTTTCCTCTAAGAGGCAGATTTTTGTATGGAGAAACGAAGAAGATGAGTTTGCATTTAAATAGACACGCGTAACTGCGAAATAATTCAATCACTAATGGCTATGACCGTATGACGCGATTTCAGACAAAACACTCGTCATCCATGGTCAAGATCAAATCTAAGAGCTCAAAGTCAACGGATGAGTTGTCATCCATTAGCGGTTTCCGCTTTACGGCCTCCGCCCGATAAAGCTACCTGACGGTCCGCTTGCCGCGATTTCCACAGTAAACTCAAAAATCAAGTGCCAGAATCTCTTTGAAGATCTTCCATCCTCTTTCATATTATATATTTTGATCCTCTTTGGATCATATCCGTATTCTCCGACGCGTCAAGATCTTGGACAACGCTGGGCCTGCCATTTTAAATCGCCTGACAAAACCAACTTCCTCGACAACACCATCAATCGTGAAACGCCCATTGTCACTTTCAACTTAATTCAAAGGCTTAAAAAGACGCAATTGTTTCTATAGGTTCTCACTGCCCATCTGATCTAATTTATCTGATCAACTTTTCGCCTTATTTGAAATCGGGGTTTTCATTTAAACAACGCATTGCAAATTTCTTTCTTCGTAAAAATTCACTTTGTTTAATTTGATCATCACATTTCTTACTTCTCGCTTATTTTAGAATTTATTTCTAATCTTTCTGGCCTCTATATGTTTTACTCACCGTATTATATTATTATTTTGTTCTAATTACTCTTCACATTTATTTTTTTTCTTTATTTTTATTTATTTTTCTACATAAAATATTTTGCTGAATTTTTTATTATTTATTTTTTTTTATTATTTTTTTTTATATTATTTTTTTTATTTATTTAATAATTAATTTTCCAATTAAAATAATTATTTAAATTATTTTTAATTTTATTTATTTATACCTTAATTATCCCATTAATTACCAGATTAGCCACTTACTAATTTTTGACAATTTTCTTAATTAGATAAATCGTATTATCTCTAATAATCGGTTTTGGTTTACATTGGTATTTTATATCCTATGAAATATTAAAAATCAAGGGAATAATGGCGATCCCAAAATAATACTAATTTTGTCTTCATTATTTTCTCTTTTTTTGCTGTAAATTATCCCAAAAATTCCTAAAATTAGAGACAACATATTCTTAATTTTAAATAAATATTTAATTGCCTCCTGATTTATCATAATATTTTTAGGCCATTTAATGCCTCAAAAATACATTTTATGGATTTTAGCCTTTATCTCTCCTAATTTCATAGAAATTACCTTAGAAAATAAGGTAATTATTACACTAATTTTGAAACTACATATTCACCTATTTCCAATAGGTATTATTTATCAAAATACATACTTATCATAAATACGATTTTTGCGTATTGGCTAACTACTTCATGCATCAATATGAGTTAAACTTAGACAATATTTGTAAATTGTTATGTAAGTTTTATATTGAAAAAATATTTTTGTGAACTTTGATTATTTGAAGATATTCTGTCATAATGGAAATTGAAGGTAAGCTTCAGATATTATTTGTAAATCACGTCAGGAATCCCCTATTATGAACTATTTTAGCCTTTACTATTAAAATTTCTATTTCATTTGCAAATTGTAAATTGATCCCACAAATGCTTCAAATAGTTTTTGGAAAGGACTGAATACAGAACGCTGGTTACTAACCGCAGTACTGTTAGTCTTGGCGCACCATAGTTAACCTCAAGCTCACTTGATATTCGTGGGATTCGTTCTCACGCTTGTTGTTTGTAGGTCTTGTACCTGCGCTTGTTCGTAGCCTCGTGTTGTGCTTGTTTCATGGCATCGAGCCGCGCTTGGTTATTTACCCTCATGGACTATGTGTTCACGCTTGTTTTCATGGCCTCTATGCCACGCTTGGTTATTTTTCCTCGTGGACTGTGTGTCCACGCTTGTTATTTTGTTCTTTTGAGGTCCTACGGAAAGAAGGGGTTTGAGAATTATGATTTAAATTAAATATGTTAAATTAAATGTTTTACTATGTACTTGGATTTATTTGGTTAACGATATTTTATATATAGTTTCACTTATGTTTATGATGGTATATTATAGAAATTGAAGTTGATATCTCTATTGTTATAATTCAAAGTTAAATTTGTTTATATTACTTTTATTAGTATTTCATTAAATTTTATAAATGGGTTGTTATTCACCTAAGATTTTTGGCCTTAGATAACATTGTAGACCTTGCACCTTTAGTTGAACAGTGAAGACTATCATTGCTAACCAAGCTTGTCGATATATTTTGGAATACCTGCTAGTGGATGTACAGTTTAGTTTTTATTTATATATTATCATCTATAGCTTAGATGTTTCACATAGTTTATAGGTAGGATCCTTGTCTTCCGTTGTAAATTGGAATATATATACAAATATATGTTATAGTGGAGCATAGCTCCGAATGTTATTATGAATATTACTTGATGTAAGTATTTAAGTTTAAGGCTTAAGGAATGTGAGTTCACTCAAATTCCGTACCAGTTGTAAATGGAGCAAATCGCCAAGAGGGGAATTGGGATTTTAAAAATTCTTTTCTAATTACTCTATTTTTGAACACTAAAACAAAGTAGTGTAGAGAATGAGAAGAAGAAGCAAGACACAAGGAATTTATATTGGCTCTGGCCCAACCTCGACCTAACGCGATTCCCGTGACACTTGGGATTTCACTAACACAATTGATTACACACTTTGTAACTCTTAGAGTAATTCTCTCACTAGAACTTACTCCCCCTTACAAGTTGTAATCAAATATCTCAATCTCCAAGTCCCACGACCTGAGATTCTTACAATGAATTATTTTCAATAAACGAACTCTCTCTAAGAAAGGATAAGAATAATCATCAAGATTTAATGTGGTCAAAAGATACTTTACACAAGAAAACTCAAAAGAGTAACTTGGAAGCTTGAATGATTTTCGTTTTCGCATATTGGTTGTTAAGTTGAATTGAATGCTAGCTTCATATATACCAAGAGAAAATAAACGATCCGTTGTAATCTTCACGTGATCGCCGCATTAAATAAGGATTAGTGGGGGCTTGGTCTTCTTTCTCTCTCTACTATTTGCTTAATCCTACCGCACGTAAGTTTATGGTTGACTTCTTGAATATTAATCCGTTGGAAGAGCAAACTTATACTGCAGGATGTTAAACATTAATTCCTTTGCAACGTAGAATGATTGTCCAAAAAAGATGCAAGTTCTCTCAACTTGGCATTTAACGCGTCGACGTCAAATTTTTCTTTGTTCAAATCTTCATTTAACATCCTCTTAATCATCTCAAAACTCACTAACAAACCGACAAGATAGTTAGGAATAGAATGAAAATGATAAGAAGTATTAAGATCAAACATGAAGATCTTCACAAAATCGTGCAATTTGATTTCAATTCAAATATGCCGACACAAACTCGTAGTTTGTTGTCACAAACTCGGAGTTTCGCAGGCGCCAAACTGAAGTTTCCAAATCCTAACTTCCGAGTTTCCTTCCGCAGAAGAACGTCGCAAGTTGAGTTTTGACACATTTTGAACATCGAGTAAACTCGAGTTTGTTAATGACTATCTCGAGTTTTTCCCTTTATAGTGAAAACATATTTATGTCCAAAAACCCAAACTGAGTTTCCAATCTAACTGAGTTTTCAAAGCACGAAAAGAGCAAGCCTCAAAGTAAGGCACAAAAACGAGTTAATTCAGCCTAAACTCAGTTTCCAAATAAAATTGAAAATCTTTGCCAAGTGAAACTGGAGTTTTCAAAACAAACTGAAGCCAAATGTGTGAAACATGATAACTTTTTGTCAAAAGACAAACTCGAGTTTCTTCAAAACTTTGGAAAACTTAGAAAATGCTTGGCCAAGTGTAAACTAGAATTTGTCATAGCAACCGAGTTTCCGTTGGGATGAAAAAACATTAAGACTTTCCTCGCTAAGCCCAAACTCGAGTTTGAAAACATAATCTTGAGTTTGGTCAAGTTCACAAAACTTGACAAAACTTCTTTATTTGGTGCAAACTAGAGTTTCCATATGAAAACTCGAGTTTGCTTAAGTTCAAAACTGTGAGCTTCTCTATACGACCAAAAACTGGAAGTTTACAAAACCCAAACTCGAGTTTCCTCATAAGAGAAAATTTTAACAAACTTTCGGGGTAGATGAAAACTGAGTTTGTAAATTAAAACCGGAGTTTTTGTATTCTTTAGCAAATATCGCTCACCAGATGTGTACAAACTCGAGTTTGTAAACCCAAACTCGAGTTTGTCTTAACGTGAAAAAACTGTAGCCGCTTCGCTGTCTTGAAAACTCAAGTTTGCCTCAACAACCGGGAGTTTTCTTTAGTTCATAAAATTGAGCTACTTTCCGTCAAGTCCAAACTGAAGCTTTTGCTTCCAAAACTTGAGCTTGCCTTTCAGAGTAAGCTTTTCAACTTACCAAAGATAAACTTCAACTTATGTTTACAATTGTCAATTATCATCAAAACACATAGAGAACTAAATTACGCTTTCACCCCTTAGTTTTCTGTGTGGCGTGACATTTTTAAAGCTCGAGAAGTGAGATATCACTTTTTGAAGTTAAGACATGTTTCTAGAAAACTCATGGGACAAGCCTGGATGTTTTTGGGAACTAGGAATTCATTACGTATGACAAAATATTGGAATCACTTTTCCCAACAACTAGATTTAATAAGAAGTTCATAGGTTTTTGAACCACCTAAATTGGACACCTAGAATCTATATGAATTTTAAATACAAGTTAAGCTCGAAGCTTAACTAGACAATAAGAGAAATTTTGAAACCTGGACCTGCTTTAATGAGTGGCCTTTGATATTATTTTTCTATGAAAGTGATTTAGAACAGGTGTGAGAGTTGAAGGAACCTTTATTTCAATTTTTGTGCATTTAATTGGTGAATTTTCAAAGTTGAATAAAACTTTTGGAAATTCTACAAGGTTCTTCAAGAAGAAGGGAAATTGGTAAAAGCTGTAAGGTTTATACGACTTGGTAAACATTTATTTTTCCGGTTCTAAAGGTACTGTTATGTCCTTAGGGCTATATGAGAAGGAAGGAACTTCAAGTAACTCCTAAGGTTGTCAAAAGAGGAACCCAAGTAAGGACAGTAGTCCTTAGAGGTAGTGGGCTTACGTTACTTGCATGTATTTGATATTATTGCTTATGTGTATATGTTTTATTGCTATACTTGCTTGCTATATTTAGCATACTTGAATGATTGAAGCTCTGTTTATGATTATGTTATGGCCATGAGTATGATACATGAAGCATTGAGTATGCAGATATGTTATTATGTTAACATGAGCTTATGCAAGGCAAATATATCATACATTAGCATTTATCTTGCATGCGCACTGTTTGGCATTATCTACTATTGAGATTCCTTAGAATCTCACCCTCCACTATCAACCAATAAATAGGTGAGCACAGGAGAGAAGTGTTGCACAAGGTTCAAGGAGGGAGCGTTACTTGAAGCGGCTATGAAGGATAAGGATGATAGTGAAGAACCGAGGGATGACGTTTTTAATGTTATTTTTATTTTACACCATCGTAATGAATGTAAATGGTTGTTAAGGGGTATAAACCCAGGGAATACCCCTGTTATATAATCAAATTTAATTTCCATTGTATGAGTATAACGAAGCAAGATTATGGTCAAGAATGTCGGCGCAACGCGCGGTATTACAACAAACTAAACCCAAATCCCAACTCAAAAGCGCCATAATTCATACTATCACCTTTTGTTGTTCTGGGTACTTTCCTTAGTCGCTGGGCTCAACAACAAAAACTCTTTTCCATGATCAAGAGTCAGACAAAGCAAGTCGTTGCAAGAACGCATGATGCCACAAACACGCGTTAAGGAATCCATTGCTAGTATTCTCTTAACTTCCACGTTTCCAACTTATAACGAAGCAAACACAAGTAACAATATATGTGGGTGTAATGGTTGTAATCATATTTCACTACTAGAAAAGAATGAAATGGCGACGAATTTGTGATGAAATTATTTATGTCATAAAATGTGTCTCTATTAGCGAAGGATAGAAAAATTCGTCACAAATTTCCGGTTTTGTGACGAATCTCAATCCATTGCAAAGACGCCATTTTGCAACGACGTTTTGAGATCCTTCGCAAAACGGCGTCCCAATAATCCCCATTGGGATGCCTTTTTGTGATGGAAATGACATCCATTGCAAAACATGAGGCTGTTTTGCGACGGATTACCGGATCCATCGCAAAATGATGCCACCGGACATCGTTTTACGATGGAGCGGGTTTTTCGTCGCAAATCACGACTTTTATGCTCGGTTTTGAGATCCGCTCGATCCGAGTTCACGTCCACCTCTTCTCCACTTATCTCCTCCTCCCCTCGGGTCCGATCGGTGCCTCACCATCGGTTTCAGTCCCATCTAGCAACAGCCTCCTCTCCGCTCGTCTCTTCCTCCCCGGTCGATCGATGCCTCGCCACGGTTTCAAGCTCCCCATCCGGTGACAGCTCCACTCTCCGTCTCCTCCTTCCTTGGTCCGGTCAGTCCCTCCCTTCCCTTTCCACCACTACCTCCTTCCTTTTCCGGTAACCTCCTTTCTTCTCTCTTTATATTTACCTCCAGGTAACCTCCTCTCTTCTCTCTTTTCATTTTGTTCTCTTCAAACTCATTAATCTTAGTCGTCATACCAATGAAACGAACTGATGAACTAATTTATTATATGTGGAAAATACAATCTTATTGTATATGATTTTCTTCCAATACTTTGTACGTACAAATTTTCAAGCCTCTCATGTGATAATGTATGGTAGTATTTAGAATAGATCTTGCTACTAAAATTGAAATTGCATTGTGAGAACCTCATTAACTTTGGTAGGCCACGCCCTTAGTAATGGCGTGTCAAATGCAAGGGATATATGCAAAAAAGAAAGGGCACTTTTGGGGAAAAAACCTGTAAACATTTTAAGAAAATAGTTGTCAATTATAGATGAATGTGTGAGAATCGGTAAAGAGGAAAAATAGATGGGAGAGATTTGAAGAAATATTAAGTTGAAGAAAGTTGAAGGAAGAAAGAGAGGGAATAGAGTAATTAGGATTAATTAGGAAAGGCAAGAAGTGTTGAAAAGTGATGTTTAGGGATAAGAGAATTAATTAATTAACGTAAAGTAAGAGGAAAGTGTGAGTTTAGGGAATAATGAAACTTGTATGTATTAAAAAAAATTAGTAAAATTAGCTAGTTGAGTTAGTTTCTTATAAAAATTCCTGTTAATTTTTTTAAAAAATATCTCATTTAACTTTTTGATTTGAAACTACTTCTTCAAGACAATTTCCTTAACATGTTATGCAATAAGCATGGATAATTTGAAAAAAACAAATTATGAATACTTGTTTTGATTAATAGGTAATTATAAATACAAAAGATAAAGTGGATTTTGTATATTATATAAACTTGATTAAGTCTTATATATTATTGTCTTAATACTATTAATTAGTTTGATTTCAACATTTTTGTATTTGGTTATTTACGGTAGACTTCCTAAAATAATCATATGGATTTGCCCCATATATATTAGAAAACCTCCAATTCATCCAATGCCATGTTATAACATTGCATTAGCCTTTAATATGACCCTCATAAACTCCACAAATACGTATATGTCCCAAAAATTATTACATCAAATTGTACTAAGTGATAATGTTGAAAATATGTCAAGTTGCAATTACGGTGTATGTTGTCGAGGTCGCCAAGTTGACGGGGTCGAGGGCGACTACTACGAAGTTAATTGACATAATTCAACTAGATTACCAGTGGGACAAGTTGGTGACTCTGTTTAAATGTGAGTGGTTTGATAACACTCATCGTGCGACAAAAGTGGACAAATATGGAAATATTGAGATCAATTAGGCAAAAAGATATACAGTTGGTTATGACCCATTCATACTTGCTCAACAGGTGAAACAAATTTATTATACATCATACCCTACATCCCGCCAAGGGTGGAGGGGAGTTATCAAAACCAAAGCACGGAATATTATACCTTAAGTCGAAAGAGTCATAAACAAATGACGATATGACCGAACCGTTTTTTAAGCGATGTAGAACATGTACTACCGTAAATATTTCTAAGGATGATGTACCAAGCAATCTCTTTTATTCCACTGTGGAGTTAGAGTTGATTCCTATCTAGATTGACAATGAGAAATCAGACAATGAGGCACAAGAGAATTACTCTGGTAGTGAATCTGAATTCGACGACTATGAGACTCCAAAGGAAGGTGTGCAAGCAAGGTCAAAGAACAGGAATCGTCCGGTTGATTTGTATTATTTCTTTGTTTATGGCGATTTGTTATATTAGATACTCTGTTATTTTGCTATTGACATATTAATTATATTTCTTATATATATATATATATATATATATATATATATATATATATATATATTGAAATAATGTTTATAAGTGTTCAGAGATGGAGCCTTCAGCTGGGCATTCAGGTAGTGGTGGTAGAGCCCAGGCCCGTCCTATCAGAGGGGGTAGGTCGACATCATCTACCCCCTCTGTAGGCAGAGGGCTTACCTCTTCCCTAGATCTGCCTCCACTTAATTTATCATCTTCACCGTCTTATTGACTTCGTTATGGGCGGTACGGGTGTGCCTACCACTCCAACTTATCCATAGCAAGGGCAAAGCGGGTTTTTTTACGATTTCGATTGATTTACATATATTTTGTTTTCTTTAAGCATCTATGTACTAACTTTTTCAATACTTCACATTTCTTCATTCAAGACACTACATCGCTTGGGAGCTAGGTCGGGAAGATTGTTCCTCGATACACCTATGTGGGGATCGATTGATCCTACGACGTGGCCGGGTTCGGATCCATCCTGTTTGGCACCACCGAGTAACTCATGTAAAGTTACTAGTAATGTTAGGATTTTTTACCTTTAGTTTGTATGCTAATATTTGTAACATTTCCTCATTTTTCGGTTTGAGCCTAATGGTGGCAATGGATTTCATAGAGGAGCAAGTATTCCATAATTACGATCACCCTTGGGGAAATTGGCCGAGATTCCTCAAGGTGTTCGCAATGCTTGGTTCAATGACTTCTTGGTAAGTTATGTATTTTATGGTTATTAATTTCGTCTCATCAAAATGCAAACTGATTAAGTACTTTTATAATTTAGAGCACTAATTTTTCATTATTGATTTTCAGGGAAAGTTTAGGTGGTTGGCTCCCATCAAGGAGATTTGGAAAAAAGCTTATAACTACAAGGCAGGTTGGTGGTTGTCTGATCGGTTTTATAAATTGAGAAATAATATAGACAAGAACACTTGGATTCAACCTAAGATCACAGCACAATTATTTGAAAAATAAGCCGCCAATGAGAACTGGCAGCAGAAATTTGTGCAAAATAAATTAAATAGGTCTCGAATGGATGGACCATCATATAATGGCAAGCCCATTCCAATAAGTCAACATCAAAGAAACATTGTAAGTATACGTTATTTTCTATTTCGGTATTCAATATTTTATACTTTGAAGTAATTAATTAGCGATCATCATTTGTGTTTACTGACCGAGTCCGGGGAAGTACCTATAGAATTGGTTGATTGGGCTACATTTGAGCGAACCCATTCCCGTGAGTCTCGGGGAGTGGGAAGCGTTGGATTAACGCCAAGTCTCAACAATTAGTGGTGAGACATTTATTATATTTATTATTTGTTTCGGCACTAACATATTTACATCATTTTACATGCTTTATTTGTGATGTATTTTTGTGCTTGAGGAAACATGGGAGAAGCTATCACAAGAGAGAGCCTCACAGATTGAGAACGAGCCCGCATCCTCTCGCCTCATAATGAGAATCTCTTCATTCAAGCCGCAGCAAATTTGACAAGAAAATGAGACTATTCGAGATTGGAAGCCTCTCGTGCCAACCAAGTAAAGTCTAATGCACTCATCCAACCATGTTGGAGGCGTTTCTAGAAACGTAATACTTTTGAAATTAATTGTTACATTTTTAGTCCCTCGTCCATTTAAATGAAGTACAAAAATAAACTACTTCCTAATGTTGTTTTTGCAAATTAGCTTAAGAGGTGAAGCGTTAGAACAACTGTGAATCAAGAAGCATATCAAATCGGCAAGGAGAAAAGTGAATCGCAAGAAAGTGATGATTTAATCAACAAGCGGAGATGATGAAGCGAGATGCATGATCTAGTCCAAATTCTTATTGAAGGACAAGGGTACGGTCGGCTCCCGATGATGATGACGACCATCTATACTTCGTTTTTAGACTTTTTTTAGTCCATTTTGTTGGCAACATTATTATTTATGTTTCATTCTCTCTATGAAACTCTTATGATTGTTACTATATTTTCATGATATACACATCTTTTTTATTTCGTAAATTTTTTATATAATTTTTTATTTTTTTAGGAATTGAATTTTGCAACGGAACAGATTTCGCCGCAAAATTCTTCATTTGCAATGAAATTCTTGTCCATTGCAAATGTTGAATTTTGCGATCGAAATCTAATTCCATCGCAAAATTGGTATTTTTATGGAAATACACTCCGTCACAAAAATTCAATTTGTGACGGAAATGATTAAGTAAACTTTAATTTTGTGACGGAATTTTTTTCCATCACAAAATTCAACATTCGCGATTAACAAGAATTCCGTCGCAAATGAAGAATTTTACGATGGAACCTATATTTTCCGCTGCAAAAAAAAAAAAAAAGCTTTGCAACAACACTTTTTGCGACATATTTTAATTTTTCCGTCGTAAATTGTGACTGTTTTTGTAGTGTTTATGGATGATAAGAAGAGCGATATTGTGAGTAGAGTGGTGTTAGTGCTATTCTATTAAAGATAGGGATTTCAAGAGATTTCTCAAATATTTACGCACAGCACGAAATCAAAGGAGGGATTTGACAGAAACCTTTTGAGAATGTTGATTAAGATCTCCGGAGGCAGATAGGAATTGTCACCTTCAATCGCCATCAGCTTGTTGTTTGCATGTGTTATCTATGGACACAAAGGATTCAAAAACAAACCCGTCAATTGGGTTATAACCTAGTTTTCTTTTAATCAGATTTTTCATTAATATCATTAAGATTATATGAGATTTAGACAATATAGAGTGATAGATACAAAGAGTCCTACTCTCTCCCCTACTTTCTCACCCCTTTCTTCTCATTTATCCAAAACTACATCATTTTGGGTGTTAAAAAAGGGAGGTTTGCCTTTTTTTTTCCAAAATAACAATCAGCACCGTGAAGTAGTATTTTTTAAGTGGCACTTAGTATCTTAAAATAATTTTTGATGCAATCATCACCATCAAATATTTTTTTTCAGTAGAAACTATATTCTAGTAAGTTGCACCCTAAAATATTTTTTTTTCAAAGACACCCAATATCATAAAATAGGTTTTTAGCTCACTCAAGACTCACTCGCTTGGTTTGCTCCTCCACCAACGCCTTCATCTTCTTTCAAATCTACAAAATTGATTAGTACATTTATTATTTGTACTTCATTTGAATTGACAAGAGAATGAAAATTATCAAAACAAATGTATTATGTTTACCGAACAAACCCCTACAAAGGCTACGAGAGGCGCTTTGTCTCGTCAATTTTAATCCAAAGACCCTCCCCTTCTTGTCAAATCCGCGCAAAACGTACTCTCGTCGCTTGACATAGAGGATGAGCCGGGCCTCACGCCGCCGGCTCTCCCCGCGACAGCCTTTCAAAGTTTTCCTACAAGAAACAAATACATAACAAATAAGATGTAAAACTATATAACATGGTGGTGCATAAAAATGAAGTAATAAAGGCAATAAATGTCTAACCGCTATTTGTTGCGCCCTCGGACGCACCATCACCTCCCCTTTTTCAGATTTTCAAGAAACGCCAAATCCCGAAAATCAATAACGAACAATTAGTGCTCAAAATTTTAAAAGTACTAAATTAACACGCATAAAAATAACTTACCAAAACTCCTTGAACCACGTGTCCTGCTGCTAATCTCAACGCGGTCCAAGCTGAGTGTAATTACGAATATTTGGTCCGACACAAAGTCGCCACCCGAGTATCGTGCAAAATCTGAAAATGTAGATTATCATGCAAATATTAGCATACAAACCAATTAGAACAGAAAATTGTAACATTAAGGTAACTTGGCATTGCTGCCGTGACGATCCAAAGAAACCCCGTCTCGAACTCAAACTTTCCCCGACGTGGCTCGAGGCGACGCAGTTAAGGAAGAAATGTGAAATATTGAAGATGTTTGTACATAGATGGTTTCAAGAAACTAAACAAATGTAAATCAATCAAACCAGCAACGACGTATAAAGTGACGGTGAAGATGACAAATATCCCGACGGTGACGACGAAAAATCAAATAGTGGCATCCGGAGAAGAGCTGAGCCCTCTCGCTTCCATATGGAGCTTGGGCGTCGCCTCTACCCCCTCTTATAGTTGGCCTACACCGCCACGTTACTTGAACGTCCTCCCGGATGCCCATCTCCGAACACTTATAGACATCATGGCAAAATATAATAAAAAAATTAGTTAATATGAGAGTAGCAAAGAAACAAAGTATGTAGTATAACATATCGTCATAAACAAAGAACTAACATAAATCAACGTTATCGACATCTTTGATCTCGAAATAGTCGCTTTAACCCGATTCACCATCGCAGAAGCTCATTTCTGCCCTCATCCTCACCGTCTCGATTTCTCATCGTCAATTTGTATAGGAATCAACTCTAACTCCGCACGAGAATCAAAGAGATTGCTTGGTACTTCGTCATCGAAGATGTTGCGGCCCCACATCCCTTAAATTTTATTTGATTCAACTTTGGTATAATATTTCGTGCTTTGTTTTAATCAAGTTCATGACTCTTCATCTTGCTCAACTTCACCTCGAGACGAAACCGTCGAGTTTCAGATCTTTAAATTGCAACAATTCTAAATTCTCACATTTATC
The DNA here is from genome assembly GCA_019022615.1 of Acacia melanoxylon. Classification (NCBI taxonomy): domain Eukaryota; kingdom Viridiplantae; phylum Streptophyta; class Magnoliopsida; order Fabales; family Fabaceae; genus Acacia; species Acacia melanoxylon. Next base: position 3,502,855 of record JAFJYJ010000065.1, on the reverse strand, counting down.
ATCCACATTAAGGGGGTGAAATTCTCGACTTAATGATATATCATACGTAAGAACACCTTCACTCCACAACATCTTCAACTCGGGCCCGAGGTACACATCTATCTTCTTTTTTGGGTTCGACGGCCTCGTGAAAAACATATTTTAGGGTACTTGGTGCCACTGAGAAAAAATACATCATGTAATAAATGTTATTTTTGGAAAAAGAAAAAAAAAAAAAAAACACACACACACACACACAAGGAGAAGGCCCAACCCTTAAATTTTAATCAAAGCCTTTGAGTAAAATCAATTGGTAGATATCTTGGGTTCCCTCTTTCTCATAATAGAAAGAGGAAGGAGGATTTTCAATATATCATTGATCGTGTGAGAGCAGGGGCGGATACAGGGGCTAGGGTGGGCCCCCTCCCCCAAAAAAAAAAAGAAAACCAAATAATGGAAATGTTGATACTTGCCCTCCTGTACGCATTGCACAATTCGAACTCATGACTTTGCAGTTAAGGGCTGAACACCCAAACCAGCAAGCCCAAGTCTCAAAGGAAAATAATGGGAATAAGCATGACACTATGACAGCATATAATATGAGAAATGGGCCCAACTTTATTTTCAAACCACCAACAGCACAACACCAAGCCACAAGTTCGATAGAAATTGGGGGAGCCCACCAAGGATCATCATTTCATACACTAAAAGTTGCATGGTCATTTTTAAAAAAAAAAAAAAAAAAAGTCGCTTCGGCACACACAGACACTACACTGTTAAAACCCCTTTCAGCCTTCCTTTTTTAATTCATTCTACACTGTTAAGTGACATAGTTTATCTTTCTAGTCTCTTATCTTTTAGTGGAATGAAATTTGTTTTATGAAAAATTTAGGATTTGTTAGATTTTGAAATTTTGAGGCTTCTCGATGATCATTTTTCTTTTAATTGAGTTAATGAGGTTGAGTAAAAGTTATTTGGTTTATATTTTTACTTGAGTGGTTGATTTGAGAAAAATAAAGTTAGAGTTTAGTTAGAAAATTTGTGATTTGTCTGCTAATTCTACGAAGATAATCAAAAATGCGCTTGAAATAGAATGAAAGATCAATTTCTTTATTATTCTTTGATTATATATATTGAAAAAGAAATTGTTTTAAATTTTAGCACGGATTCAATTATAGATGAATTTAGCAATATAAAAAAGTAAGAGTCAAATAAAGTTATCTTAATTTATATAGTATATTTCTCTTAGTTTTTATATATTAGATCTGTATTGTATTTCAGTAATTTTATTTTTGATATAATATTTATATCCTTGCCCCCCGTCATTCAAAATCCTGGCTCCGCTACTGTGTGAGAGCTAATTAATTGGGAACATGGAAAGCTAATTGCCCTTCTATGGTTGGAAGAATAACATTAGCAAAGGCGGTGGTGAGTGTGATTCCCCTATACCCAATGCAAGTAACTAAGTTACCAAGGAGTGTGTCAAGAAGTAGAAAGATTACAGCGGAATTTTGTGTGGGGTCATGATGATCACTCTAAACATTATCATTCCTTTGGATGGGATCAAATGACGAGACCCAAGGAGTATAGGGGGCTAGGTTTCGGAAACTTGCTTCAGTTAATAGTGCTTCTGGAGCAAAATTGGCATTGTATTAGCTAACAATAGGAGTCAAATGCTTATGGGAAGATCTTTTAATGCAGAGGTATATATGATAAGGAGGATAAGTCGTTGCTAAATTATAGGCCTGGAGATTCGAAACTATGGCAATTTATATGCGACCAAAGGGATCTGGTGGACCAGGGTACAAAATGGCAAATTCGTGATGGCCTTACAGTGAGCTTCTTCCATGATTGTTGGGTTGGAGTGGGTATAAGATTGAAAGACTATTGTATAAGGCATTTGATGGAAGATGAGGAGAGTTCGATTGTAGGAAATTGGATTCGGTAAGAGAGGTGGGATATTGTTAGACTGTGCAACGTGATTAGTATAGCTAGAATTAGAAGAATTTCTCCAGTGTTACCTCCTAGGTAGGAAGCTGGACGTGATTTTATGATATGGGGAGAAACTGGAGATGGATGCTTTTCAGTCAAGAGTGCATATTTTCTTACTGAACCGAATTTGATTCAGTGGCGAGACAACCTATATAAGGATATTTGGAAGTGGAGATGTGTGGAAAGAATTAGAATTTTTACATGGAAGGTTCTATTGAACAAGCTTCCTACTAATTTATGGAGAAACATAACTCATGGGCGCAGGTCTCGCCTCTCTGTGTTGGCTATCAGTCGGGGATGGAGGACGCTTTACACATCCTTAGAGATTGTCCCTATGCCCAGAATATGTGGAACAAACTGATTTATCACAGGTATGCTTCGGCCTTTTATTCTGCTGATCTTAGGACATGGATGAGTATGAATTTAAGAAAGTCATTTGGGAAAGATTCTTAATACTACCTGAATCCGGAACCTTTGTTAGCAGTTTGGATAATTTTCACTGTACAGGATGGATCAAACCTCCTGTGGGCTGGAGAAAGATAAATGTCAACGGAGCAATGGTTGTAGGCTCTGCATTGGCGGGCTGTGAGGAGTCTTTAGACATTGTACCGCTAGATGTATGGCGGGATTCACTAATAAATTAGGCAATTGCAACGCTAATGTTGCTGAGGAGTGGGATGTTTTCGAAGGTTTACAGCTAGCTTGGAAACTGGGGTTGAAGAGAATAATCATGGAATCCATTGCAGAGGAAGTAATTAAACTGATTCTGGAAGATACTAAGTCATGATTAATTGGCAAGTGAGTTTGAACGCAATCTCACGTTATTCAAATAGAGTTGCAAATGCCTTAGCAAGATAGGAATCTGAATCTGCAGTTTGAGATGAGTGCCCTTATCATTTGAGCGCCTTTGGTAGATCAAGAAAGTTTGAGATTTATTTCCCTTCCATGTAATGCCTTCAGTTTGTAATTTAGGCTACTAGCCCTCTTTATATTTTTTTTAAAAAAAACGATCTTAAAAATGTTAACAATCATTCAAAATATTTAACTTAAAGATTCAACATGTTTTACACAAACATTTTTCTTAAAAAATTCTTATTTTATATGATATTAAAATAAAATTTAAATTCTGTGATGATTTATTAAGAAAATAAAGGAACATGATAAGAGATATTTGGAATCTGTCAAGGAAATTTATCATTAATTTTATAATTATCTTCATTAGGATTTAAATTAGAATTTATATTATCTTTTATGGTTAGAAGGTTCACTGCTAAGAAAAATGTCAGGAAAAGTAAATCTGCAATGTTAGCGTTAAAAATTACAGAAAGATTATTCAATAGAGATAGAAGATGCCAACAGAAATCAGGCTTAATTGACTCTTCACTTTCACTGGTACCACACCAATTATTAGTAAAACTTAAGCTTCACAAACTATAATTCAATGACTCGATCAAAGTTTTTCAAATAAATTTTTATATTTTTAATTTTCAAATGTAATTTCATAGAACAACTATCCTAACAAACTTTGTTCATTTTTTATTTTCAGAACTTGTTTTAAAAAACAATTTTATAAAACTGATTTGAAAATGAAAATTAAAAACAGAAACAAACAAAGCCTGCAATTTTTTGTTTTCCTTTTTTTAGCACAATTTTATTTTAAAAAAAATTTGATGAATAAATCAAAAAATCTTTTGAAACAACCGTTATTAATAAAAATAATAATTATTTATTCTTTTTCCCAGGGACTTTTTGTGAGGGGATTTGGGGTTAGGACTTTTTTAATATTTTTTATCTATCTTGGGACCTCACTAATATTTTTCCTAAAAAATATAGATGAGGTGGCACTGTAAATATTTTAATCATCATTTTAATTGAAGGGGCATTACAATCTTTTAATAAGATTCAAAAAACCTTAATGGGGGTTCTTGACCTGGTTAAGGATTTTTAAAAGTTAAGCATGAATCTAAATTTAGATGTTTCAAATGGATTTTATTAGGATTCTCCTCACAAACAAGCCCTTATATTTTTAGATGGGATATTCGCATACTTCTCATGGGCATTTATGCCTTGATATTAATTTTGAAAGAAAATTACTGTTTAATTCAAGAAAAGGAAAGAAACAAAAAAGAAATTGTAACTTTCTCCAAATTTATATATAGCAGAGAAAACATAAATTTGATGCGTAGGAAATTTTTTTAAAAAAATGATAACATGTTTTATAAATAAAGAAACCCAAATTATATTTTGTCAAACTGATCAGTTTTAATAAATTTGTAATGCAAATAAACTTAGATTGTAACTTTTCAGAATTTACCTTATCTGATAAATAACTAATAGAATATACGGAGTATATTACTAAATAATAATAATAATAATTGTTTTTAAAAATTTCAATTATTTAAATTAAAATAATTATTTACCTGATAATTTATACTACAACCACCAATTTTAATCAAATTTATATGGAGTAAGTGACCACATCTGACTTAAAAAAATTAATATTCATAATATTGAACACAGATAGCAATATATTTTCCACATAAACATTTTTAAAAATATTTTTTATATATGTAGGAATATGATATTATCACTACCACTTTTTATTACTACCAATGTCACTACCATTTTTTTCACCTTTAGATCAGAATCTCAATTAGAAAGAAAAATGATAAAGGTAGATAAGATTCGATCTAACGGTGAAAAAAATATAGTGGTATTAATAGTAACTAAAAATGGTAGTGAAAATATCTTATCTCTTCTATATAATATAAAAATTAGATTACATTTTGTTTCTATGTGCAATTGCTAAAATTTCTCATAAAATCTAAAAGGATAAGTACCACTATTTACAATTTATATGTAATTTATTATATATGTAGAGAAAGAATATACATACATACGTACATAATAAATTTTTTTTTATATATAAATTTTAGGAAAGGGGTTGACCGTCCCAAGGGGCGAAGCTGAGTTCAGTTCGCCCATGAGGTATACTTGGTTACACCTCCTCCCGCAAGATTTTCACGTGAACCCTTGGATACCTCCCCTAATGCCTTGACCAACTTCAGGATCGAACCTCCTTCCTTTAAGTGAGAAAGTCCAACCCCTTCGCCAGTTAAACCCAAAGACGAGGGGTAATGCCGTTAATCTGAGATAACAAACTAGATGTTGTTAGCATTCCTTGGAATGAGATGTGCTTTGGGCTTGAGGTAGGCAGCTATGACTTTTATTCATCCAGAAAACCCCAACTAATCTTATATAGCGGCAAGCCAGAAACTAATAGATAATAATTATACTCCATTTTATCCTTAATATAAAATATGACTATTTAATTTAATTAGATTAAGGAATTTAATTGAGTTAAATAATATAATATGTATTTTCTATAATACCCCAATCATTTCCATTAATTCCTTCCATCGCTTCCTAATTACAATTGAAGGAACATCAATTGAGGTACTTAAGAAAATATTAATAAAAATAAAAACTATGTGCTACTTCCGGTGAGAACATATTCGTAGTGTAATTTGGCTATAAACTATATCATATATTTAAAACCGAAAGGGTAATATATATTAGGATTAAAGGTGTAAATCTTTACGAAAATTTTCACTTAAAGCGTTGGATAATCTAGAAGTTTTTTTGGGTTCAAATTTAAACCAAAAGTATGCAAAATATAGCAAAGCCGCCTTGCTGTTAATGAAGGTTAGTTTTGACGGTTTTTTTACTTATTAAACACACGGTGGCACCCCCCTCATGACGCTCAAATCCAATCTCCATTGACAGCAAGGCGACTTTTCTACATTATGCATACTCTCACGACAAATTTAAACCCAAAAAAAACTTATGTACACTCAACGCTCTTTAGTGAAAATTTCTAGAACAAATTTGCTACTTTTCCCTCTATATTACTCCCTCCGGTCCTAATTATAAGATATATTTAACCGATTTTATGAGGATTAAATATATAAGTTAAATTAGTTAATTTTACTTATTTTCCTAAAATGTCCTTATATAATAAAGTTGCTATCAGTCATGGTTATGGATGAAAGTTTAGGGCTATATTGAGTTGCCAGTAAAAGCTAAGTTTAATAAGCAAACTATTATTTGACCGTATTTGGTTCTATAGAAACAAATTTAATACTACATACAAGAATTGTGGTGTTACAGATGGTTGCATTTTAAATATTACTACTATGATTTATTTATTTACCGTACATAGTAAAAGACTTTTCGATTATTGTTTTTTCCCTATTAAATGCCTTTTTCCATTGTTTTTGTTAAGGAATGAAGTTATTATTTTTTAAAAAATAGTAGAATTGATGTGTATGTGACATTAATGATTTGTAAGCATTACTTACTTTATAGAATATATAGCTGCATTATTAAATTATTATTATGTTTCGTTATAATTGAGAAAGTATCAATAAGCGTATTTTAGGAAGAAATTAACAAAAATTAGAATATTGTCCTATAATTAGGACCAAAACCAACCTCCAAATGTTGTCCTATAATTAGGACCGGAGAGAGTATATTTAAAATAAAAAACAACTCCTCAAATATGTATTATATCGAGATTACCCAATGCTTCTAAGTGGACCACCATCATATTCATTAATTCCTTCCTTCCCTTCCCTCATTGATTACGGTTGAGGGTACAACATCGGGGTGATTTAGGACCAACGGGGGTTGGCCAAGTGGTAACGGCTGCATGTCGCTTAAGAAAATCTCATGTTCGAGCCTGCGAATCGTAGTGCCATTTGGGACTCTCCCACCATAGCAAGTGCGCGACACGCCGAATCCGGATTAGTCGGAAATGAAGCTCGCTGAACCGAAGTGGGCAACCAAATAAAAAAGGGGGTGATTTAGGAAAAGACTAATAAAAAAATATAAAAAAATATAATATATATTATATTTAGGACCAAAATCAACTCCCCAAATATATCTTATATTAAAGATCATAGGAAGTATTACATATTCATCAACGAAAACTGCACATAAGTGGAACCAACATGCTTAAAGCTTTGCACATTCACTTCTACCGAAAGTGTTAAAGTAATTCTGCAAGGTTAGAAGAATAAGAAGATTACAGAAAGGAGGTTATTCAATACAGATGATGCCAACAGAAACAGGCCTCTCTCTGCATAACTGAATGTATATAATCTACAACTTCATCCTCACAGATTATTTTACTCTTCCAAATACTCACTGTGTGTGTATCTCTAATCTCTATAATTGCTGCATTACAGAGCAAAAACTCCATCGTCACCAAGTTTAACTACTAAGTACTAGCATATCAGTTTAAACCATAAGAAAAAGAAGAGATATTACAGTTTTAGATACCCATCTGATCTCTTTAAATGATACATTACATTCCATTCCTATTACCCTAAAAATTAATCTTCACATATTATTCCATTCCTCCAACTCGGTGGATTAAACTTACCTGAATTGGGTTCCCCAATATAATTTTTAGTTCAGCTGCAACTCTTCCCAGATTCACCAGTACTTTCCTCCTTCGCCCATCATTCAATTAAAGAATAGTAAATGTTTCCAATCACAAAGTCAAAATAGATCTTTGTTTTTATACATAAAGTAAGCCTATGGTGATGTGATTTACAGGTTTAAGTAAATATTGGCATCAGTTTAAAGTTTAAACCACAAGACCAAAAAAAATTACAATTTTACACATCTGGCCTCTCTAACTGCTGCATCACAGAGTAAAATTGAATGCTGAGATCCAGCACCAGCATCAAACCAATCTCTCCATTTAGATAATTATATGACAGAGCAAGAAGCTTTAATCTGTCCTGTTAACATTTCCTTCCCAGTTCCCTCTATATTAAGTGGCCAGAAGAACCTAAAAGAAGTTATATAACTATACATTCATCATCCATGGAAAACACAAAGCAATAACTCATACACTTCACTCTCTTGTGCTGTGTATTAATTCTATTGCTCCATTAGATTAAAAAATTGAGAAAGCAAGAAGCTTTAATCTTTCACTGTTAACTTTTCTCCCCTCTTAGCATATTCAGTGGCCAACAACAAAACACAACAAATTTACATACCTGCAATTAAACTATATATTAACCATGACAATTAAACAAGCGAATGCGATGGTAAAGTTTAAACAACTGGTACTGAATTACTCCATTCTAGAATGTTAAAAGGTTTTGTGGATTAACTTCCACCAAAATTACTCTGTCAAAAGAAATCTGGAATGTAGAAATAATCCTATTTCAGAGAAAGGCTATTCAACCTGGGTGTTCCAAACAGATGCAAGGCTTTCCTCATAATTGTAAACACCAATCCAGTCACAGTCAATTGAATAGTTAAACTTCCTCTGTTCATTATTAATGAAGTTGAACATATGAAGAACGAGGTTTGGGTCACCCTCGACCTCATCCTCTTTGTCATCACGGCAGACCACTTCATTCCCCCAAATACACACGGGACATAAACCATCTGATTGGTCCTATCCTATACTCCTGAATACAACTCGAACTTTCCCCAGATTCACTAGCACCCACCTCACACACCTTTACAAGGATGGAATTAGATCCAGGGCCCTCTTTAATCAACACGTGACCCTCAACTCTGTTCTGGTACATACCAAATGAAATATCTAGTTCAGTTGGATTTGGTGTTAATGAAAACTCTTCCCTTTCCATGTCGAACCAAATAAATAGAGTTGAAAAGGGCTGCTGGGATCCATACCAAAAAATAGTTCCATCAGCACTAAAAGCATGACGAAAAACTTCTGTACGTTGTAAAGCCTCAGATTCAAGTACCTTCCATGAACCTGTACTTAATGAAAACACTTCCACCCTATCATGCTTGATGAATCGCAAGTATTGATCTTCCTTCCTTCTATCCCAATTTTGATTATAAAATCTCACTATCTGGTAATCATTAGCCTCACTATTGAATCCAAATCCTACACTGCAAACGTAACTATGGTCCTTCAGTGTGTCGGGGACTTTTCTGACCTCTCTAGTCACTGGGTTCCACAGCCAAAGCGAACTAGATACCCGGCCTCCATCAGGAAGTTTACCTCGATCACGAACTGGGTTCCACAGCCAAAGCGAACTAGATACCCGGCCTCCGTCAGGAAGTTTACTTCGACCACGAAAGACTTCAACACAAAGCAAGCCATTACAGGAACCAATGATTTTCCAATTGCGTTTGAAGGGAACGCTCAGAACTGCAAGTGTTTCCATCTTATGATTAAGCAAACATAAGGACGAGGGCTTATGACCCCCATAATTATGTCCATGGAGGAGAAGAGAGGGGTTTTTGTGATCAGGGTGGTCGGAGTGTTCAGCTACGAAAGATGGGGTTTTGAAGAGATTTTTCCATTCTTTACACACACATTGAAATCGAATGAGGGTTTTGACAGGAAGCCTTTTGAGGATGTTGATGATAATATCCAATGGCAGGGAGAGGTTTTCGCCTCCTCTCGCCATCTGCTTGTTGAGAGGACTTAGGGTTTCGGAATTAGCACTCATGGTCGTGGAAGGAGCAGTAGCGTGAGGGAGAGCGAGGGACTGAACGAAACAAGATTATTATTGATAAATCATCATTTTAATATATTTATCTCTTCTTATTCATTTATTTTAGAAATTATTTTAGGCTAATTTGGATTGTTAGCCAATTTTAAGAAATAATATAAGTCATAATTAATTATGAAATTATTAAACTTAAATTATTAATATTCTAATTGATATCTTGTGATTGAATAATATTTCTAAATAACTTTGCTAAAGTCATAGCTGGTAAGACAGAGCCAGGTTGATGGACGAGCACATTGTGACATAGCTCTGGTTTCAAACCACCGATATAACAATCTGAGCAAGGCTGCTTCAGGGATATCAACGGTACGATTAGCCGACTATCATAGTCCTCTAATTTGTTCTGCTAGACTAATTTGAAAAGCTGGGAACAAGCACAATCAAATTGAGAGGGACCGTATTGTTCTTCGATTGCCTGAATGAAATTACGCCACTAGGGAATGTGTTTGTTTTTGTCAAGCATCTGGAACCACGGTAGCACATCGCCATCCAAATGCACAGAGGCAATAACCAGTCATTGGGCGTCATCCAAATGCACAGAGGCAATAACCAGTCATTGGGCGTCGGGCAGCTCAAAGTATTTAAAGTAATGCTCAACCTTAAAAATCCACTGGAGTGCGTCTGAACCATCAAAACGTGGAAAATCAAGTTTCAAATGGCAGGTGTTGGAGAAATATATGAACCTTGTGGAAAACCAGAGGTGAACAATGGTTGTGAATCAGTTTTCACCCCAGAGCTAGAACCTTCTGATTGTTTGTTCATACTGTCTAGTTTAATAAAACAGCCTCCATGAAACTCTCTAGGCGTGTAAAACGAGACGTAGAGTCATCCATGAAATCTGAGGTTCGGTTAAATTGAGCTGTAGCGTCCTCCACAAAGTCGGAAAAACGTTTTTGTTCGGCTTGTAATTCCTTTAAACGAGTATTTTTTGCCATGATAGACTCGACGAAAGCACCAAATGTTATGACCTCACAATCAATCCAATACAGAAGATATAGCTTCTACTGAAATGTTGAAATCATTCACTGATAAATCACTCTGCAATTACATATATGGCAGTAATGCAGAGATATACTGAAGGAAATACAGCAATTGAATAACAGAAAAGGTACGAGATGACTGAAAGAAGGGGAGGGGACCACAGAATAAGAGATAGGGAGAATACAACCAAATCTATTCCTATCCTTACCCTTACAGTAATTCCCTTTATATATCCTATTCTTCTAATTCTCTAATTTTCCAGGATATTCTCTTCATTCGCTTACTCCTCCTAATGGGCCTCAGATCACCCATATCCATTGTGGTTATTGGGTCTTTCAATGATTGGCCCACTTCCCCTTTATTCATAACAAACATGCTTAAAGCTTTGCACATTCACTTCTACCGAAAGTGTTAAGACAAAGTAATTCTGCAATGTTAGAAGAATAAGAAGATTACAGAAAGGAGGTTATTCAATACAGATGATGCCAACAGAAACGAGCCTCTCTCTACATAACTGAATATATATAATCTACAACTTCATCCTCACAGATTATTTTACTCTTCCAAATACTCACTGTGTGTATCTCTAATCTCTCTAATTGCTGCACTACAGATCAAAAACTCCATCGTCCACAAGTTTAACTACTAAGTACAAGCATATCAGTATAAACCATAAGACAAATAAGAGATATTACAGTTTTAGATACACATCTGACCTCTCTAAATGATACATCACACTCCATTCCTATTACTCTAAAAATTAATCTTCACATACTATTCCATTCCTCCAACTCGGTGGATTAAACTTACCTGAATTGGGTTCCCCAATATAATTCTTAGTTCAGCTGCAACTCTTCCCAAATTCACCAGTACTTTCCTCCTTTGCCCATCATTCAATGAAAGAATAGTAAATGTTTCCAATCACAAAGTCAAAATAGCTCTTTGTTCTTATCCATAAAGTAAGCCTATGGTGATGTGATTTACAGGTTTCAGTACATATTGGCATCAGTTTAAAGTTTAAACCACAAGACCGAAAAAAAAATTACAATTTTACACATCTGGCCTCTCTAATTGCTGCATCCCAGAGTAAAATTGAATGCTGAGATCCAGCAGCACCATCAAACCTATCTCTCCATTTAGATAATTAAATGACAGAGCAAGAAGCTTTAATCTGTCCTGTTAACGTTTCCTTCCCAGTTCCCTTTATATTAAGTGGCCAGAAGAACCCAAAAAAGTTATATAACTATACATTCATCATCCATGGAAAACACAAAGCAATAACTCATACACTTCACCCTCTTGTGCTGTGTATTAATTCTATTGCTCCATTAGATTAAAAAATGAGAGAGCAAGAAGCTTTAATCTGTCACTGTTAACTTTACTCCCCTCTTAGCATATTAAGTGGCCAACAACAAAGCCTAACAAATTTACATACCAGCAACTAAACTATATATTAATCATGACAATTAAACATGCGACTGCGCTGGTAAGGTTTAAACAACTGGTACTGAATTACTCCACTCCATATCACAGACCAAAGGTGCTTCAAGGATTATAGATACATCTAGAATGTTAAAAGGTTTTGTGGATTAACTTCCACCAAAATTACTCTGTCAAGAGAAATCTGGAATATTGAAATAATCCTATTTCAGAGAAAGGCTATTGAACCTGGGTGTTCCAAACAGATGCAAGGCTCTCCTCATAATTGTAAACACCAATCCAGTCACAGTCAATTGAATAGTTGAACTTCCTCTGTTCGTTAGTAATGAAATTGAACATATGAAGAACGCGGTTTGGGTCACCCTCGACCTCATCCTCTTTGTCGTCACGGCAGACTACTTCATTCCCCCAAATACACACGGGACGTAAAACATCTGATATTGGACCAATCCTATACTCCTGAGTACAAATCGAACTTTTCCCACACTCACTAGCACCCTTCAGACACATCAATACAAGGATGGAATGAGATCCAGGGCCCTCTTTAATCAACACGTGACCCACAAGTTTGTTCTGGTACACACCAAATGAAATATCTCGTGGTTTTGGTGTTAATGTAAACACTTCCTTTGCCATGTCGAACAAAATAACTAGAGTTGAAAAGGGCCGCTGGTATCCATACCAAAAAATAGTTCCATCAGAACTAAAAGCAGGACCGAAAACTTCTGTACGTTGTAAAGCCTCAGATTCAAGTACCTTCCATGAACCTGTACTTAATGAAAACACTTCCACTCTATCATGCTTGATGAATCGCAAGTATTGATCTTCCTTCCTTCTATCCAAATTTTGATTATAAAATCTCACTATGTTGTAATCATTAGCCACGCTACTGAATCCAAATCCTACACTGCAAACGTAACTATGGTCATTCAGTGTGTCGGGGACTTTTCTGAGCTCTCTAGTCACTGGGTTCCACAGCCAAAGCGAACCAGATACCCGGTCAAAAGCAGGAATTTTGCCGCGATCACGAAAGTCTTCGACACAGACCAAGCCATTGCAGGAACCGATGATTTTCCAATTGCGTCTGAAGGGAACGCTCAGAACTGCAAGTGTATCTATCTTATGATTAAGCAAACATAAGGACGAGGGCTTATGAAACCCAAAATTATGTCCACGGAGAAGAAGAGAGGGGTTTTTGTGATCAGGGTGGTGGGAGTGTTCGGCGATGAAAGATGGGGTTTTGAAGAGATTTTTCCATTCTTTACACACACATTGAAATCGAATGAGGATTTTGACTGGAAGCCTTTTGAGGATGTTGATGATAATATCCAATGGCAAGGATGGGTTGCCGCCTCCTCTCGCCATCTGCTTGTTGAAAGGAATTAGGGTTTCGGAATTATCCCTCATGGTCGTGGAAGGAGTAGTAGGTCAGGGACTTTTTTGTGTGGTCAAATATAGGTCAGGGACTGAACGAAACAAGATTATGCTTTTCAACATGTCGGAAAGGATAAGATAAATTTTTAGGAAAAGAGTTTGAAAATTAACCAGACTGTTTCATGAGGAAGGAGACACTCTCCTCCCTTATGAATCCACATTAGATCTTTATAATTAGGTCTTATTTTTTTATTTTATTTTTAAATTTTTTATATATTTTATTTATTTAGATTTAAATTATATGATGTTTTAAGATTTTTTTTTCAAAGATCTCAAATTAAACAATTTTCGATTCTGCGTTTTGTCCGTAACACCCGTATTATGAAAATTAATTAATTTGAGATACGCGCAAAAAAAAAATCTCGTCAAAAGATCATATAATTTAAATCTAAATAAATACAATATATAAAAAAATTAAAAAAAAAAATAAAAAAATATGCTAATACCTCTAATTGATGATAAGACCTAATAAGACCTAATTATAAGCACCTAATGTGGACCCTCTCCTTATCCTTCTTCTCATTGGTCACATCTTAGCCATTGATTGGGAAAATGAGAGAAAATTGATAAGTAGTACTTTGTTGATTGGACGGATGCTATTTAGAGACATGAGGATAATGAGAAAATGATAATGAGAAAATGATGATGAGAGAAACTCAACTCCTCCATCGATGGCATAGACATGACGTATACTCCCTCTTCTTTTCATAAGTCCAAATTTAGATGGGCTTTACCCTCTCTGACAAAAGTTGTCAAGGTATTTAAATAAGTATTTTTATTTTTGTCTCCCATTAATAATATGTACTAATATTATATTAATTAAAAAGTTGGTTATACAAATATTTACTTTATTTCTCTCTTTTATTTAACCCTTAAAAAATAGGGGCACATTTAGAAAAAATGTTTAATTCGGAGGGTTAATATGCAAATCCGCTTCAAAAGTATTCAAAGTCTCAATGTAACCTTAGAAGTTTTATTGGTCTCAATGGCATTATGGACGGAGCCAGGAATTTTACTTTCGGGGGGCGAAAATTAAAACTAGTACATCATATATAAAAGTACTTGAACTACAATACGATCTAACATACAAAAAATTAAAAATTCTATTACGTAAATTAAAGCCTAGGTGGACATTCTCCTTGCATATTGCTAGAAATTAAAGCATGTTTTTATATTGTTACTCATCTATAATTGAATCGTTGCTAGAATTAAAGCTGTGACATTCACCTCGCATATTGCTAACGTAAATTAAAGCCCACAATTCATTCCATTCACCTCACTTGCTAGCTCCATCATAGCATTGTCTTCGAATATTTTAAATGTCAAGATTATGGTGACAAAGAGTGTTGAATATTTTTTATTTCAAAATCTTAGCACTTGTATCTTTCACATGTATAATACAAGACGAAAAACCTTTCCCCTATAAAACCATCTTTATTGATGTATCTCAAAACAATAGCCATATGCTTTTTTCGAAAGAAAACATCAAGAATTTTTTTAGTTATGTGATGCTTCGGATAAAAAATAGTTATGTGCTTGACACACATATAATTTCTTATGCTATTTTTTTTTTAGGTGGGGTGGGGGCCCACCCTAGCCCCCCATTCCGCCTTTGATTATGGAAGCATCTAAAATGTAGCAATCTCGCCCTCAGTTAATAGAGAGGCTAACAGAGGTTTGCCGCGTAGGAGATAATGCCACATCATATGCCCCCTCGTCTTTATTCTAACCAAAAAACATATTCCACCTCAGCTCCTCCCTCCTCTCTCTTTTTGCGATCAAGCCCTCCCTCCTCTCACCTACGTCAAGCTCAGCCTCCCTGCTGAAGCCCTTCCTTCATTTCAATTGCGTGCACAAGCTCCTCCCTCCTCTCACTTGATTCATCAATTTGAGCTTCACCTTCTCCATCGAAGCTCCTCTCTTGTATTGACAAGAATGCCATCAAAGGACTGGCGATGTCTTTCAAGGACAGGCATCAATATGAGCCTCACACTCTCTCGTCCCTCCTCTCCTACAAGAACGCCTAAAGATCTTCATCATCTCTCTTTCTCTTCCAGATGCAAGAAATTTTGGGTCTTATTATGGATAGTAAAAGGTTTGTTTCTGGTTTCTTGTCTTTTTAGTCTCTGGATTTTATTCACGTGTCTATTGATAAATTCTTTATGGATTTTGTTTCTGATTTTCCATTCTATTGATGTTTTTTACCCCAAAATTTCTTCTTTGTTCATGAAGGTCAAGTCAAGGAACTCTAATTTCTTTTGATCTATTTTCTAGCTGAATTTTGTTCATAAATTTATGGATTTGTTGATACCGGTTCTCATTGGTCTAGGCTGGTTATTCATTTTTGTATATTTCGTGTGAATCAATGTGATGTTAAAAAGATTTGGCAAGACAATGATAAGATGTGAGAAGGAGAAGTTGGTTGGGGAAGAACAAGGACTTAGGGCGGAGGAAGAGAAGCAACGGAGGAAGAGGTGGGATGGGTGAGGGAGAGAGTGGTGGGAGGAATCATTACATGGCCACTACTTGACATTGGTTGGATGATGACGTGGCATTATCTCCTATATGGCAAATGTCCTGTTAGCCAAGGGCAAGATTGCTATATTTTAATACTTAAAGGGCTACATTGAGATTTTTGGAATACTTTCAGAACATATTTGCACATTAACCCTAATTGAGATATACTTTTTATTTTTAAGGTTAATATGATGATTGATTCTTAAAGTTTTCCCCCATTTTGATTTCGTGACTATAGTTTCAAATTACATGTTTTTTTTAGTAAATACCCTTTCGGTCCCCGACAAAAACGCAATCCCCATTGGTGTCCCTTACAAAAAAAGGTCATTTTTAGTCCATAAAAAGGACGAATAAGTACGATTATTTGACATTTCGATTCCTCACAAATTTCCAAAAGGTCCTTTTTTAGTCTATAAAAAGGACGAATAAGGGTCGATTTTTTTGTAAGGGACCAAAAACGGGGTCCGTATTTTTGTCAAGGACCGTAAAGGGTATTTACTCTTTTTTTGGTAAGAAATGGGGCATTAGCCCATAACTATTATTATATCGAACAAGTCTTGGGATAGAAACTCCCAACACATCCCTATACAAAGCCTTATTAACAAACATCGGAGGATTATCAAATACAAAGAACACCTCCTCCCGAATATAAGAATAATTGGCAAGGGCATAAGCACATACATTATGTTCCAAGCCGCTTCCCAATAAGGCATCATTCATCATTCCAAGATCCCTGCCGAGACCTCCATTCCTTTTTTCCTTACATAAAGTATCCCATTTTACAAAGATGTATTTTCCGTGTACCTCCATCGTTGTTCCGTAGATAATTTTTCTCGCATTCTTTCTATCTCCCGCCTCGACCCAACAGGTATTTACGAGTGTTGCATCTCATATATTGCTAACTCGATTGTACCGATAATTGAATATTTACACTTCTTTTTATCTCTTGATTTATAATTTAGGACTCTTTAGTCAATAAATAATGGCTTTTATACTTATTTGGGTTTGGGCCTTGATTATATTTGGGTAAAGGTGCAAAAATACACGTGTTTACTTTAGTCGCTCAACACCATATGCTTTTTGGAGCAAAAATACACATGTGGTTACATTTTAGAGCAAAAGTCACACTTTCTCGCTAATTAAGATTTGACTCATAAAAAGGAAGTTTGACTAATAAAAATGAAGTTGGATGCCGATTTGGCTAATAATAACTTTAACAAAGATGTTAAGTCACCAGGGCCACTCCTTCTCTCTTCAAATATCGAATACAAAACCAAACCCAAAAATATCATCGCATCGAAGTTAACCATGGCTTCGCTGCCTTCTTCACCACTCTATCACCGCCGCTACTGTCCCCCGTCACTCTTTCCAATTCCATAATCATCCTTTTCGCCTCCCCATCAACGTATAGCTTTTTCGATCAACATCACTTCAACTCGATCTAAACTTATCCGTCATCAAATTAAACATTTAAGGTATTGTAGTATAAGAAATTTCTTGCTCACTTGTAATGAGTCAAGCATGTGTTTTTATCTTTTCTTGGATGACCCATTTGCATTTGCTTATATATTTGCGTTAAAAGATTGGATGAAGATGCATATGAGCCGCCAAAAATGCAGCCAAATGACTCAAACTTGTGGCTTCACTAATGGTAAGTGAGATACGAAGAACTTGAAGTTTTTGTATTGAAGTGAATTAAGTTTACACACACACACACACACACACACACACATATATATATATATATATAAATATGAAACCGAAATGGGAAATGATATTGCGCTGAAATATGGGGTTATAAGGGATGAAAAAGAGAAAAGTGATTGGGCGATGGAGTTGATGTTGTTAAGCTAACAAACCGTTTGAGGAAAGGTCAAGCCACACCGATATTCTCACGTAAGAATGCCAAATAACCAAGTCTCACACATCAATCAAATCGATGTTCTCGTTTTCTTCTTCTTTGTCCAACGAGGCTCGTTTCTCATTCTACACTGCTTCTTGCTCTTTCTTTTTTTCTTTACTCAACCTCAAACTTTCTTTTTCTCGAGTTTATTGCCGAGCATTAGGAGTTATAATATTGGCATTTTCGTTTAGTTCCCGTGTTTATGTGTTCGATTTTGGTTCCTGTATTTCCTGTGTTCGTCTCTATCACCGATATATATATATATATATATATATTTTTAATTTCAATCCTTCTCGATGCGATGCGCAATTTTGTCTCGTGTTCTCGTGTTTATGTGTTCGACGCGGCGCATCGAAACCAATGGAAGAGGCAAATCGGTGGTTCGCAGCCGCCTCGATTGGATCTGCGCCCCTTATTTCGATGGTTTTTTTTCTCAGATACTACTTTATCCGCCAAATCATTCCCAAGTCATCATTGTTAGTCAAACTCTTTTTTTACCAACGTCTCCGCTCAATGCAAATGTGATTTTGCTCCTAAAATGTAACTACGTGTATTTTTGCTCCCAAAAAGCATATGGTGCTGAGGCCCCTAGGATAAAGATATGTGTATTTTTGCTCCTTTACCCATTATATTTTAGCCATTTTTAATAATAAAATTTTAGTTTTACATTGATTCACTATTTTTACCATAACTCTTGAACCAAACATCGATTTGCCTAATTTTGTTTCATATTTTAGATGATTTAAAAGCTACAATGTTATGACATGAAGGGCAAATTCGCATGAGAGAGCGGTCGATTTTGGAGCCGAAGTCGATGTATATTTTCGGATTTTTAATTGGGCTCAATTTTGTAACTTAAGCCCATTTTTATTTCTTTCCGTTGGCCCGAACCGAATTGTGGATTGGTTCCATTTTGTTTTTGCCATTTTAGGTTAAGTTAGATGCCCACAAACAATTTATTTATTCACCTTTTTACACATTTTCTGTGATTAAACATAGAAGTTTCATTTTCTCTACAATGTTCTTTCGGCTCCGGTTCTTCATTTTTCCACTCATGCTCTGCTAAACTTCCGTTATTAACCCAACGCTGAGGATTCCATGATTCGGCCCGTAGAGCCTCAGGCTTAATCGGTAATTTAACTCAAGCTTCGGTTTTCATCTTATCGGATTCGATTTGAAATAGTTCGAATATTAGATTTAATATTCGGTTTGGTTTATCCCAAAGACTCCAGTTCCCGAACGAGTTTCAAAGTGTTACTATGCGATTTCACAGACGCCTACCGTTTCTGACATACGCTAGGCGATCGCCTAGTCGAGAGGGATTTTTTGGACGAACGTAGAGATTTCTGGTTCCGTCTGCAACCAATCAACAGTTAAGTATTTCGCTCAATGATAGAAGTCTCTCGAATCACATTTGTTCACAACTTGTTCAATTATTGATATTCAAACATTTATTTGAAAGCATTCCTTTGATTATGTCTGTAAGAAGCTTTTATTTAGGTTCATTTCTCAGAGTTTGTAGGCCTTTTCCTTTCTCTGTCACAGTGTTATATTTTAGATGACCCATGTTCTAGCTGTTGTCTGTCGGTATTAATCTAAGATCCGGACTCTTGTTTTTCATCCTCTTAGACACGTGGTTCTTGTAGGGTTGCTAATGGACCAGAAAGCTTCATAATATATTTATCACCGATACCTACCTGATGGTATCATTAATTTCAGACATGATGTTTCACAACTCTCCCATGACTCTACCCAAAGAGTGATGCTAATGACTTGTCCCTAATATAAAACAGCATTTTATCCTTAGATTTACAAATTCTCTACTTGGTTTCATTAGTGGGACTAAATGGCAATGGGAAAATATATTTTCTTGAAAACTAAGTGGGCCGATGTGCATTGCATGAAATTTGAGGAATGAGTTGCACTGTTCATGATTTATAACAGTACAGTCTGCTATAGATTCTTCATTGTCTATTGATAGCTTCACTATCGTGACACACAATATCCTGTTGTGGGCGCACAATATCTTAAAGAGTTCAGAATCAATCTATCATCTTCAGCTTGCATTTTATTACTCATAATCTGAATTTCTACTTTCCTGTTGTGTGCTGATGGTGCTATATTCCAATCAACTGTAAATATGAACATTGCCCCTTACCTTAAAAACGAAATTTGATCACATGTAATTAGCTTATTATGCTGATTTAATCCGTTCTGCATTCCAGGGTTAAAGCGGCACTGTTGGTAAAAGTTCTGAGAATTGTGTTCATGATTCATGACGCTGAGCACTACATTTCACAAGAATGGAAAAGCATTCCAAGTTCCATGACGAAAGAGACTGGAAATCACGATGGTTTGTTTTCGATTGCAACATTTGCTTTGACTTTGCTATTGAACCTGTGGTCACCCTCTGTGGCCACCTCTATTGCTGGCCCCTGCATCTACAAGTGGCTCCATGTCCAAAGTGCTTCTCTTGCATCTGATGAGCACCCACAATGCCCAGTCTGCAGGGCTGATATATTTCCCACCACCTTGGTCCCCCTATACAGCAGGGGCCAAACCCCGGCTCCTCCTGAGCAAGACACAAAGGCATCACGTGAGATTTTGACACCGCCAAGACCACGAGCTTTTGGCGCTCAAGCTCTGATGTTAGCATCAGCATCATCATCATCTCAAGGTGGTCATCATCAGCGTCATCCTTATCATTATCCTCATCACAGTCATCAACATTTCAGCTCTCCTCTGTACCAAAGGAGTGGAGGATGCCTCATCACAAGTGCTGAATCTCAGCACTACTCTTACACCTCAAGGATTTCACCACCCTGTGGCTGGGATGGTTTACGCCACGGTGTTTGGCAGCCCAGAAAATTTATACGTGTACCAAATTCTTATCAGCAGATGGGCAGTAGCAGCCCAAGACTGAGAAGGCAGGTGATTCAAGCAGACAAGTCATTGAATAGAATCTCAATCTTCCTCTTTTGCTGTTTTGTTTTATGTCTCATTGTATTTTGAGCACCCTGGTTGAGATTATTTTGTATATTTTGTTAAGATATGAACTTGTAAGGTTGTGCTTTAAGCATGGTGATAAATATCGTGGATAGTATGTATATGTATTATCCATGATATAAGTATTTATGCCATCATTTGTTTGATGCGTCAGTAATATATAGGATGATATTTTATTATACTAAAATTATATATTTGGTTATTGATTGTTACTTGATACTCCCTCGGTCCTAAGTATAAGACATTTGTCTAATTTCATTAGATAGAGGAAATTAATTAAGTTTATCGAGATGTATTTCAAAACATCTAAGTCATTTTCCTTAATTCCTCTATTTTCCTTCTTGATTATTTGAAGAATATCAATAAGGTTAAATTTACGAAAAAGTTAACAAATATAAAATTAAGGTTAACTCGATGGAGTAAATCTCTAAATTGTGCTATCCAATGCTTATGTTTCAGAATTCTTATGCCATTATCAAGTTCTAAGTCCTTTCAACTGTTGAAAGTTGTACCATTCATGACTTTGTGCACAAAGGAGGGCTTTCTTGATCATCAAAGAAAATGGTATGGTGGATGAAACTGATAAATATGACAATAAAAAATTGAGAATGTGGATAAAAAGAGCGAAAAAATCTATTTGTATTTTATTTGATAATAAGAGGAAGAAGTAGGGAGTACTACTCATATAAGTCTAGTTGGTCAATTTTTTTTGACCTAAATATAAGTTTACCTCAAGAGTAATTAATTACTGTTTTCCAATTTTATCCTAGAGAAAATGTACCAATAGCATTATTATTTAGGGAAGAAGACAAAAAGATACTGCCTCCGGTCCTGATTATAGGATATCTTCAACCGATTTTGGAGGAATTAATGATAGAGTTAAATTGGCCATTTACTCATTTTAAATCTTACTTATATAAATTTTGCACTTCAATTATCTTTGTTAATTTATTGATAATCATAAATCATATCAATAGGGGTATTTTAGAAGAAATCGATAAAAATTAAATGTTGTCATATAATTGTGACAAAAAACAAATTCTAAAATATTATCTTATAATTAGACTGGAGATGATCATCAACCAGAATATAGCAATCACAACTCAATTTAACATGAAGTTATTTTTTAGGATTTTGAAACTTAAATTGCATTTTCTTGTATTTTTTCCCATTATTATTTAGGTGACATTAGAATAAGCACCAGAATGGTACGTATTATTTAAGTGATATTATACAAAACATTATTAACCCATTCGTCCAGTCCACCAACTGGGACAAGGGGATGCATGCGATGATTGGAGGGTAGGGAACCAGTAGGGCCCAGAAATGTTAGGTGCCTTGAATCCAGCAAATATTATGAATCCTCAATCCTTTTTGGTCCAAAATTGGGTGTTGCTTTTTCGGTTTTCAATCCTTGTTAAGTTGCTTTTAGTTCCATAGAAAGATTTTTTGGCAATTATTTGGTCTTCATCATCTTGGAATATGGGATTGTATATGACTTTCCAGTTGTTTTTATTTTATCAAAAGAAAAAATTAATTAAAGGAGAATGTACTAACCACTTAAGATTATAAATGAGCTCCAACTTGTGCAATATCTTACTTAAAAATGAGCTATCATATCATTAGGTTACAACACATTTAGCTAATTTATCAATTTTATAATATCAACCATCGTCTTATACCAATAAAGTTTGGTTCAGTTAATAAAGGAATTGACTCGTAACCATAACATTATAAGTTTGTATCTCACTAATGTAGGGGCCTTTTATTCAGAAAAGGATCTGTAATCATTTTATGATCCCTTTGATGCATGCAGCATTAATCCTAGAAGGCCCCAAAACCCAATTCAGTGTAAAAAAAACCACCACCTTGTAATTATTTCTTTCAAATATTTTATAATTTTTGGTACTTATTAATTTATATTGCATGAATGAAATCTAGCAACACACATTCTACTTTAATCCTATAAGTATATTTCAACTAATTTTTATATATCAAGGAATGAAAAACTAAATCATTAAATATGTCTTGATAGAAAATTTTCAAGTTTATCATTAATTAAAATCCCCCCCCAAAAAAAAAAACAAACACACACAAATTATTCTCACTTTATCTTCTCTTTTTCTTTTTAACAAAATTAAATAAGGATAAAAGATTGAAAAACAGTTAGTCCTAGCTACTATGTGAATTTATATTTAGGATAAAAAATTTCTCCTACAAGTGATTTTTTTTTTTTTTTGATAAAGAAATTTTTAGGAAGGGGTTTGGGTACCGCTGCGATACGCCCTCTACCCAATATTAGTATCAGATAGAAAGAGGAAAAGAGATTTTATAAATACCCTTAAATCGTGCAGTAAGCAACCTTTCCTAAAATTTATTTATTAAAAAAAAAAAAATCACAAGTCTAGGTTAGATCTGTTTGGTCCATGGAATGGAATTTAGCAATAATATGCCTACTTTTTTGGTCCGAGTGTTGCGTTTGTTTTCAATGCTTTCAGCCCCTTTTGGACTAGGGAAAGATTTTGGCAATTTTTGGTCTTCATCAAAAAATTGTGTCGTTTGATTTTGTGAAATGTCATCATTTTTTTTTTTGGAAAAATTAATACAATTAAGGTAACCTAATGCTATCTAGTGAGATAAGTCTTGTTATTATTATATAATCGATGTTTTGAGCAAAAATAATAATATAATCGATGTAAAAGTAAACCATTAGAGAAGATTGTAGAGAAACAAGTATAAAGAAATACTAAGCAATTCAGTTTGCAAAAAAAAAAAGAGAGAGAGAGAGAGAGAGAGAAATATAAGCAATTAAATGCAAATTTTTATATACAACTATATAATATCTTATGCTATTGACTTAAATACTGCCAGGTTTAATTGGAGTAGTCCTCCTGATTTTTTTTCATTTATAAAATTCAAATGTTGACCGTTTTAAAAAAAAATCAAATTATATCCCAAAACCTAATTATTGTGATGGTTTATGAACATCTATCTAGGTACTGTGGAAAATCTGTTCATAATTTATCCATTCCATGGGTATGATCTAGGCAAGTTCTTCTTTGGGGATCTAACGAGAGATCTGAATGATAGAGGTATCATATGCTCTGTTTGAAACTGCAATAAAATTTTTCATTTCAATAGATGCCATTACCAAAAGGTCTGATTGACCTTGGAAGTTAATGGACCCAAAAAAGAAAAGGCCCAAACCAAAATAAGTAAAGAAAAAAAAAAAACGGATGATCGGCATGTTGCTGCCCAGGATCGAACTGGAGACCTTCAGTGTGTAAGACTGACGTGATAACCACTACACCACAGCAACCGCATGTGATTTGGAATGCTCAAACGATATTATTTGAAAAGAGGTTCAAAGTTAAGCATCCTAATATATTCCTTACTAGCACTCAAAATTTTAAAATTATTTTTTTAATATACTTAACACTCTGTAGTATTTTCAGGAATACTCATTATCCTAAATTATTTTTAAAATTTTAATACAT
Source organism: Acacia melanoxylon (assembly GCA_019022615.1). Lineage (NCBI taxonomy): Eukaryota > Viridiplantae > Streptophyta > Magnoliopsida > Fabales > Fabaceae > Acacia > Acacia melanoxylon. The sequence continues at coordinate 3,478,532 of JAFJYJ010000065.1, read as the reverse complement.
TTTTCCTTAAAGTATTTTCTGTAGTAACGTGAAGCACCCAAATTTTATGATTCCACGAGATCTCGCGATCTCTGAATCGGTTCAGCCGAATCCCGTAGGCGTTTGTGTTGAAAAGAAAAGTCGCCGAACCTCAAATCGATGATAATATTAACAAAAATACTTGAGAGAGTTGAAGATACTAAAAAAATATTTCAAAAGTCTTGTATACAGCAATCATAAATTCAATGACTAATTCAATCCATCACCCTCCAACGTGTAAGAAAGGAATTAAGACAAGACTTTCTGATTTTTTTTTCCTTTTTTTTTGACATACCTATCATATCCCTCCCTATAAGAGGAACCACTCACACACCCAAATACCACACACACTTTTCCCCAAGTCTTGTGGAGATCGATCCCCAACCTCTTCAATAAGAAGAAAGGTAGGGTAGTGCCATTTGAGCCAAAGTTGATTAGCTAGACTTTATAAATTGGGGCCTCAATTTTTGGTATATAAAAATGGATAGGATAATCTTTGAGTAAATAGTGATTTTATTGTTTGTAATGAAAGAGTCAACTAAACACATAAATGATGCAAATTGTCTTGAGACTATAGGTAAACACCTAACCCTCAAATGTACATTAGTCAAATCAATGTTTGCTTTCCACCAACTTCCTTGATCCCATTACATATTTTCTTTCTCTTTACTCTTCCCTCTTTCTTTTCTTATGCCCACTTTCATCTTGCTTTGTTCATTATTTGCATATATATCCATTTATCAGTGTGTGTGTGTATATATATATATGATAAATTTATAAGCATGAGTTGAGTGCATTGTTTTGACCTGATTTTTCTTTTTCTTGTTTGTGTTTTTTTTTTTGGACTGATCGATAAAGAATTCAATCCATACTCAAATTAACAGAATGAAGATCATCAAAATAAACCAAAGGCAATATTAATCATAATAATGACATTGACAAGTGATTAGATATGTTAAGTAATCTTGGAATATTGAATTAGTTAAAATGATTAGTGTTTATCTCCTAATTGCTAGATGACCCTAAAAGCTCTATTTAAAAGGGTTATAGTCCAAAGGTTAAGGGTGTGAGATATAGAATCCTCACTAAATAGTTGAGAGAAAGTTTTCTTCTAGAAGGAGGATAGTTTGAGTCTCTTCCAAAATCTTAAGGTTAGAGTTAGTTGTTAATCTGATTCATTGTTGTGTTTGTTGTGATAGAGCTTGTAATAATCTAATGAAAGTTTTATGATTTGGTTCTTGTGGTTTTATTTTATGAGTTGATTAACGAGTAAGCATAATGAATAACTCATTTATTTAATGGTGCTCGTGAAGTATGGGAACTTTGTTTTGAATTAGTGTGATGATATGAGTGAGACGATTATATAAAACTAAAATATGGGATTAAGAGTGGGTGAGGTGGCGACAAATTGGATAGAACGTGGTAGAGCCAAAACTAATCACATAATTAATTATTCATAATGATGGTGCCACACCAAACAAAATTACTTTTGCCCTTGAATGTAGCTCCCATTTGTTGCTGCGCCCCTTCCTCGAACTTTTATTTTTTACCTAGTCTAATTTAAAATGTAAGAGTTTTTTTTTTAAAAAATATTTTATAATAAATATAGGAAAATCTCTTTAAGATCTTAAAGAACCAAGAAAATGTAAAAAAATCTTCGTAGAAAATTTTGATGCTCGAAGGTCCCTAGGAATTGTTAAAACCCCTAGGATGGATCATTATTGATCTTTTTGGCACTCAATTTTTTCTTAAACTTTTTTGTTATGTTATTGGTCTCTTAAGATCTTAAAAGGATTTTCTCAAAAATATAAGACATCAATTTGTTATAGTGTTATTAAACTGGATCAGATAAGTAGGATTCGTTCAAAACGTGAACGATGATAAATTGGTCCGATTAAGCATCAACCTAGTTTACTTTTAAAAACGTTTTTTTTTTTTAAATTTTATATTAATAACTAAAAATCTTTCACTTTCACCAGGATTTGGTTACGGGTTAGCTTCGATTTGACTTTAGTCAAACCTAATTGAATAACTTGATTTATTATGTCTCTTAAATTTATATATATATATTTTTCCTTAAGAAACCCTCTTTATTTTGACTGTGCATATTAGCAAGGAGATCATTTCTTTCAAATGAGTAGTTTTCGATATAAATATTTTTATAGGGAGCATATATCTTAAACAACAATATGCGCAGAAACTATTTTTCTGGCGTCTATTCAAAGGTCAAACACGTTGAAGACAAACTGTCACATGGCAAACTCCAAGAACCTTCCTAATTCTGACAAACCTAAAAATACGATAAAAATCACAATCCCACCTTTTAATGAAAAAAAAAATCACAATATACAAATGAAAACATAATCTCTCCTCAAAGCAACTGATTATTGCATATGCAAGCATTTTTTTATATAACATTTGGATTATTTAATAATATAGAGCTTATATTTCCAACAGATCCGATCCATCGTTTTTCATAAGTCTATTATAATCTTTTAAATCTTAAAAAGAAAAAAAATACATAATAAAAACAATTTTTTAGTTGATACATTAAAAATAATTATTCAAAGGACTACACATGTGGGCATATAATTATCGTTCATAAACATGGTTGCTTCTATTAGTTCTATATATTGACATGGGCATAATATAAAAATAAAAGCATTAAATAAATCACGAGAAAAAGAAAAAACAGCCCCACCATACACGGCACTAGTTAGCTAGCCATTACCCATCTACCACCGAAAGAGAACACTTGAAAGTGGTATTATATATATAAGCAAAAACATGGAACATATAAGGACCTATTTGGGCAACACAAATGAAGAGGTGTGTGTGTTCATGTGGATGTACTATATCCTACATATTCCAAACATGACTGAAAGAATAGCGGAGACGAAGAGGCTAGACAACAACACAGCCGCCACGACCACCATAGCCTCCGGTGGCCGACGGTGTGTGGCGCCGTTTCTGTTGAAGACGTATGATTTGGTGGAAGAAGGAGGAGAAGCGGAGGCGAGAAAGAAGAAGAAGAAGAAAGGAAGAGATCAGTAATAGTATCATGAATGAAAGGAGATGGTTTTTTGTAGGCGTCCTGCAGAATTCTCAGAACTCATATTGCCAACATACTTCGCATAACAACTTCAGCTTCATCCGCCAATTGAACACCTACGTAAGTCTTTCCTACCTATTTCAAACACAATGAGGTGGTGTGATCCATGTAAACGATCCAACTACCAAATGAGATAATGACTTAAAAACAACTTCTTCTTCGGGTATTCCTCGTATTTGTTAGTTTTGGACTCAGAACATGTCTCATATTAGAAGATCTGATGAATCATTTGGTTATAATATGATAACTAAATTTCACATTTGGCTCTATATATGTGTGTGTTGATTGTTTTATTTAGACTTTTATGATGCTGGAAAAAAAACTTAGACTTTTACGTTATCTTGATGTATTTGTCAGATGATTTTGCGTAGGATTCTTTCTTTTTTTGACTTTTCAACTAACTAATTTAATCTGTTAAACAAAAAGTAGTGCTCAATAAATTTCATTCTTTTTCATTGGCCACAAAAAACCAAAAAGACCATTTTTTTTTGGTCAAAAAAAAAAAAAGGACCATTCGTTCAACTTTTGCTACCGAAGGTTACTATATCTATTAGTATAATGAAATAAAGCAATGCGCATGCAATTGTAACAGTACTTTTTGACCCTTTTAGTTTCATGAAATGTTTTATTTTATGACATGGCACTTCAAATTTTAATTCATTTCTAACTCATTTTTACATCTATGACTTGGTACAATTTACTCTCCAAACTTTTAACTCAATCAAAACAAAATCCATTTTTTTTTCTCATTTAATAAACTAGTCCATGTCATATATAATTTGCCTTAAGTCATCCACGTACTCATCCTATGTGGACATATATTTAATATAATATCACTTTGGTACTATTTAAAAGTAGAGAAAGAATAATTTTTTCCCCTAATTATGAGGCATGTCATCCATTTTTAATTTCTGGTTATTTAATTATTAAAGTATGTTATATTTAATAAGAACAAAGATTTTTCTAATTTTCTGAATTCGAGCGAAATATATTGGAATTGAAAGTGACTTATAATATGAATGAGAATGATAATTATGATATAGTTATGTGTATAGATATGAAGATTGAGTTGGTTATGGATGTTAGTTTGATGATTTAGGGGTTTAAGAAAGTGTCATCAAAGAGATGGGAATTCAAGCAGGAGAAATTTCAGAGGGGGAAGAAGAAGTTGCTGGAAGAGATAACGAGGAAGAAGTGTGAGCCAAGTGTTTTCCCTTCATACTTGAAGTCTTGTTCTGAAGAAACCAATAATCATGATCATGAATCACTGCTACAGCAGAACCACCACCTGAAGAAGCAGAACCAGCACTTGCTATCACAAGTTGCTCACTTCAAACAATTACAAACCAGGTTGTTGCATTGTGTCTCTCAATATATGGGAACCTCCCCAGAATAAAGTTACCACTATATCCTTCATTCATTTTAGAACCACACAAACGTTGGTTGTGGCCAACAATTGTATGGCTCTATAGTTTTAGTGGTATGAAAGCTCTCCTGTAAATGTGAGGTCATGAGTTTGATCCCCACTTATAACATCAGAGCTCTGTAATTTAGTGGCATGTAAACTCTCATGTGTTACATGTCCAATCTCACTTATAACATCAGGCCCAATAGTTTAGTGTCATGAAAGTTCTTTTTTGTAAATGAGAGATAACGGGTTCGATCTCACTTGTAACATCAGGTCATTAGTGTCCACCACTTTAAATCAAAACAATTGTATGTCATGTTATTATAACATCAAGTCATCAGTGTATGCCCTCTAAAGCAAAACAATCCTATTATTGCAAGATTTCCATGAAATTAAATATTGAGTATTGTTATTCTGAGTATTTCTATGCATATTCATTTATATTAAACATGAAGTGACATGTAAGATATATGGCATTTTAAAGTCCATGTTATACAATTTTTTTTCCTGAAATTTGAACACACATCTAACTCTTTTCACCTTTAAATTTTGACCCAAAAAAAAAAAGCTCCAATAAGCTTTTAACTTTGTCTGAATGATCTGTGCAGCCATTTATTCTAATGTTCATTTTATTGGTTATGATATTATCATATATGAAGCGACAAACACATTAAATAGCAGTAGGGATGGAAATAGGCTAGGCCGCTAGCTATCAGGTGGCCACTGACAGTGATTACGCCAATCGGGCTTTCGTTTATTAAAAAAAGTCGCCGTAATTTAAAAGTTTCTAAATGCCAGTAATAAATGCATCTATTTTTGTTAAAAATCGAATTGCAGTGCTCCTTCAGTACTGACTATTTACACAAAAATATAATTTTATTTTTATCATATATGTATATAAACAATATTTAATTCATATTTTTTTATACTCATTTTTTTAATTTTATTCCTCAACCATTATTATATTGTGATTTTTAATTTAAAGTTATATTCACTGCATTTCTCATCGTCTTTTCCGTAAGCGCGTTGTGTCGCTTGCTATTCCTCTCCCACACGCTCGCTATTCCTCTTGGTCTCGGCTCTCGCTCAATGTCGCAACTCACAACCCAAATCCTCTCGCTCTCCTTCGTTCCTCGCTCAGTGCCTCAGTCTGTCGCAACCATTATTTTGTTACTGCTGTAATCTCTTTTCCTTCAATTTTTTGTTGACTCCGTAATCTCTCCCCAATATAGAAACTATTTTGCCGCTGGCCTTTTTTTTTTTTTTGCCGCTGAACTGATTTTGTTGACAGTGCATTTTTGATTGGGTTGCTGTACTTCAATGTTTATGTCAATGGGAATTTGGCTTATGAAGATCTGGATCTCTCTGGCATTACTGGTTTACTGGCTTCCCCCTTTTATGCTGATTTTGTTGTTGATACAGACAGCTTTGGGGCTTTGAGTGTCAATATAGGACCCTCAAATAAAAGCATCCCTTATGTTGTTGATGGTATCTTGAATGGAATTGAGGTAATGAAGTTGAATGATTCTCACAATAGTCTTGATGGAGAGGTTTGTGCCAGTTTCATTCTGAAGAGCTGGCCAAGGGAAATTCAGGGTTTTTTCCTTAATTTGTTGGCTACTATATGCATTGTATTAAGTATATCCTTAGTGATTCGAAGGAGGGTACTTGGGTCGAGGGATTCTTTCTCGTGGTCACGGTTGCCAGTGGATATTTCAGATGAACATGTTATGATAAGCGGTCTTCCTTCACAAAGCAAATAAATTGCGTGTAAAATATCAGCAGATCCTGGTGACTATGAGGAAGAAGAAGAAGAAGAAAGATAAGGGACTGCTTTGCACCTTAAGCCATTTTGTAAGCCTGAAAAATTAACACTGCTTTGAACCTTAATTCTCTGCTAAAACGTACTCTAATTAGGGAGTTATCATCCTGTGTCTAGATTGCTTTACTTGTGTATATAATATGTTGTAAGCCTTAACTCTTGCCTCTACTTGCTTTGTATCCGTTGTCTGAAGCTGTTTGCCTGTATCTTGGTTGTAATGTTTGAAAATAGGTATGGAACTTTGATGTTGAGAGTAGTATAATGTTAGTTGTGTGGATGCCCCCGGATTATTTTAAATTTGGCTTGGACAAATTTTGTTGAATAAACTATAGAGCAATTTTCACTTTACACGAGCATGTTCAACCTGAAGAATGAAGACAGAGCATTATTTTCTGACTTTCTCTAATTCTGTGTTGGTGCCTAGACAGTTTCTCTTGCAGCTCAGTTGGATATCATATCCCTTGGACTACTAGTTCAAATAAATTTGTTCATTTACCTTGCAAAATTATTTCCATTCTAGTCTTAGCAGCCTGTGGCGTAATTATATTTCAGATTTCTATACTTCCATATTCTAACATCCTTTGGGATTTTCTATCGTTGGACTATGCTGACCATGCACAAGCAAGGTCTATGAATCCTAACTATTATGGTGATATTATCTTTTTTTGATATTTTTATATATTGCATCATGGATATTGAGTTTTTGCGTTTATCACTATATTGATATGAGTATATTCAGTACTAAATTATAATGGATACATTTTTCTATTATTAGTAATTATGATTATTTTAATTTTATGTTAAAGTCTACCATTTGTAAATATGTTGGCTTTGAAACCTACCAAAAGCCTATATTTATTTAAGTTTTAGTAAGTTCAAAAAACTGCCCCTTGGTTTTTGGCGCTGATACACATGGCACTTTTATGCTTACATTTTTAGTAGCTTCGTAAAAAGCGCTTTCCTTTTGCCTTGCCATGCCTGATGTAGCTCGTGCGAGTTTAAAAAAAGCCTACATGTAGGCTCAGGCTTTAGATTTCCATTACGGGTTCGCGCTATTTAACAAAAAGCTCCGATCCGACCTATTTTCAGCGCTAAATAGCAAGGGAGTTATTTACATAATTCATTAAAAAGCTTTAAGGTATGAGAAAGCATCTATACATAATCAAAGTTCAAAAAGTAATACATAATTCTGGTAAAAAAAGAAGTAATGCATAATTTGACCAACCCTAAACAATTTTTAAATATAATAATAATCATGATAACTGTGTTTCTCTCTTCTTCTTCTTTTTCCTTAGCACATATATCCTTTTATTGTAGACGATTATGTTTGAGTATTAATCTAATACTAATAAGATTTTAAATATAATAATCATGATAATTGTGTCTTTCCTTTTTTTTTTTCAACAAGCACATATATCCTGTTGGAGATAATCTTGTTTAGGCATTATTAATTTGTACTAATATGAGTGTACTACTCCCTATTAATTTACTCAACACTAGCTAAAGAAAAATCCAGTTTACTATATATTACCACATTATAAATATAAAATCACAATTGTTTTTTTTTAAAAAAAAAATTAAGGAAGTTAAATAAGTTACTTAATTATATTATATATCACAGTGTCATCAAATTATATATCATTTTATAATTTAGAAAAAAATATTTTCAAGAAAAAAAAATGATAAATTTAAATATTTTAAAATAATTTAATTAGTTTTCTTAATATTTTCAAAAAAAAAAAAAGGCAATTGTATCTTATATTTTTTGGGCCAGAGATCTCGACCCTGCAAGTCCATAAAAATCTGGTTCAGGCCCACAAAAGACTACTTTTACACCCAAGATTTGTAGGCCGACCTACGATAATAGTCTGAACTGGAAAGCTTATTTACAATTATGAGGCCAATAAACACCCAACTCAGGCCCATTCTTAAACCCTAAACCTCGCTGAAGCAAAAACCTGGCTCTCATGGCGATCATTTCCGTGTCCAGTGCTGGGGAGTGTAGTAAACTGTCAAAGTGTCAGCAACGCTAGCCATGGAATCGAAGCTCTTTAGCAGATTCGCGATGCAAAGTTCGATTGCGAGTAGATCCTACTACACGAGTAGGATTAGGAAACCCTCCCTCTACAATAAAATCAGTCCACTTGGGAGCCCCAGCACCAGCGTGGTACCTGAGCTCGAGGATTGGGTCTATAAGGGGAACAAAATCCGCGTCGCCGAGCTTCAGCGCATCGTTCGAGATCTTCGCAAGCGCAGGAGGTTCACTCAAGCTCTAGAGGTCCTTTAACTCCTTTCAATGTCTCCGCACAGTACCAATTTTTGGCTAATTTCCAAGAATAGCATAAAGCGAAGACTATATTTGTGCTGACGGTGTGAATATTTGTGGACTTAATTTCTGTACCCATGGAACACTCGCAATAATATAATGGTCGTTTCAGAAATGATGCGCATGGACTAATTTGGTTTGTTGTGTTATTAGTTAGGACAACCTTTTTTCTGGATTCTATTAATTGATAACTCATGTATGTAAACTAAGAGCATTGGGAATTGGTTTCATTTTTTAACAAATGTATAATGTCTTTGATAACAAATGGTACAGAATTGTGAATTATGATGAATGAGATGTTGAGAACAGTTGCATAACGGTTGATATGGAGAGTTCTGTATGGAACATGATATGCAACTAACATGGTTTTATGTGAAAACCTTTGTGTTTAGACCTGTTCAAAATTTTTATTGTTTACTTGTATCTATCCTTAAATTGCGCTACTTGATGCTGCAGGTATCTGAGTGGATGAATAAGAATGGTGTATGCATATTTTCACCCACTGAACATGCTGTGCATTTGGATCTGATGGGCAAAGTCCATGGATATACTTCTGCTGAAGGCTATTTTAATAGCTTGAAAGAAGAAGATAAGAATAATAAGACATATGGTGCTCTCTTGAATTGCTATACACGGCAGCGCCTAAAGTGAGAAGGCCCTCTCCCATCTGCAGAAAATGAAGGAGTTGGGACTTGCTTCATCACCTCTAAGTTACAATGATATTATGTGTCTATACACCAACATTGGTCAGCTTGAGAAGGTCCCTGAAGTGCTAATCGAGATGAAAAAGAACAATGTTTTGCCTGACAACTTCTCCTACAGAATCTGTATCAATGCTTTTGGTGCAAGGTCTGATATTGACGGAATTGAAAGAACACTAAAAGAGATGGAAAACCAATCTCACATTGTCATGGACTGGAACACTTACGCCGTTGTGGCGGATTTCTATATAAAAGCAGGACTTCAAAGTAAAGCAGTTGATGCCCTTAAGAAAGCAGAGGAGCGGCTAGATAATAAGGATGGCGTTGGTTACAATTTTCTTATTTCTCTTTATGCTCGTCTTGGAGACAAGACTGAGGTCATCAGATTATGGGAACGGGAGAAGCTTGATTGCAAGAGGTGCATAAACAGAGATTTCACCACCATGTTAGAATCTCTGCTAAGGCTTGGTGAGCTGGATGAAGCTGAGAATATCTTCAAGGAATGGGAGTCCTCTGAAATTGTTATGATCCTCACATCCCGGATGTTGTCATCACTGGATATTCACAAAAAGGTTTGCACGAGAAAGCCGAAAGCATGTTGAAAAGCTTACAAAAGAGAGGGAAGGCGACCATGTCGAGCAGTTGGTCTGAAGTGGCAGGTGGATACCTTCGCAAGGGTGAGGTGGAGAAAGCATTTGATTGCTTTAAAGCAGCCCTACAGGCGGAAAATAAAGGATGGAAGCCGAATCCTAGGGTGTTCTCGGGCATAGTTGGTTGGCTTGGTGATAACGGAAGTGTTGAAGAAGTAGAAGCTCTGGTGGGCTCTCTGAGACATCTTGTCCCAGTAAACAGAAGAATGTACAACGCCCTCATCAAGGCTTATGTACGACATGAAAAAGAAGTAGATGGGCTTTTGGATCGTATGAAGAAAGATAACATTGATGAAGACGAAAAAACGAAAGAAATTCTTGATATGAGGAAGCCGTAGACTTCAAAACTTGCATCAATTCTCCAGTTGCTTTAATCTCTGGCCAAACCATCATTGCCTTCGAAGTTCAAACAGTGTTTTTTCAGAATGTCAAATTCTCCAATTAACAATGAACTAGGTCTGGTCTTTTTTGATTGGGTTACAGTTTCTTTCTTCACCATAGTTTTTCACGACTGGAAATTTTCTATTTGCATCAATGCATTCTCTGTATCCTGCTTGTGGAGTTGGATTTGTTGAAAGTTGAACCCACAAAAGTTGAATTAGAGAACGGGAAAGGAGAACAACGTGCTCATCCTCTCTAATTTATTGGGTTTTTGGAAGTAAGTTTTGATGTAATAAGCCTTGGATTATGTATATTGTCGGCATACTCATTGGATTATTTGTAAGGCAGTTATCTAAATGCTGTAAAAGGGTGTCTCTTACTATTAGATGACTTGTCATCTCTCACATTTTACTTATGTTTTTGAACTCCAAACTTTCACTTCTCCACGTTAAAATGGAGAGAAGATGAGAAGGAAGAAAATAAAGGGGCAAAGTGACCGGTAAATAAGCAGGAAAAAGATTCACTGAATGCAGAAGTGCTGGAGGGTTTAGGTTATCAAGTTTCTTTGATGTGACGTACATCTTTCACTATTTTTGGCAGTGTAACTCCCAAAACGGTTGGCTTTCTCATAATCTTTTTTCATTATCCCTCATAATTTCTAAATTACATCCGTCCAATCAATACGACACTATTATTTTTTCTCATTTTTTCAATCAACGGCCCGGATTAAGCCCATGAGAAAAGAGATATGGAGAGAATCTCCTTCCAAATAAGAGGGAAGCTGAAATTGTTGGCAATATTCCTCGTACTGAGCATATAGAGATAGTTTATTTTGATGCAGAGTACTTGATAACTTATAACATGAAAAAGGAAGGTGAATTTGTTGGCAATTATAAATATTAAATACTTCAAAAGTTTCATTACAAATACTTCAGACAACAATAACAGGCGAAATGACCAAAACTCTCACACTCCCTAAAATGAGAAAATCCAAACTTAATCCTTTATCTCATGCTCCAAGCACATCATGAGCAGTTAAGACCAATTACTCTAACTAGCACTTAAGGGCTTGATTCCAATGAGCATATTACTTTTGGAAATAACTCAGCATTTCGGGTCTAATTTATCCAAGCTGATCAGGATTGTACCCACAGTGTCACCTTCAATCCAATTTATAGACTGCTTTTCTAACATCTCCGTGATCTGTCCAAATTATATGAACAGAGTGTGATTAATTGTGCAAGAATCAATAGCTGTTAAGTATTATAATCAAACTATTTATTTAATAATTTGAGCTTTCAAGCCAAAAGCAATCAATGCAATGCTAATGCCTCTTTCACCAAATGATCAAGGTTTCAATCTCTTAGTTTGAGAGGATATGGGAGAAATTACAACAAAATTGATCATGAAGTTGAAACTTAAACAACTTAAAATTGGTGCTAGATAATATCACACGCAGTAGTAGGAAATAAAGCAATTTTGAAAATCGGAAAACAGTAAACCAGTCAGATTTAAAATTTTTATCAGTTCTTAATTCTTACTAATTAATCAAACAGGATATAATAAGATACAATAGCAACTCAAGCTTAGATATTCCCCAAATCTTTTTAAGATAAAGGGATATGATAGGCCAAGATAACATCCATACAGGTTCATCTGATTTAACTTCTCTTTAATCTTGCATAGGAAAAAAAGGGGCTACTTAGGATGGCCAACATATATGGAGCTACCAACAAATAAGAAGCAAGGGGAATAGTTTTTTCTCAAAAAAAGTTAAAACAAAATGTAGCATCAATAACAATAATAATAATAATAATAATAAATATCACAGTTATCATCTATACAACTTAAAAATGTTTTCTACCATAATTACATGAAATCAGCTTATCTTACCCGTCTTTTTCTTTTTTGACTTCGAGAACTTTGAGTGACATTTTCATTACTTGCATCAATGATAACCCTGAGGTGATCGAATGCTGCTAGAGATACGCAAATATTCCCCCAAAAACGAAAGAAATAGAGAAGAAGATTAAAAGGACCAGAAGACTACATCAAATCAGTAGATCACATCATCACAGTCATAATCATAACTCACATGGAATACCAGATAGAGTAGACAGATGACACTTTAATGAACGTATAGCCTCCCTGCACTATAATCATGTAAGTCAACCACAAATTCTCGTGACTCCTCCTTCCTGCCAATAAATATAGTAAGAGAGAAACATTTTCATGCCAATCCCCTTAACAATAGTAGAATAGAATGTAATGAGCAGGCAAAGGGTATTCTCGAATAGAAGACACTAACTCAGTATCAACAATCATTTTACTAGATTCTTCATCTGCTTCGCCGCCTTTGTGAGATAAACTTGTCCCTGTCATCATCATACATTATCAAAATGATGCATTTTAACCAACTATGGCGTATTAGAAATTGTACATTGCCTTGAACAATCTTTTAGAGATATGATGATCATAACCCAATATATCTTCAACTTAAATATTATGATGAAAAATATTAAGCCAGATTTTATTTTATTTTATTTTTTTAAAAAAAAAAAACTGTCTTCCATTCACAATGGAACTTATCCTTTGGCATTGGTCTGATTTTTTTACCTCATCCAGAAGTTTCTTTGCTTTGTCCTGTTCCCCATTCACAAATGCATCAACAGCCTGACAAGTAATCAAAAAGTCTACTTTAGACTCAAGAAAAGGCCCAAAAGGTTGGATACAATTGCTTCATTGTGAGACCCAAAAAATCCTATTATAGAAACAAAGAATTGAACATACTGCTCTATGATATTCAATCATTGCTGCTCGGTACTCCTTCACAGCTTTACGGAGATTCTGATACTTTTCCTCATCTTCTGGATCTGGTAAACACAGATAATATTTTGTACAAGAAAAATTTAACGTGGGACAAAATAAAGTATCCATGTTATGTAACATTAAACTAAAGAAACAACTTATGGTGATGGGGTCTGCTTCTTGGAATGAAACAATCAATTCTTCCAATCACCAGCAGAGGCACACTTCCAAAACTCGGCCCACAGTGGGGACATCATATAAATTGCCTATTAGCAATGGAATCATTCTCAGGCTTAGGAATGGGGAGCAAGTTATGCAATCTTTATATGGCCAAAGAAGGCTTCAAAGGTTGCCTTGAAATTCAAGAAATTCATAAGTTGACCACAATATAAAGGTTGTGCACAAGCGAGAGGATAATGGATTGAGAAAAAATAAAAAACGTTTCCTGATGTCAGGATTTTCACTTTTATCCCAAGAGAGACAACAGAATTTAAACTGGTTTCCATATTTAAATTTCTATAAAACAATTGTGATTTAAATTATATCAATTGACATGCCACAGAAAATAAATGCTGTAAACATTAACATAGGCATTTTTATTCGGATAGTTCTACCAAGTCAATAATTTTTGTGCATCAAACTCAAATTGATTGCAATCACTGGCTTGTTAATTCAAGGATACTTTTTGACTTCATAAATAGCATCTTGAATACTTTCTCAGATAAGAAAAAAAAGGGTTCTACTATCACTTTCTATCAAAGAATTAATATTTCTATTACAATAGCAACCTAATGTCAATACAAATGTGCTTCTACAAAAGTAATGTCACTAGGGAGTGGCTTTTTAATAACCAAATTTGCAAGAAATAAGTTTTGCAGAAAAGAGAAGAAGAACATGAAGATTGAGGAAAAAAATATGTACCTATGTCTTCTTGTCGCGAGAAATTTATGTCAACCTCGAATTCTTCCGGGGAGTCTTCAGGAGGTTCACTTACCACTTTTCTGTATGGTGTAAACTTTTTCACATCCTTCATTATTTTTTTAGGAGACTCTTCAGAATGCTCACGAACTTGAAATAAAGAAGTCAAGAGTTCTTTCTGAAGCTTTTCTATACCATTGCTTTGACAATGTAAATCAACTCCTTTGTTTGTAGTTATGTTTCTATTACCAAATAAACAAAGAGAAAACAAACTGAGACAGAAAATGTTTGTTCGACCCATTATAGAATAAGGCCAATTAAAGCAAAAGACAAAGTAGACTCTCTCTTTTCTTTAACATTGACCAGATTGTAACAGATGTAGTAGATATTAACAGATGCTAGAAAAATAAGTGGAAAGCTAGAGCATACCCCAGATAATCTACATTCTGTGACTTTCTTTCATATGAAGGTACTTCAGATTTTAGTTTCCTATCTGTCGACTGTGAAAGCACAGTTAGATTAAAAAAAACCACATAGCAATCTAGATGAACATTAGAATTTCAATCTCTGACACTAAGCAAATGTTTTCTGCAAAAAAGATGAATGTAAAAGATCTTATAGAACACAACACATAAACAAAACAGAAGCCCAAAACACTAGTTTTCTTCTTGAGAGTTGAGACAATAATCAAGTGCATTAATATAAATAAACCTAAAGTATATTTCCAAACAGAGAAATAAACCAGTTATTTATAAAACAAAGGAGAAAAAAAAAATCATAGAAACCTTTCTGCAATCCTTGAAAGCAGTCAGTTTTATAAATTATTTACTTCCTCTACTTTACAAGGTTCCAAAAAAAGAAAAAATAAAGAAAGAACGGCATGTGACAGACAATAATAATTAATTACACATCATTGTATGGCAGCTAATGCCATTGGCTACTAACAAATGCACAAATAATCAGAAAATCCAAATGCAAAAAAAGAGAAAAAGAAAAAGAAATTTACTTTTTCCTTTCATTAGATAAACCATATCAGAACTTTACAACATAAGTATAACAAGCATCCAACCAAATATTTAAAGATGCAATATGCTTCTGATTAAACTCTACCCTGCAAGGGAAAATTGTTTGACCTAACTTAACAAACATACAATTAAATTTGCTTCATCAAAAGATATTTACTTCCTCTTTCAAAATCAAGAACAGGAGTAAGCCAACACATAACTAATAATATGTTATATTCAGTAGGCATGCACAGAGAAGTGTCCTGACTTATGTTAAATGCAGTTCTACCCAATAAAGTCTAATTGAATCAATAAAGATCCAAGCTGAACACGACTTCATCCCTATACCACATAATCAGCTGCATTAGATGATGGCATGCCATATCCCCCCCCCCCCCCCCAATTCTTTTTTTCCTGTTTCCTCGGATTTAAGTTCAGTAACCAGCAGAAATAGACAAATTGACACCGTTTTTCATTTAAAATATCACATACTTCAGTTGACAGGTAATAACTTCCAGTAGACATTTGTGAGTGGCATGAGAAAAACTAAAATCTTAATGAGCTTCAATTTAAGATAATCTTGATATTCATACTTACCCTTGTAGAAGATTCGCCAACGACACGTGCTTTCTTGTCAAATGTTAAAATTGATCCATCCATCAACTTATCCATGCTCTGGATGATTTAAAATATATATAATATTGACATTAATGGTGTTACTTAAAGTGCCACAACAATGACATCAAATGAAAACTGACAGTTGAAAATAAAAACAATGAGGAAAGTGAATGCATGAGAGCTCACACCCTTTTGGACATGAGATAATGACCAAGCAATTTAAACAATATACAATGAATAAGAAACTCTCAAGTAGGATATACATATCCCAGAAAAGATCACTAAGCAGTAGAACGAGTCATTGACAAGTTTGGGTGATCTAAAGTCTAAACCCTAAACAAGATAATAGGTATCAACATACAAATGACAATAACATCAATAGTAAAAAGTAGCTCAATATAAGAAAAGCGAAAACGCACAAGGC
Organism: Acacia melanoxylon; assembly: GCA_019022615.1. NCBI lineage: Eukaryota > Viridiplantae > Streptophyta > Magnoliopsida > Fabales > Fabaceae > Acacia > Acacia melanoxylon. The sequence goes on along the minus strand of JAFJYJ010000065.1, from coordinate 3,462,342 downwards.
AATTTTTATTTACCTTTTTTCATATCATACCCGCAATTATCTGCATGTTTCGCAAATGATGCAGATTAGTTTTTACCACCGAGATATTATAGCAATAAGTTAAAATAATATAAGAGTAAAGGATAATTATTGTGCACGCTTTTCTTTTGGGACATGATATTTTTGTATGCCATATACATATCAACAGACCACTTGAATGTAAAGTGACAACACATGGTTGCCAAGATCAAATAGTTTAACTTTTGACATCTTCACAGAATAAACATCTCATCATTCTTGATAACTTATTGTAAATAGAAGAAAATGAAAACACCCCCTTCAACTTTGAGCCGTTAGCAAAGATCCTCTCAAGTCTCAACTTTGTAAAGAAAAAGGAAAATACTTTCCTCAATTATCACCCTTAATAGAGTAAACCGTAAAAGATGGGGACATTTTCTTAAAAGGCGAATAGAATATGAAAAATCATAGAAAGAAAATGAATAATTATTTAAAAAGAAAACTCAGTTACCAGATTATTTGAATGATAAAGATTATTAAGTAACAAATTGAAATTTCTATGATGGAAAAGAGGGGATGAAACGAAAACCGGGGTCTATTATATGAAAAAGTTAGCATGTCATGTAATGTGTGGACAATGCCAATGACAAAAAGAAAAATAATATAAGCTTTTGACATTAGAGGTATACCCAGAACTTCTCGTATTTTCTCTCTATCAAGCTGAAAACCATCTCCAAGCATTTTAAATAAGAAATTTTCCATGTCCTGGTGAAGCTGATTATGGTTTGAAATATTTGGCTCACGTTTCTCAACCCAGATTTCAGACATTGTCAGCAAATTTGCATCCAACTTCAATGGCTTAGTTGTTCCATGATAAGACCTATTCGCTGATGGCATGGATCTTACATAATCCTTAGCAAGCCTGCTTGAAACAATGCCAACTGAAACTGGGCGAACCTTGGGCTTCGGATATCTTTCTCGAAAGGAATTGTCAGAGGAAAAACTATCTGATGATTCTGCACATGCTTCAACAACAGCATCTGCATTAGGTGAATTGGTTGTTGAGGTTGAGGGGCTCCTCTGCATGCCAAACAATATTTCACCAGCCAGGTTTGCATCCTGATCAGCCTTACAATATGCAGAAGCTATTTCATCAAGAGTAAATGCTGATCCAAAGGCATCAAGCAAGCTACTTAATGCCTTATCTTCATCACACTTGAATCCGATTTGACTGCAGACTTCCATGCCAATTATACTTCAATAACACTTTTGGGATCTAAAGGAAGAAAGTAAGTGTTAAGTACTGAAGCAAATATTAGTGTGCATCATCTAACAACTGAAAACTCGCAAGGACCATTGTGAAAGCATATGAAATAGAACAAAGTCATGGACCATTTTTTGGATACAAGGATAATCTAAAAGAAGATTTAGAGCTATATCAGTACATCGATTACACTAATGTAAGTTTACAAAAATAGATACCATCTCGATAGTGGGAAGATAAGCTTCTCAGAAAACCATGAATAATTGTTGAGTGATGGAACTTCTTACAATCCTTTCATTAGATTATGCCCTCCCTATGGTAAATGGGTCAGGTGGCAACAATCATTTCAATTTAAGATATATGAACTCCGGTAATCAAATTTTTCAGAGAAAAACTAATCACAAGTACGAGAAAATTAAATACAGGTCTCAATAAATTCAAATTTTTATAAGTTTTACTGCAACTGACTTATAAAAATGAAATTACTGATAACTCGCTCACTTAATGCAAATAAGTCCAAATTAAACATCAGACCGCACCTAAGTAGCAATAGGATTGCAATTAAACACCAAGCATTTAATCGCATTTGAAAAACAAAATCATTATTCGAGATATTAATTCTTAACGCAAATGGGCGAAAAGAAGAAGAAATTTTTAGATCTAGAAACGAAACCCAGATGCTTTTTCGACTTTCTGTTTTCGTGAAACTGCAAATGTTAACGCATGGAAGAAGAAATTTTCTTATGCAAATTTACCAGAATATGAACAAGCAGAGAATCACTGAGTCTCTCATTAAGAATGAAATAGTGAAGGAGAAGACTGGAGGAACGTACCTGAGTGGGGAGTGAAATGAGGAGAAGCCCACAACACTTTAGTACATGGACTCTATTATATAGAAGCCGCGAACGAACAGTGTCATTATAGGGGATTTTAGCGGTAAATCAAGGAATCAATATATTTTTGTAGATAGTTGAGCGACAAATTTAAAGAACAGAACGAAAAGGAAGAGGATTCTCTCATTAGTTAACTTTCTCTTCATCCTTTATCATCCAATCTAAGCTATTGATTTAACATAATGAGTTGTTATTGGTTTTATCAAACGATGTATGGTTGATTTAAAGTCAGAGAGTCAATGAAAAACGCCAATGTGAGAATCCATACCCAACGAACAAGATTTTCTTGGAAGCTGTCCAAGTCCAATGGCGCCTGGTTTATTCCACCAAAAGCGACTCCTTCCTTCGCAAGTTTTAATTTTTTTTTTTTTTAATCAATACTTCCTCGGCAAGTTTTGCGTGTCCCTTCTATAGATTTTTTCTTTTTTTACGCATGTGATAAATCAAGAAATAATTTTTTTTACAAACTACTAAATATAAATAAAAACAAAAACCAATAATATGGGGAAAATTCCCCTCAGGGCCCAAAATAACAAAAAATTATCAAAAAAGACCTAAAAGTCATACGTCAAAAAACGCCCGCCGTTTTTCCAGATTATTTCATAAACGTTAACAACTATATCAGTAGAACATTAACAACTAAATCAGTACCCGTTAACAACTATATTAGTACATGTTAACAAGTAACATTTTATAAAATAATACCAGAAAAGGCCCTGGAGCTTTTTTTGACATGTGACTTTTTGTTAGGCCTTATTTGACAATTTTTGGTTATTTGGACCCTGAGGTGGATTTTCCCAATAATATAATAGTACATGCGTATTTATAAGTCATAAATTATCGGAACCCTCTCCTCTTCTCTTAATATCTGCTCCCCTCTTTTTCTTTTTCTTTTTTCAAAACAAATAACGTTTTGGTGTAAAAAAGGAGTAGCTGGTCCTTTAAAAAAAAGTTCAGTCTACTGACATGTACTAAAAAGATACTTCAGGATACTTAACGGTATTGAAAAATAATTTATCATCTTGAAAAATTATTTTAAGATCTTAAAAAAATATTTCAGGGTACTAACTAGTACTAAATGGATACTTCAAGATACTCGAAAAAATACTTCAAGATACTAAGCGGACTAAAAAGATATTTTAAGATCGAAAAAATACTCCATGATCTTGAAAAATTATTTTAGGGTCTTAAAAAATATTTTAAGGTACTAATTAGTACTAAAAGGATACTTTAAGATATTGAAAAAATATTTTAAATATTTTTTTGAAGATCCTAAAATAATTTTTATAGATCATAAAGTATTTTTTTCAATATCCCGAAGATTTTTTGGCATTGCACAAGACTCTCCGAAATATCTTCTTCTTCGTTTTTTTTTTTTAAAAAAAGGACCAGCAGCTCTCTTTTTGCGGCAAAATGGCGTTGTTCCGGGAGTGGATATTGGGCTTGTTTGGGATATCGGTGGGCAATTGAACTTATAGAAAAGTCCGATTGGGTAACAATCGATTGTAAAATGTGCTTTATGTTTGGATTGATGGTTGATAAATAGTTTTTATGAAATAAATTTGTTTGGAATTATTAATGGATAAGTCGACTTTTAAGATAATTATGAGAGAGAAAAACCATAGGCTCCTCTCATAAGCCATGCTCTCTCCCATAAGCCATAAGTTTCTTCCATAGGCCAGGAAATGAAGCTTTTCAAATAAGCCCATAAGCCATGCTCGATTGACCACCGTTTTTATCCAAACAAAAGAAGAAGAAGAAGAACTCATAAGCTCGATTAAAATAGTAAATAAGCTCATAAGCCTCCTCCCATAGTCATGCCAAACATGCCCATTAAGGCCCCGTTTGTTACGGGAAGATTTGAGGAAGATTAGGAGGAATTTAAAAATGTGAAAGTTTGGTATACTTAGGGAATGAAACTTAAGTTGAGGGAAAATGAGATGTTTGGTATAAGAATTGGGTGTTGGTTAAGGGAGAAGGTTAGGTGAAATTCCCACAATGTCCCTAAGCCATTCGAACGCTGGCGTTAGGTTCGAACGTAAAGCACTAAAGGGACAACACGTTCGAACAAAAAATTAGACAGTAATCAAACTTGTGCAATTGTTTATATCAAAACATTCCAAGAACAACAATATGACAACAAAAAGTAGGCATTTTCAACGAAAACAATAGTAGTAGAAATGCAAGACAGCTTAAAAGCCACATCACGACCCATCATCTATGAAGAATCAAAGACACGATCTCAAGAACCTTGTGGGGGTGTTTTGGGTTCGGGTTGGGTTCTGTAATCGACCTACCATTGAAGCATCGAAGCAAGCGGCCATGAAGAAGAAGCGGGAAGAAGAAGAACTAGGGCCAATTCTCACAGGATTTCACTCTCTCGAAGATTTTAGCTTTTCCCTCCATTTTCGGATGGAATCAAATTTCCAATAGGTTGATGGAACTTTCACACTCGTCGAATGTTACTCGACGAAAGACGCACGCCCCAAACATGTTTTTTTTTTTTTTTTTTTTTGCGCGAACGTTGTTATCTTCCCCCTTTCCATCGCCCACATTCGCTCTAACAAACAGGACCTAAGAGAAGAGGGGAAAAGTAGGTTCTTAAATTATCACAATGTATTTATTTCTTTCCTTTTGAATTCTCATGTGCATTTATTTACAAAGAAAACTGAGGCTTGTCCCTAGTGCATTTCGCTGTTAGTTGTGGAATGAACCATAATAATATATTGAGAATAAAAATGTGGGGTATTGTATTTTTAATAGGTGTTTAGTAAAATACAAAATATCAATAACATAGTTATAAGCTAATTAACACATTCAATGTACATTGGTTTGCGAAAAATGGATCAATTCTCTGCAAACGCTATTCTAGTTTCACGTTGACGACAACGCCAAACAGATTGTCATTAATATCCTTAGAAGCATAGTATATAAAATAGTGTGTATAACGCCCCTAACACATTTTCCGATCGAAATGTGAAATGCATAGGCTGTTTCTACGTTTCAATTATTTTTAAAATGTGATTATGGAGTGAATGTGGACCCCTCAAATAACCTATCATTAGCTTCCTTGCAATTGTTATTCTAGTGTCCCGTTGAAAGCAACACTAAAATTGTCGTTAATTTCCTTATAACCTCGATGTACCCAACACATTTCTCCAAGTGTGAAACGCATAGGCTACTTTTACGTTTCAATTATTTAAAAATTGTGAATTTTTGTTGTGTGTGGACCCTTCAAATCATTAGCTTCTTTGCCAATACTATTCTAGTGTCACGATGAAGCCAGTAGTGGCCAAATTATCATTAGTTTCCTTGAAAACATAGTCTATAAAATACTACCACTCTGGTCCTATTTATAAGTCTATTTTGACCAAATCTCACATACCAAGGAAATATAAGTATCTCAATGATTATGGAACAAATTTACAACTTTACCCTCATTTATGAATATTGAATGGATACCTTTTAAAATTTATTGTCATATCTCTCTCATCTTTTTCTTTTCCAACAATTTTCATGCCAATCTCTCTCATCATCATTACTATGTAGGCAAAATTGTCACAATCTCATTTATTTGGTCAAAATGGACTTATAAAAATGATCAATTTTTTTTTTGTTAAAAGTGAACATAAATGGTGACTGAGTGGTATAAATAACGCTCTAACACATTTTCCTAAGTTTGAAACGCATATCACTCCTGGCCATATTTATAAGTTTATTTTAACTAAATCACACATATCGAGAAGAGTTAGTAATAATTATGGAATAAATTTTCAACGTTACCCACATTTATGAATGTGTACATCTTTCAACTTTTCTCCTCAATTTTCATTGGTATAATTCACAATCTTATTTATTACTTAAAATGTGACTTATAAATAAGGATAAATTTTTTGGTCAAAAAAGACTTATAAATAAAACTAAAATGATAGATTACTTTTGCGTGCCAATTATTTAAAAGTTAGAATTCTGATTTGTGAGACGGATGCGGACCCCCCAAAACAACCTATGATTATCTTCCTTAAAAACATGGTCTATAAAATAGCAACGTCTCTAATATCCTATCCTATTTATAAGTTTCTTTTGATCAAATCACACATACCAAAGAGAGATAGTGAAATTAATGATTATGGGGTAAATTTTTAACTTTACCCTCATTTATGATTGGATACCTTTTAACTTTTCTTCTCTCTCTATTTTCATTTGTACAATTAATATGTAAAATTGTCACATTCTCATGTATTTAGTAAAAAAGACTTATAAATATGATCAATTTTTTTGATCAAAATGACTTATAAATAGGGGCTAAAATGGTATTTTCTTAAGTGTGAAACGTATAAGCTGCTTTTTCAATCAATTATTTAGAAATATGCTTTTAGATGGGGAAAATGACATGGCAACAAGGTGTCAATTTTAAAAAATAATAAAGATAAAAGTCTCATAACTTATTAACTATAACTCATTTACTTGTCAATGATTACTTATTTATTTCTCATCAACAAGTTATAAGAATTTTATGATATTATTATTTTTAATTAGAACCTTACTGTGATTTTTTTTTTTAAATGTTATTATCTTCCTCAAAAGCATGGTCCATGAGATATCTTACACAACAAAAGTGTTCCTAAAATTAAGTCTGGAGGGAATATTAACTAGTATAGAACCCCCAATGCCCGGGCACAATGGGAAAAAAATTAATCTTTTAAAAAGGGACAAGTTCGTACATACCAGGGATGAGAGAGAGAGGATGGGAGGCGCTTTATAGAGATGAAGGGGTAAAAGAGTTTATTTTATCCCTCAAATATTCACTGTTGGATAAGATTATAATCTAACGGTATTGAGAGGGTAGGTAAAGGTAAAAGAAAATAAGGGTAGTTAGAATAACCTATCCCTTTTTTATTTAAAAATGTTAGGAAACTATAATTTATGATAAAATTTTCTATCATTATTTTTTTTTTTATTTCAGATAAATTAAAACCTCAATATTTAAAGTTATGATTAAAATATTCAGATTTCTGCATTCACATGGTTGGCGAGAAAAACTCCAAATCCAAATCCTTGTTGATTTCATTAAATTATACTCTGTCTAATTTTTATTTTTAACTTAGTCTCATCATTATTCACAAAAAGTAATAAAATATTTGAAACCATCAAATCTCAAATAAAGTTTTTTGGGACCAGTGTGTTTGGTCTTATTGTTGAAGGAGTAGTATTCCATAAACACTTTGCATCCCAACTGACATCAAAATTAGAAATCACCAAATGTATACGGCAACGTAACATCTTATATCACACGATGAACCAAATAAGCTGGATATATACGTGTAACTATGTAAGAGAAGCTAATATGATAACAACACAACTGGTGTGACATCATACAAAATAATAAGGTATACAAAAATATTTCTAAATCATACATTTGCATTACAGAGAATCATTTACATTGAGGCACAATTACAAGCAATCTCATTTTCAGACATCAAAAAATTACGTTAGTCAAATAAATACAACAAAAGCAAAGTTTTACAGAGAACTTTGAGTTGGTTACCAACTCCATGATAGAGGTCGAAGGACATGATGAGGTTAATAACATTGAGGTGGAGAATATGAGAGGCGAAGAGTGGGTAAGAAAATTTTTCACTCAAAACCTATTTTATAAAATATCAAAATAATTTTTAATTTCTAAAAAGTATTAGTAATGGGATTAAGATGAGTGCAATCCCGTAAGATTTCAAAATATTTTGAAACTACCTTTCCATTATCTCTATTTTTAATATATTGATTCTAAAAACATTTTATTTTATATTTCAGTATTTCAAAACATTTTACAATTTTTAATTATCTCCCATATGTCTCTATTTATTTTTTGAGCATGTTTTATTTTTTTATCATTATTTTAGTTGTTATTATATTCATGATAGCATGTGAGGAGAGACTTTTAACGTAAAATATTTTATTTTACATTTTAATATTTTGAAATTTCTTATGATTTGTAAGTTGTAACTATAGCTTGATATCTCTCTTTATTTTTTTGAAAATAATTTATTTTATCTTTATTTTAGTTGTTAGGCTGTGAGAGATGGTTATATAAATATGGATGATAATTCACAGTTCATATAATTAATCAACCAGTAACAACAGTTGCTATGAAACACTTTTTGGGTGGATATCAAGTTGATATGAAACATTCAATATCAATATATAGATAATTTTTTCCCTATATAAATTGTAGAAAGACAAATTTCTTAAATTATTTATCTCAAATTATATACAATGCACAATTGTTCACAAACTTCTAAAGCACATGTTTAGAAATTAATTTCAATTTCCCAAACATCCATTTTTAATTTATTAGATCTTGGAAATTTCCATTTTTGAGGCATATGAGAAACATAATTGTTTTGTACACTTTATTTTATACTACATTTTAAGCACATTTTAGATTTTGAGGTATATTTTAAGTTTTGTGCCAATACATTTTATATTTTTTTAGAAAATATATCCCATTGATGGCTGATGTTTTATTATAAAAATTATACTTAAGTATAAAGATGTTTTTTTTATAAAAAGAATATTATGTTTTAAAAATGAGACAAAATTGTTTTCTTCTCGACAAATGTCATTTTTAATCTGTTGTTGCTTCCTTGGAAAGTGTTTCTTTTAAATTTGATCTTCTTGTATAAATGCCTTAAAAAAAATAAAATAAAATAAATCTAACTTCCTATAAACAATATGATAAACTAATTTTAACCAAAGTTTTCAATTTTCGTAATTTTTCTCTTTATTATTTTAACCCAAGGTTTTAAAATTATCAACGAATGACATAATTAATTTGATTAATTATTTTTAAAATTTTGCCAAAGCTTCTTTTCTCGTGATTTTCACTTCATCTCACAAAGAATGCATGTTATGGCAACCTTCTTTGTATTTTTTTCCAGTTGAAATTTTTTCCTATTTTGGCAACAAAAACTAATTCTTATGGCAACACGACTTTTTATTATTTTCTTAAACAGGGAAGTTTGAAATTTTGGAAACTTGACTTGCTGTCAATATGAAAAATTATGAGCAGCAATTGCTGCATTACTTGGTTGGAAAAAAAATATTTAATGACTACAATTTTTGAAATTCAGAATTCAAATTATTTAATAAGCTGTAACTGTCATAAATAATACAAATATTTATACCATATTTTATAAATTCATAAAAAACGAGAGTATAACAATGTGGACAGAATGGTGAATAATATTCTTTAATTAAAAAAAGAAAATTTCTCAACTTTATGAACATCAATAAAAACAAAATGTGTAAATTTTTCTTAAAAAAACATAACAGGTATTAAATGTATAAAGATGGTTTTATCAATGAAAAAGTCCTTTGAAATGACACAAGGAAAAAGATAATAAAAATATTTAAATATGGACAATATTTTACATCACAGGTAATTAAAGTTTCCCATTGATATTTAGTCCTTCTCCTTTCCCATCAGATATTCAACAGCCCCAAGCGCAAGATCACAACAAATTATTAAAAGAGTTTTTTGAGATTATTGTTTACATATTATTGCACAAATTCTATTGGTTTATAGCACTTTATGGAAGATTAATCGTCGATAGTGGCAGTATCAGCCCAATTGGAAGCACTTCCAGTACGAGGAATGCTAGGAATCCTGGAGAATAAATCAACCTGGAAATACACACTTGATATGTTCCCTTTCTCATCTTCCTGAGCAATGGCTCTAACCTTGTTTAGTGGATGATCATAACTTGTCAATCCACTCCCGTTCATGAATATGCACCCTGCATTCATATATATATATATTCCAATACTCAGCCACTGATCATAATGTAATAGGCAGATCTGATGCAAACCAGAGGACAATGCTATTGCTCTACATGATACCGGTTAAGTGGAGGAAAGCCAAAGGAAAGAGAAGATTCAAATTAAAGCCAATGAACTTGTAGCCTGGTGGCATGAACACAGGTTCAATTACAGGCAATAACATCAGTGCGTGCCTCTCTAATTAAAAACAAAAAAAGGAAAACCATATTGCAGTACTTATATTTTCCTTCAATTTCTAATTTGATACCTAATGTGGTTTTCTCTTCTAATTAAATCTTTAGCTTTGCTCTGTTAATCCAATCAGCTCCTATACAAGGGCTAGGGAAAAGTTATCAGAGAGAAAAACACATAGGTGCCAAATTAAAAAAATTGATGATGGTTTCCCCCCCAAAAAAAAAAAAAAATCTCTTTTCTTTGACTTTTCTCCAGGTGACAAGTATCATTCCTGTCAAGTAACAGAATCCACCTCCAGGTTCATATTAAGATCACTTGCAAATTTGCTTATCTATCTATCTATCTTTACATAAATGAGAGACTGATATTTTAATTTCAAGTTTAAATCTAAGTAAGAAGACAAGCAAAGGACCCCAAGTTAAGTAAATTGAATTTGAATGAATTACCAGGAGGGAAAGGTGAAGAAGATTTTCCACAGCCCTGTTTTATGATGTTAGGGTCATCAGAGCAGACCAAGGATCCATCCTTTGCCATTCCCCAGAAAAAATTTATACTTCCCTCTCGATCCTAACATTGCCACCAATATTCTATACTGTTAAAAACCGAACATATAATTTGACAGAAAGAAATTCCTCAACTCTATAAAAACAGATTGAGACGGACACATCAAGCTAATTACAAAATCCACTTCCAAGAAGCTATTAGGACTTGACCAGATTAGAAGCAATTCATAGGAACTCACTCTGGCTGCAAAAAGAGTGTGAGTTCTGGCATCAAACATGATGAATGCAAATTTTCCATCAAGTTCTTTGACAACTTGGTCAGGAGGGTAAGGAGCTCGATCTCTCAGAACTTTGTAAGCTTCAATCACGATCATGGCTTCCGTGGCTTGCCTAGGCAGGCCATAGTAATGCCTAAGATCAGAAACGTTGGCTAGAGCCCCTACAAATATGCAGAAGATATCGTCCATAACAACAATGGACCTATCACATGCATACACACACACACACCAAATAAGTAAATGGAAACCACTAAACGGAAACTGACTACATATGAACATGACATATACTAGCTCAGAAAACTCTTTTTCATGTTCCGGTTCAGCTGAACAAAATTACAAACACCTTGAGAGCGCAGTGTGCACTGGATTTTCTTCTTCATAAGACAGAGGCATAAAATTCCCATGATCCGTGTTAAAGAATTTTAAGCATTTTTCTTGCGCAGAAACAAGAGAAGAGAGCAAAATAAAAAACACTTGGAATGCATTGGATTTCTTCAAGCACTTTTTGGTTTGTACAAATCCATTTCACAGAGTGTGAAAATGAGAAGTGAGGAAAAGTTACAGACACCTGGGGTGCGTCGGATTTTCTTCTTGATGCGACAGAGCCATAAAATTCCCATGTGGGAGATTGTAAAGAGCATAATCCGACCGCACCGACAGGAAATTCTCCAAGATTTCGCGGGGGGTCTTTGAATTTTCCGACCCCATGGAGGGAAGACCCAGCTCCACCGGAGGTTTCCCGGTGGCTTTTTCAAACACAGCCAACATCGATCTTTTGCCGACAAGAAGTTTTCGTTCAACGAACAAGAACTTGCTCAGACTTCAGGACATGAACGTCGCAAGCTTGTGTTCGCTCTGAATAAACGTACTGAGGTATTCAGAACTTCGCAGACGAGTGGCATTTGGAGAATCTGCATGTGGCAGCGCGAAGAGGGTGACATGGGACTTGGAAGTGACACGTGCAATTGATACGAGAGAAGAGCAGGGCGTTCCATGCAAGGAAGGTGCTAGAAGTTTTTGTCGTTCGAAGTTAAGGAAGGTGCTAGAGGTAGTATTTATTGTATTTATATAAAAATACATACATACATGTATATACACACAAATATAAAGTGATATAAGAATACGGTTATGTAAAATTTATATCCCAATTTTTCAAATATGTTTTTTTTTTTTTTTTCAGTTTTTCAGAAAAAACTACATGTTCATTTGATTAATATAGTTAACTATTATTTATTATACTTTCTAAAATAATGATAATTTAGTTTATAAAGTTTTAAGTATATCACAATTCAATTTTTAAAGTTTAAAGCGGTTTCCTCAAATTTCGTTCTCTTAATCCATTGGTCCCTGTATTTTTATAAAGTATAGAGTTCTTCAAAAACTAAATTGTAATTGAGTCATGGAGTGTAAGAACCAACATATTCAAGGGCTAAAACTTAAAGGACGGACCAATTGAGTTGGGGGGGGGGGGTTAAAATTTCAATGACTGAGTTATACTAAATCTTGGTAAAAATTAAAGTTATAACTCAATCAAAATTATAAGAATTAAAACATTATTTTTTCTTACTTAAAATGATGTTTTATTAAAAATTATTTAAAACATTTTTTTTAATAGCTAACTAGATGATCCACCCATGTAGAAAATGAGAACATGTCCATACAACTCAGTTATTGAAAACTTTCTTTCTTAAGGTTGATTTTCTCTCTCTCTCTCTCTCTCTCTGTTTTTTTTTTGGGGTGACCCACTCAACCTCACTTGCTTGTGTATATATGCAAGTGCACAATTAATTGATGCTTCCACATATCCTCTGGCCAAAAAGAAACAACGAATGATATTTTGAATATAAGTTTCCCAGGCAAAATGACCTGGTGGAGATATAATAATAGGTGATTCACTTGATATAAGCAACAGTACAACCATAGTTCATGGGACTTTCAGGCTCATGATTGGTGACTCTAGCATGGTTTCTGAGTATCTCAAGTGCACGATCCTTAACTGCACCAGTACCCATCCCGTGTACTACAAAGAGAACTGAATATGGAGGGCTTGCGTCTATTGCCATCTCAAGCTGTATAGAAGCTTCTTCCACTCTCATACCTCGTAAGTCCACTGTGTTCTTAGACGTCTGCACCACTGGCCCATAAGAAGCCTCTCCTTCATTCTTGATGCTCGCTAAGTTACTGCGCCATTCTCTCTTCTGCCGACCCTGCAATTTTTGATCTAGATGTTCAGACCCATCATTTAAAAGGAGATCAACAATTGTCAATGGGAACAGTCCCACATAAGTACTCTAATCACACTAAAAAGTTACACAACAAACGAGTAACATGTAATGATACGAGTCAGGGTAAGAAATGACAATAGGTGATGGCATATTGACAACTTCAGGGACTTTTTAGTGATTAAATTGCTTATATGGGACTGTCTAATAATCTCACTTTTTAATTCCATTATTTACTTCCACAAAAATAAGTGCTAAGTATGGATTCTTAAAGATATAAAAACAAAAGAGATGATAGATATAAAGATGGAGGAATATGAAGCCACATAAACACATTCTTTCTCGCCCCTCTCTCTCTCTTCCATCAAGAACGTGTAAATGCAGAAGATTGAGTTTTCATCCCCCAACCCCTTTCCAAAACACACACACACACACACCAGTTGCGAACAGAAACTAAGGCTATATACTGAAGTTGCCATATACATATATTAGGATTGGCTCCAGCACCAACGTTGAGACCTGAGTATGCCAAGCCAAGCACATTTTAGTGCAGGCTTCTGTGCTTTAGGAGGAACAAATAATCATGTAAGAGTGAAGCTGTTGAATAACGGTACAAATCATTGGAATCAAAGTATTAGTGTAGAAGCAAGCAAGTTGTACGATGACATTATTTGAGCTGATGGGAAAAGGTCAAGAGAAATAATGGCTGGAGATCATTAATTCAGTAAAATGACACAGGAAGTCCATGGGAGGGCCAACCGTGAAGTTCCAAATAAATCAGATCAACTAAAGAGGCCTACTGTTAAAATACTTTATCATGTGAATCTCATGTCACTAAAGTAAGCAAGGAGGGTATTCACAATGTTATTGTCAATAAAATGATATACAGGTAAAATTGTTCTGATAACTTCTCAATTAATTCATAATGGATCATTTTCAATTCAAGAAAAGATTAAAATCACCCATATACCAAAATGTCAAGGTGTCAGAGGATGATAGGCCTCATCAATCATCCCCAGGCCAGCTAGCTTTTTCCAAGATCAAAAGGGCTTTTTCAGATTAACGTTGGTCCAATTACTCTTCTTAAGGAATAGGTATATCAACTAATCAATCACATAAACGGCAAATCTCAACTTTTTTTTAAGTACATATAGCTCATACCTGCCTCCCCTGATGCGAAACAGAACTAGATATAGAATTCTTTCCATCAGAATTAATAGCTCTGATGCTACTTTTCTTCACACGGACCTTCACTCTACCATATTGTACCAGGACCGTTTCATCATCCCCTGGCTGTTCTACCACTGTGGCCAATTTCCTCCTAGTCCCTCAACTTGAACTTGCTCTCCAAATTGCGGTGTATATGGAGTCTGATCAGCTTTATTACCAGGAAAATTGACAGAAGGAGCATGAGCTTTTACAATGGAGGCAATTGCAGATTCATATTCCTTAATTAATAAATTCAATTGATCACGACCAGCAGTTCTGAGTTGTTTTTCAAACTTTTCTATTATAGTTTCTATCTGAGATTTTGCATCCAATAGCTCTTGTTGGACCTGTTGAGTTTCCTTCGCCATAAGAGCCATCTCACGTCTCTCAAGATCTTCTGCTTCCTCTTGGATCTTCACAAACAAATTTCATAAACGAGGAAAAGAGACTGAGAAAACAGAAATGAAATGAAGAACTCCAATTACATTTATTTACAATCAAAGTTTACTGGAAATTGTTAGAGAATTCTATCAAATGTGATCTGTTTGTTTACTTTATTTTTATCATAGCATATTTTTAATTATTAAGAATGTAAATTTCAGATAAACTAGAGAAGGAACATTTTCCATGTTGATGCTCTGTAGGCCAAACAAAGCTAGAATGAAGAAGTACAGAATGTAATTGCAAAAGCATCTAGAATGTACCTCATTGTATATATTCATTATTTCAGCTCGAACAGATGCAACCCTTTCAACCTGGGCTTTCAATCGGTTTCTTTCCTCCTGTAGAGAGTGATACAACCTTCCTCTCCGCTCTTGTTGCTGTTCTGGGTTTAACTTCTCCACCCATTTTTCGGCACCTTCAATTATATTTTTGTCAAAGCCTATAGATTTTGCTATTCTTAATGCATTTGAATCACCGGTACATCCCCATAAAATCTTATAAGTAGGTTGTAATGTTTTTAGAGAAAATTCCATTGCTGCATTGTCAAAACGGTTATCCCTATCTTTCAGACAACTCAGATCTGCATAATGTGTAGTCACAACGGCCAAGTTTACCTGATCCTTCAGATATTGCAAGATACTAGCAGAAAGAGCTACACCTTCAGAAGGATCAGTTCCACTGCCAATTTCATCAATGAGAACAAGTGACTGTTTTGAGGCCACTTCCAAAATTTTACAGATTCTTGAGATATGCCCACTAAAAGTTGAGAGATTTTGTTCTAGGGACTTCAATAGGGAAAAACAGCAAAAAGGTAAAGAATATTAGAAAACAAATGAAACAACTGCATGATGCAAGGGAAAAGTTCTTACTGGAAATAAGGAACTCCAACGTAATACCTGGTGGTCCCCAATATCTGCCAATACAAGGTCAAACCAAGGAAGTTTGGGAGGGTTCTTTGCAGGCAAATGCATTCCAGATTTTGACATGAGTGATGTTAGGCCTAAGCTTTTCATGGAAGCAGTTTTCCCTCCAGTATTAGGTCCTGAGATCACTACCACTCTGGTTCCACGACCAATTTTAAAGTCAACTGGTACAGGAAAGTCGTCTATGGCTTGTAACAAATTTCTAGAATCCACTACTGCATTTTTATTAGCCAACTCAACAGCATCTTTTGATCTCAGATCAAGATTACCTGAAAATCTATCTAGAGAGGCCTCCAAAAGTAAGGGATGTCGTAGACCATCAATATCAATTATTAAAGTTTCATCCTCTTCATCATAATCACCACCTTCAAAATTCTCTAAACTGAAAATTGGACATTTCCCATTCATCCATTGAGCATAGGCAGCCCTTGCAAAGGCAAGGTCAACCTCAAGAATTCTATCTAATAAATACTTGATTTTCCTTTCTGAATTTGCTATCTCAGAGGCAAGCAAGCTCAAAATTGCTCTTTCCTCTGCCTTCTCAGAGTTTGAAAGCCTTACTTCCATGTTGTTCAGATCTATTGCATCTTTGGGTTCCATGAAATATGTTGCCCCAGAACTGCTAACATTCAGAACTACGCCATCTGGTAGCAGATGTCTATGAGAAGCCTTGACAGCCACACACATCCTAGATCGACGTTGTGTAATTAATGGTTTGTCAATACCCCCAGCCTTAAAAATTTCAGATGAAACTTCTTTCAACAAAGAATCTAAGACTTCCTTGTTCCTCTTTCTTTCTGACCTAATGATTTCTAGGTCTTCACTTGCTCTATCAAGAATTACAGAAAAACTGCAATCTATGCAAAACTCTATTTTATTCTCCAACTCGACTAGGAAATCACAGTTCTGCAATATTTCAAGTAGAGGCAAGTACCTGAAATGAATGAATTAATTAAAATATTGATTCAGACCCCTATCTTGAAATTTCCAACATGAAGCAGTTAAGTCAAAAGAACAAGTCAGATAAGGTAATTGTACTCGAATAATAAAAGTACCTTTGAGATAAAACTTTCTTTTAAGGCCTTATGAAGACATGAGAATCGACTACCATATGATCTATGCTCCACACTTTGTCAAGGAAAAACAGAATCCCTAGAGAAAATTCATCAAAGAAAGTCCTTAGAATCTGAATTGGACTAAGAACTACCTAGAATGCTAGGAAAACACAGATTGACGGAAAACTTCTTAACACCCACCTTGAAATGGGTGCAATACAGATTTAAGAACATGGAAGAGTCATAAAAAGTTTTCTACAGAAGACAATAATCTAGGTAATGACAGACATACTGAAACACATCTAAAACATCTAAAAGGCGACATAGACTGTAACCCAAACATAAAACTTGGAATACAAACATCTTTGCAAGATTTTTTTTTATTATTATTATTAGAAAGAGCCAGAAATCTCCAAGCGTAAACACCACAATTCCCAAGTTCAGGGCAGGGCAAAAAACATTCGTCACCTCAAGTTACATTCGATTCTTTACCTTTTGTGTTAATTTTGGTTTTATGAATTTCCATCATATTTATTAAATTTAAATTCCAAACCAAACAATTTTATTAAAACTAAAGGGCAAAGTTTTATCTTAACAACCAAAACTATAATACCTTTCAGGAGAACTACCAACTGAACTCAACTCCTGCAACTTATTGAACAACTCTCTTGCAGCACGCAGCGAGCGGAAAACCGTACAGAGCTCCCTGATCGTTAAAAGCTGGCCCGAAGTTGCAACATTGACAATCTCTGTCAAGTCATTGATGCCAGAAAAGTCCATTGGCTGAGGAATCAGCCTTGCCGCGGAAGTCTGACCGAGAAGTTTCTGACTCTCCTTCTGGGTCCGACCTATGGGCACTTGTGCACTTTGAGCGACGGAGAAGCCCATGGATGTCGACGTGAACTTCGAGAGCTTCTTGCAGATGGAGCTCCATTCCAGGGTCTTGAGAGTCTCGGATTGGAGGGTGTGAGACAGTGCGACTTGTTCCGGGATTGAGTTCGACTCGGCCGAGTTGTAGAACGCGAAGCAGGGTTTTGCGAAGAGGTTTGGGGGTTTCCTCACGGAAACGAAGAGCTTACTGAGTTCCATCGGATAATTTACAGATAGATGGAGAGAGATAGGGGGCGAGTTGACTCGAACTGTCAAGGCCGAACTTCTCTGAGTCTAACTCGCTCCGAACATTTTTAG
The DNA here is from genome assembly GCA_019022615.1 of Acacia melanoxylon. Classification (NCBI taxonomy): domain Eukaryota; kingdom Viridiplantae; phylum Streptophyta; class Magnoliopsida; order Fabales; family Fabaceae; genus Acacia; species Acacia melanoxylon. The sequence continues at coordinate 3,444,353 of JAFJYJ010000065.1, read as the reverse complement.
TTGTATCTGTGACCGAAGCTTGGTGATAGGATGAGCTTTCGTCTTCTTAGCCATTCCAATAGGATGATTGACGACGACGTTTCTGTGACGCCGCGCCTCAGTTTCAGTTAAGTTCGTTAGGAAAGCTGGCAAGAAGCAGTTGTCCTAAATATAAGATAAAGTTGCATTTTTTGAAAAGATTAAAGAAGCTAATTAAATTACTTTAAAATACTTATATGTGTCATTTTTTTTTCAAGCCATATTGCTTAACTTATAAATTGATATATAATTTAAGGATATATAACATATGATATAATTAAATAATATATTTAAATTTTTTTTAATCTCTCTAAAAAAAAGTCGACTCTATTTTATATTTTAGGAGGAGAGGGGGTATTATTGTTACCTATGTATTTATTATTATTAATTTAATATTACTAAGATCGAAGATCTTTTGAGCTAGGTTATTTTGTAATGGATGATATTATGCATGTGTCTTCCTATTCTCAAAATAGTGCCATTTTCACTATTAGATAAGTAAATATTTGAATTTTAGTATGTAAGAAACATAAATATTTGCTCAGAAAATTCTTAAAAAAGACCTTCCAAATATCAAAATCCCAAATTAGGTTGATTTCCTACCATTAATACGGGATTGATTACACTTGCTAAGAAATTCATAACTCATTTTAATGAAAAATCACGGGATTTTAGAGGCCTTTTTTTGATCTTTTCTTTATATTTACTCATAGATTTATTTTTGAAGTTAATTAAAAGAAACCGATGTTATAAGGAAAAAAATCTATCCCTGGGTCCAAATAAAATACTCTCTCCAGTCCTAATTACTCCTCCAAATTCTAATTATAAGAAATTTTGACTTTTTTTGGAGAAATTAAGGAAGCTAATTAAATTACTTTAGAATATTTGATTCGTATTTTTTTCTTCAAACTAATTAGTTTGACTAATAAACTAATATATAATTTAAGAATACATAACATATGAAATGATTAAGTAACTTATTTAGCTTCCTTAATTTCTCCAAAAAAAGTCAACTAGCTCTCATAATTAGTGACCGGAGGTAGTATAAGATATAGTTGACTTTTTTGGAGAAATTAAGGAAGCTAATTAAATTATTTTAAAGTATTTTTATTTTTATTTTTTCTTCAAAGTAATTAGTTTGACTAATAAACTAATATAAAATCTAAAGATATTCAACATATAAAATGATTAAATAACTTATTTAGCTTCCTTAATCTCTCCAAACAAAGTTAACTATATCCTATAATTAGGACCGGAGGTAGTATTAAAAAATTAACACATGAATACCATTATGGGATATAATACAAACATTTGGCACAAGTATTTTTACATAACGTTATCAACTTCTCTAATACAACACCAATGTCATTATTTTATAGAAGATCTTGAACGTGCAGATAACTTTACATAACTTTCAGCTTCTTCTCATAATTCGTATGGAGGTAAGGCCAAGTCATATCCGCAAGAACCAGGAAGGATGATGATGATGATAATAAGCACAAGAAGAGACAGAGATGTAAGAAGAGTTTTCATTTAGCAAGGATTGGAACACCACAGGCTTTAGGAGCATGCTTCCCATTCTTGAAGACAAGGTTTCCTCTCACAAAAGTCGCCAACACTTGTCCTGATAACTTCTTTCCCATATAGGCAGAGATGCTCTGCGTGCAAAAACATCATCAACAACGATAATAGTATTACAACTGCAATCAGGGATGGAACAAAAAAACTTACATCGCAGAAGGGAATACGGGTGAAATATAAAATTTTTACGGGCAGAATCAGAATTTTCTTTCTTGGTTGAGGTTAAGGGGTGGGATCAAACTTTAAACCTAAAACCCCTTGACCTCACACATATTGGAGTGAGCTTAATGCCATTAGGCCACAAGGTCATTGGCAAATTAAAACTTTTTCAATAAGGGAAAATCCCTTTAAGGTCCCAAGAGACCAAGAAAAAGTCAAAAAAGTCCCAGAGAAAATTCTGATATAAAAAAAGTCTCAATGAGTTGTTAAAACCACAAATAGAGTTGTTAATACCCTACTAAAGGAGTTGTCAATGAGACTTTTTTGACATCAGAATTTTCTCTGAGACATTTTTGACATTTTTTTGGTCCCTTGAACCTTAAAGAGATTTTCCCTTTCAATAATGAGTACAAGTGGCGTCCCATGTGGCATCCAACAAGGTGTCTAAGTTGGTATTCAAGTCCTATATGATAGCCAAGGTAGCATCAAACATGGCAGCCATGTCATATGTGACATCTACAATCATAAGATGGTGTCCATGTCATCCAAGAAGGATCCAATCAATCCCAAAATCTTCAACATGGCAATAAAGCCGCAACAATTAGAAGCTCAGTAAAGGGTAGAAGAATCAAGAGGCTGGAGAGAAAATCTGGGATTCAATTTATTACATTAAACGCCCATAATGTTAGCATAAATGTTGAGGGTGCATATGAAAATAACATGATCTCCATATATATAATACAGAGATATTACAAAGAAACAATTATTTAGGACGAGCTACTGCCCCCTATAATCTAGGTCCGTCCTTGATGGCAATACAGAGTTAGACTAATCTCTTGGATTGGATCAGATTAGATCAGACACAAGAAGGAATTTGCAACAGTGAATTTGATATAAATGAGAGGTTACAATAAAATTATTCACATGCTTTTCATTTAGGAACCTGTTAGTGTTTTGAGTTAACCAGGTCTTTCACATAGAATGAGAACTTCTATAATCAAGATGTCAAGAGTTTAGCCTCTCATTTTCCTTCATTAAAGTTCAATTTAAGGTATGTTGAAGCTGTCCATAGACTTAAAGCCTGATGAGAATCAAAGACTGAGGACTTGGCTTTCCCTAGTTTACTCGTTCAATTACATATACTCAATTTTTATACTGCAGGCAAATGGACAAATGTTCTAGCAAGAAAAAGTCACCATAAATAAAAGTATTATGACTGAAACAAGAAAAATAAAGAGTTTAACAACAGGAAGAGAAGAATAGAAACTTACAGGATTTTTAATGAAAACAGGGTACTTGTCATCCAGGACAAATTCTGTCTCTGGTTGCCACACTACAATATCAGCATCTTTTCCAACTTCAATATCCCCCTATAACAAAAATGGAAATTTAGCCTAACTTCAACCTGCAACAAATTCCTCGGGAGCATGCAGTGGTTGACCAAGCAGTTTCAGATATAAATCTTTAAGAGTATTGAAGACAACATGGTGGATTTGATGCTGCTGCTATCATTATTCCATGAATCCTGTTACTTCTCATAGACTAGTCGATTGTGCTCCATCAAAATTATTTCCCTTTTAACTTGTGGAATGTGGAACATTATTTTCACTTCATTAAAGTATCTTCTAGTAACAGCTAATGGCCCTTCTCCTGAACTGCTATCTCAGTCAATACTAGTGAAGCTGTGACCTGAAAAACATAAAGCTTTTCTTCTTCTTTTCTTGTACATTAGAACCTATTGCTTCAAGGACATAACGCTGTAACTATCTCTACTAGGCAAGAAAACTACATACTTAGGGACCAATATCCTTGGTTAAGAAAAATCAAAATCACTTTTCAGAAAGCATGCGCTGAATCAGAGACAAAGAGACGCTATTATCATTTATAGTATATAAGGTCTGAGGCAAAGGAAGAGGCTGCAAATCATATCACCTTTGATTCTAATCCAGCAAATTCTGCAGGTCTCTTGCTCCACCATAGTGATAGTTGTTCCAGAGTTACTCCGTGTTTATGTCCATATGACCATGTTATCGGAAGATCAAACTGCAAGTTTCCCAGCAAAGCACGTTAGCCTTTAGAGTTCAGACCAATAGTAGAAGTTATATTTCTAAGAAATAACTCAGATTCAGCTGATCCAAGGTAACTAGCCAGTGGAATTTTGACAAAAACTTAGCGTGACTCCTCATTGTAGCCCAAAGAATTTTATGTCGGTACATTATCTATTCTTTACTTGTTTTTATAATTTGGCAAAAAGAATAATTTTGTAATAGAGATAGGACAATGTTACAAGAAGGATAAGATATTCTCAGAGGAAGACAAAACCAAAAAACAGAAAGCTGGCTTGCAACTATAGGGCATTTATACATCTTGCCCCTCTCCAACCAAGAACAGAAAAAAATGTTGTAGCATGGTAGAAAATATCAAATCATATAACTAAATTACCAAATTAATAATTAATGAATGTATAGATCAAACAAAACCAAGCATAAGTATATATAAATAATTAAGAAATGTTGATTCTAATTAATGGATGTCAATACAAATCCTGAAAATTTATTTATATACCAGTTTGAACATGTCCAATTCATTTTAGTATTGCTGTATATAAAAACGTATAACAATCCAACTTATCAATAAACAGATAAAGTGACTAACCTGCAAAGACGATATGCCACCCCAAGCCTTCAAGAAGTTACCCTCATCAAGAAGCTTGAGTTCCGGCACTGTTGGTGAATGATCAGAAGTTAAAAAGTCAATATCTCCTTCCTGTAAGGAAGAACAAAACAATTAAGGCTAATGTCATCATAGATAAAATGTAAGATGTTAATCTGCATTGTGGAGAAGAAATTACCAGCAAAGCCTCCCATAATTTTTCTCTATTGGATGCATCACGAATAGGCGGGGAACACTTATAACGAGTATCTCCATCTTTTATCTCTTCAGACGAGAAAGCTAAGTAATGTGAGCAAGTCTCAACACTAATGCTGTCACCTCTACGTTTTGCTTCCTGTAGAATATATCAATGTGTAACAATAGCACTCTCCTACGGTGAGAAAGGTTTGACAAGTTCTTGTGACAAGCAAAAGGAGAACAAACAAATTTAAATGGGAAAAAGAGCATTGTCATATCAGTTAACTGGGATTTTGGAGGATTCATTTACAAAACAGCAATTATCATGAATAAGCATATATTACCTTAATCATATCTAAGGAAGCACTTGAATCAGACAAGTGAACGATATGAACATGCGCTCCTTCTAAAGGACCACCATTTCCAGTATCCTTCGTAACACCTACAAGTTCTCTAATAGCTGCCTGCTCCCTGGTTTGGAAATGAAGATGAAGATTCATGATTTAGCAAAAAAATTCAATAGATAAGTGAGCTAACATATATGATAGTATCCTATCCAAAATTTTTGATGGAATTAAATCATGGAAAAACAAGATTTAACAGATACTGTATTTATTGGTAGTAGCTTGTCATTCAAAGATAGAATATTCAACAATGAATCCTGAAATAGGTCATTGGAATCCGTTTTATCATGTAAAATCTCAACAGTAAGAGTTGAGCTATACAACCACATATGATTTCTCAGAGGAGGGGGCTCATGACCAATTTGGGCCAAGGCCTTAATCACAATGTTGTAAACATGAGAACAAATCCATCTTGTCCAAAAAAAGAACTATTATTTGGTGGCCCACTATGTAAGGCTCCCACCAGGAGAGGCTTGGGAGGGATAGGTGTAAACAGCCTTACCTCCTCCACAAGGGGAGAGATTATTTCCGAGATTTGAACCTTTGACCTCTAGGACCATATGGCAACAACCTTACTTTTACTCCAAGGCTCATCCTCAAAGAACTATTATTAATCATGAAAAATTAAGAATAGGCTTAATCTTCTAATTGAGAAAGTAACCAATTTATTGTCCATAGTTTAAAAAAAAATATTTAAGGAAAATATTTTTATTCTGATCCCAAAGCTCATTTCTTCAGAATGCAAGGTCATAACCAATGTCTTACCATGAAGGCGGCCTAGTCTTGAGATAGGTTGAGTAATGACGAGGATCATCATTATCTTTGAGTTCCAAAGTATGTCCTGAATTTAGTTGAATCTCAGAATGCACAATTAAACGCTTTCTATGCTTGGCCAACACAGGAAGTCCCTCCTACCAAGCAAATTATCATAACAATTGTATTATACAATCCAATAAAGTAAAGGAACTCTATACTACTAACTGGGAGGATGCAAAACCGTATTAATTGATGACGAAATGGGAACAGAGAATGCAAACAAATGTGAGGAATTACAGTGAATTTATGCAATTTATACTCTACTTCTGTTATTCATAATTGGAAGAGGAACGTACCTTGATGTGATCAATAGTTGTCATAGGAAAGTCATCAATCCCTGAAGGACACATGAAAGACTACAAAGTACAAACACGAAAAAGATAAACAGGTCAGACCAAAATATAGAAGCCATTATTATACTTATTTAAAAACGGCAAGGTATACAGCAGTCCAAATATCATGTGTCTTGTATTTGAAGTAAAGGAGAGGTGCAACTAGGAGGGAACCTGAGTCACTTGACACAGTTTTTAAATTTGAAGCAATAATGGTTAAGTGTCAAAATCAAGGAGCAGGATGAGACAGCTTCCAACATAAGTAATAAACTATCCCAACAATTTCAGTAGGTTTTGGGGGCACAACGAATGGTCATCAAGATGATAAATATACGCAGCAGTTCAAGCAACTTCATCATGAGAACAAAGTACCATTTCGAATATATATAACAAGAGGCAGACTCTGGACATGTCCAGATTCCAAAGATTCTCAGCATTAAAGTGAACAATGACTAAATGTCAGAGAAAGTGCCAGATGCAAGATTCAACTTCTCCTAAGAAATGGAATTAAACATTAAGAACATTTCATTCTCCTCTGAACAGAATTACATTAATAATGAATAGGTTTTTGAACCATTACCTTGACACCAAGAACTCCGGCACTTAAGAGGCCTTCCAAAATACTTGTATTAAGTGCATTTTCAGGGATTAGACCTCCCCAGAAACCTGTCAATGCCAAACTTTTTCAGAAACTCCATTGATTGTAATTTTTCAAAAATTCCATCACTTGTATGCCAAAGTCTAGTTTGTCAATCATACCAGCATCAACATGGAGTTTCTTCTTAGTAGCCTCAAGCTGTAACCAAGAAATCGAACACAATGTTAAGGAAAGAGAGAGTACAAAAATTTAACAGTCACTCACCAGGGATTTAAATTCAATAGCACAAAAACAGCTTTATCAGATATTAGAATATTAAACACCTCAGATGCAAAGTAATGCATCGGGAAGGAACTTTACCTTCTCCCTTTGATATAAATGGGTTCATAATTAAAAAGTTGATGGGATTCTTTTACTGTCACGAATGTTCTTATTACATATTTTAAAAATAAAAACATGATAAAAATACAATTGTACAAATATACCTTAAGTTCCAGTGTTTCCTTAGACACTGTTGTCGGGTGATTATTTAGAGGCATGTCAACCACAGTTGTTACACCACCTTCAGAAACAGAGTGAGAGCACATGTCTAAGTTATACATATTAATGATACAATGGGGAAAACGTCTAGAAACAGTGACAATAATAGTCACATTCCAGAAAACTACTAGCCATCAAGAACACAGGAAAATCATTGGAGAAGTCCAATGAAATCAGCTAAGGACTCATAATTATACAACATAATATTATTTGTCTGATTTTTTTCCTTAGTGATAACTTTATCATCTCAAAGTTATTAAGAAGAATAATGCTTAATAGATGAAGAACATCTGCACACCAGCAGCAGCAGCTCTTGTCCCAGTATAAAATCCTTCCCATTCAGTTCTTCCTGGCTCATCAAGATGTACATGCCTGCCAAAAGTACAATTTAGATCGTGAGTTTAAAACAAATTAGATCTTTCATTGAAGTAAATCATAGCAACGCCCCATGAGAAACTATTCTGAAACCACAAAAAGGTATAAGTGAAAAGCACCTAAGATTTCATTGATTTTGAGGGAAGAATCTATTTGACTGAATTAAGCACTCCTAATTCTCTCACAATACATTGTCTCCTTCACTAGGAAAAACAAGTCAACCCAAAATTAGCTGTTTGGTATTTGTGCCACACACTATCAGTACTTATTTGGTACTAAATCAAAGAAGATTCATCTTCCTTAACAGTAGACAGGCAGTAGCAGCAAACAGGTTTAGAAGTAGAAGTATAAAAATCTCTAGCATCAAGAGACTATGCTGTCAGATGCTAGTTTCTATTCCCTTTATTTCAACTAGGTTGTGGTTTAGGCCCAAAAATTTTTAAAAAAGGTTGCAGTTAGTGCTGGATTACTTTCTTACCTTTATTTAGAAGAGAATTAGATAAATAGACCGAGGATATGAAAACACTTTATACTTCTTCCTCCACCTTTATTGTTCAAAAAGCCGAACTTATTGCAGAGAAAAATAATACTAGTAAAGATAAAATTAATAAGAAAGAAGAAACCCAATCCAGCAGGAAGTGCATCCTTTGTTCAGCTCCTTCTTGTGATCCTCTTAGTGAGCATTGAACATTTTATCATAATTCTAAAAACACCTGTCAGTGTACCCATTCAACCATCTAAGTTGCTCTCACACAATTTTTGATCATGTAGTGCCATTTTCTTCCACCACAATAGGAATCTTCAAGATAAATTCCAGTACTGAGGAAACTAAATCCTAAATATTAAATAAGCTACAAGCAGAATAACAGTGTATAATGCAGGAAGAATCTCATGCTCAATCTGATTATATTTCACAAACTCCACTTCTGGTGAATGCTGTAAACATTACTGAAATATTGAAACAGCAGTTTACAGCTAGAGAACTGTGTTTCCCATTTAATTCTAAGTTATACAAGATCTTCTAGCATGTGATCAACGAGTAAAAAAAAATGCTATATGTAAGAAAATAAAAAAAGTTAAACTCAATTTTTATCACCCAAAACGGTCTCCATGTGAGATAAGATATTTTTATGTTAACATTCAACCCAGCTTTCAACAGTTTTCTACGTATTTCTTCTTCATTGATATTTAGAACCATAGTCAAAATAAATCAATAAGTATTCATCATTAAATAAATAACATTGTTTATCTACTAGAACTGAATAAAACATTAATAACCCACGAGGGGATGACATGCACATCTTACACGTCAATTAAGCCAGGCATGATCACAGCATCTCCATAGTCAATTACTTGTTGATGCATATGATTTCCTTGCTTACTATCTCCTTTAACAATAGACACAATCTTCCCTTCGTTTATCTCCACTGTTTAATTGAACCATTTTGCAAAGAAAATCAATCAGCATAAGTGAAAAATCAGAATCCCATGAAAGCTTCAGAATTATAATAACAATAGCTGGTCAAGAGTAATTTATAATAAAAGCAAAAAGAAAAGAAAGCCAACCAGTCAAGCGTAACTGTCTTCCTCAAAATGGTTGTGATTTAAAAGGATTTACAAAAAACATCTAAGAAAATTACAAATTTACAAGTTTCTAGGCCAGATTATCCCTCAACATTATGTTATATGCTCAGCTTGAATATTGCTTTCTATATCTTTTTGCATTGTGATGAATGAACATCATTATTTAGATTCTGTATTCTAGGAACATTGGATTTGTTCATCCAAGTTATGAGTGTTTTCCCTCTACTTGTATTTTTATGGCATTGGTAGAACAAAAAGTGGAAAATGTTGCAGTTCTGCACTTTCTTCTTGAATTTGATCTGAACCGAATGCTAAAATTTTAAGCCTGAGGTTATTAACTGTACATCTTCAAAGTGGTAGCATAATTTTCCTTGCTTCTATATATGAAGATTTCTGTTGATGAATTCATTAGGGGAGTTTATTTATTAAATACTCAGAAGCACAGCACAGAACGTTCAAACAAAGTTCTTTTACTTATCTTTTTCCTTCGAAAGACCACTTATCTTCATATTCTGTATTCATCCTTGGTTCTTAATACAGCATTTTTATAAAAATACGGAGTTATGATTTATAATAACCAAAAGGAGATTCACATGATCAAGGGCAAACCAATAACCTGAACCAGAAATAACCCCTTGTGGGGTCACAATACGTTTGCTGGATATCCAGTAATGGCGATAGGGATGAAAGCTACACTCTCCACATGATGGCTGTTACAAGAACAACAGCATAATTCAACCCCAGAACAACAAAATAGGCATTCTACCTCTAATGTAAAGAAACGCAACACTTCATTCAAACACTTTCAGACTATAATAGTGACAAATAATGTCGTAAAACTCAAAGTTATAACCCGTCAAAATAGCTAAAAAGGGAATGTCACAAGTTCACTCCCCACTAAAAAAAAAAAAAAGGTCGCGATTTCTGTCAAGAGCATTATATCCCATACTGCAATGAGAGTGTACATGAATAAATAAAAAAGGATGAATAGAAGATGAATAGAAAATGGACCTTTTTCAACTGAAGCAAGTGGACCATGTAGGAATCCTCTAAGAAAAAGAAGGCTGCGACGGAGACGAGAAGAGCAAATAGAGGCAAAAGCTTCCAGAGAAGATAATCCATTTCTATTAATGACGATGAACGGTGAAGCAGTGATCACTTTGCTCCGTTTGATTATATGGTTTGAGCAGGAAGCAGCGATTTTTTATAATAAAAAATAATTTGTCATGGTGATGCTGATTCATAGTAGATCAGCATCTTTTTGGGTCAACAATCATATTTTACTGGAACTATTTATGCCTCCAATGAAGAAAATCTAATCTACTGTGGAGTGTGGACATTGTTGAGATTATGCCCACGTGGCTGGTTATCCTCTCTGACACCTTTAGAGTAATTTTATATTTTAAACAAGTACATAGTAGATTGAGGACACCGATATCCTGATATCCATACATATCTGACAGAAAAAAAAACCTATATACATCTACCTTTTTAAGCAAATAAAAATAGTCAAGTAATTTTAATATATTTTAATGGTAATGGGCTTTTTTGGTATATGTGAAAGGAAAAATCTTTTCTTTAATTTTAATTTTAATTTTCTCTTATAATTATCTTAAAAGTTTTCTTTTGATTCATAAATATAAATCATTCCAAACAAACAAGTCTTTTTTTGCTCAAAAAAAAAAAAAAAAAAAAAAAAGACTCACAAAAGCTTAGAAAAAATCAGTTGTGACTTTTGGACGGTTGCAACAACCAATCCAAATATAAATCACATTTCACAATCCGACTTTTAAAATTAAAATTAAAGAAAATTTTTCCCCACCAATATCCCAAATTAAAATATATTAAAATTACTTGACTATTTTTATCATTAACTACTAAAAGTATTTAGGTAATGAGGACATATAACCAAAAGGGTATTGTAAGATAACCCCCTTTTTAGCTAAACAATTAGCCACATTGTTTTGCTCTCTAGAAACATAACCATTTGGAGATCCCAATCAAACCTCTTCATATTTTGTATCTTAAAGGAACCCCAGACTACATATTTTATCATTAGAACCATCCTTTAGAAGTTCAATCAAAATCTTGGAATTTGATTCTACAATTACCTTGTTAAAACCAAAATCCCAAGCTAATTTTAGAAGTAGGCTCAGGATATCTACCGTCGGTAACATGTGACTAATCTACTCGTACCATAGACTACCCAATGGGGCTTTCGTGGTGGCCATGAGACTCAAACTGACAGTCTTTTTTGGTAGGCCGGATATCCATCACCTGTAATAGCGATAGTAATCCTCTCACATCTTCACTTCCAAAGAAACTTTTAGTTAGTGTTAGCCAATAAACTCTTTCCATACACATTGTCGGGATCAAATCTCTCGACTAAATGCTTAAAGGATACAACTAAGTGTCAACTATGCTATGCTTTTTTATATATATATATATATATATATGAATGTTCAGGACACTTTTAGTTACTATGGATAGTATTTTTTTTTGAAAAAATGTTCAGGACACTTTTAAACCCTAAACCACACTAAGATGCAATCCGGCTTCTGTGGCCCAAAAAAACTTCAAAAAAAAAAAACACAGAAGCAGCCTCACATCGTACTCTATTCATATGATTTCGTTAGGAGTGGAAAAAGGTCAGCTATTATTAAGTGGCTTATAAAATTAGCTGCTTTATGGCGCCTGGCTCGACGCCGACTGACGCATTGTTTGTTAAAAAAGGTAGGCAACGCTTTATTTAAAGGCCTAAATGTGTAAATAAGTAGGACGCGCGCTTTACTGCTTTACACAAATAAATATAAGGCTAAAGTATACATTTAGTCCCTTATATTTACTTCTGGTATCATATTAATCCCTTAAGTTTGTAAAGTGCACGTTTGGTCCCTTAATATTGACATTGTTAGTCTGACTTAATAGAAAATACTGACTCAACAATTTTAAGCGATGACTGTGCAATTAAATAATGACCAAGCATGCATATATGTTAATATTTTAATAAATCAATATTTTAAATCCCATTAATTAAAAAATATTTAATCTTTTCAACCTAAAAAAATATATTTAATCTTCATCGACTGTGAAAAACCGTAAAACAATCTACAAAGATTAAATATTTTCAATTAATAGTATTTAAAATATTAGTTTATTAAAATACTAACATATAAGCAAGGTTGGTTAACATTTAATTGCATAGTTATGGTTAAAATTGTTGAGTCAGTATTTTCCGTTAAGTCAAACGAACGGTGTTAACATTAAGGAACCAAATGTGTACTTTACAAACTTAAAGGACGAAATTGATGTCAGAGGTAAACATAAGGGACTAAATGTATACTTTAACCTAAATATAATTATATTTATATAATATAATATTTATTGTTTTTCATTTTTATATTCTACTAAAAGCCTACATTTATATAGTTTTTGATAGGTTTAAAGTGCACAAAGCTTATTTATGGCCTCTATGACCTACAATATGGCCTTTTAAAAGCCTACATTGTAAATAAGCATTTAAAAAGGATTCAAGTTCGACCAGGCCTTATGGCTCATGTATGAGTTTTAAAAAATGTTTGCATTCAAGTTTAAGCCTAGGCTCAGACCTTTTACCCCTATTACAGGCTTAGGCTTAGACCTGTTTAATCAAAACCTAAGACCAGGCCTACCTCCATCCCTAGATTTGTTGAATCCATATGGAATGGACCAGCACCAGCTGAAGTAGTTTTACATAGTGACGGTTATACCCTTGGTTCTGACATCGATTTCGCTCAAAATGTGTTTTCGGTGAAGTGCCTAGCTTCTCTAGCTGTCGTCGAATTCCCTCCTCCAACGTAGTTTCTCTCACACCAATGCACGATTTTACTTCGATTTCTTCTCTCACTCGACCAAGCGCCTATTGCTGTATCTCGCCCATCAATTGAAGGCTTTTGAGGCTCCATTGTTGAATCCCCCGAACCTCCATTATCACTGGGTGAAATCCAATTTTCGCTTACAGTTAAAAAATCTCTGAACTGGGATTTTTCCGGCATATAAAGGATTTGAAAATCGTGATTTTTTCTTTGTACATAGGATCACAATTTCCCTCTTGGTAGTTTTATGCATTCATCTCCGAACCAAGATCTTGCACTGGGGATTGGCACTGTTGTATTTTTCAGTTCATTTAGTTAATTGGAGTAAGCAAGGCAAGATGCAAATCATCTCTGGTTCAAGTTGGAGTTGTAAGTTGTGCCGAGCGGATGCTGTGCAATTATGCAAGAGCTGAAATATCTGGTTTTTTGTTGATTCTTTAAACTCGTTGTGAGAATACCACTAATCAGAATCGAATAAAATCAGGGAAAGTAGAGAATAATTAGGGGTTGGTGTCAGAATGCCAGAGGTCAGGATCATTGCCAAAAATTTTATGGACATGGTGGCTTCAATGCCCGCCATGAAGCTGGACAAGCTCTATGAAAATGGGTTCATCTGTGAAGCTATTCTCAGGTCAACTTCTATCTAGTTTTTAATTGGCATGAAAACTTCAATAGCGCGTGTTATGGATAATTTCTAGCTTATCTTATATCAATTATGATAAGCCTATTTTTTTAAAAGTTGTACTTACACTTAGCAAGCCTTTCTGTTTCGCCCTATCAAGATTCTTTGTTAATTTTTAATATTGTTTTCTGGAATGTAAATCATCATTAACTTCATGGCACATCTATTGTAAACTTACCTTGGGTTGTTGGATAGTATTGACAATAAACTAGTCTGCTTGAATGGAATTTGTTTTAGCTTATTGAGTATTAGCTTTGTGTCTTTACCTATATGTCTGTTAAAATATCAGGTCTCTACCACCTCTGGCCAAAAAATATGTCTTGCAGATGCTTTACATTGATGCTCAGGTGACAGCTAAATTATTGGAGGAGTGGGTGCTTCCGGATGGAACTTCAAAACATAGAGTAGCGATAGATAGATTGGTTCAACTGAGAGTTTTTATTGAAACTATTGATAGGTACATATTTATCTACCCGCCAAATTTAACTAGAATATTTAAGTCCAAGCTTCTGCATGGTTCAAAATGGTTCATTTCATTCAAGTGACAGTCATGGTGACACGGATATTAATTGGTGGAATGCAGCCCCTTAATATGAACATTCTTTTAGTACATAAAAATGTATTTAAAGATCTTTATGATATTAGGATTGAAGTTTGTTTTATGTTTCTACCCTGAAGGAGAATACAAGTTCTGTGGAAATTTGTTATACTTCATAAATCAGACACTTTGGGATTGGCATGTAATTTGTTATCTCCGGTCCCTTATTTTTCACTGCAATGCTTGTCAATTTCTTATTTCTTATTCTTTTCTTTTATTTTTTATTTTTTTGGGTGTGATAAGCACCAATTTCTTATTTCTCAGTAGTATAAAACTCTAAGTATTTAATATTGCTTTGTTCTTTTAGTTTCATTCCTCCAAATTATGATGAATTTGTTATCAATTCTGTAATTTGGATAGAACTGAGTTGAGGAATTTAGGAAGAAGAAGGAGAAGTTGAGTAGAAGAGAGATTAGAGAGGGTTGAGAGAAGAGAGATGGAGACACAAGGATTCCACTGAATCTGCATTCATTCACTACTAGGCAACAGAACTGTCACAATGGGGGAAATGCCTCTTATATAGAGCTAGGGGGGTTCTAGGGTAATATTGCTCTAATTCTATCTTAATTAGCTAAGGGACACAATTAGTATCGCATTTGGCTAGTGCTATTCTAAGAATAGCTAATGCCACTCTCAACTAACATCGCTCTTCCCCTCACTAACTTACCTAATATTCAAAATATAGAATTAGGATTACAATTTCATATCAAAATTCAGGTCAGTGTATAATCCATTTCTCTTAATCACGTGTATTATTCTTCAAATACGTGTTTGCATGCACTTTAGATACTGTCATCAAGCTTTAAAATGTTACCATTGTCAAGAAATGTTGTATAATTAATTTGGGGCTTAGCCTGATCACGTTTACTAAAGTTATCATTTCCTCTTATTGGCAGGAAGAGCGAAAAGAGTTACAAACTCAATCCAACATTTCAGAGAAGTCTCCAGAATCTGTTAATAATTGGGTGAGTTGCTCAAATAGTTTTCTTGCTGCTCGTAGCATGTACAATATCGTGTAGGATAATTAGATAATTTAGGTGATAGGATGTCACCATTCTTGTTTGTGTAGTATATAAGTTCAGTTAAATTGTAGGTTGTCTCCATGAAATTAAATACTGTTTGTGGTCCCTCTTTCACTCCTGAATATGTTAAGGTAAATTTGTATGTACGTATTTATGTACATACTATGTATATACGTATGTAATTGCAGTCATGTTATGGATTCAAGATATGCTTTTGCTGGGAATGTGAAATTGTGATTATTATGGCAGTGGAACTTTGCCACGGGAACCAATGCCTTCTAATATAACTGTGAGGCTCCCAACCCTAGAAGATCTCGAGGCTTATGCTCTAGAACAATGGGAGGTGCAATGTTTAATCCTTTTTATTCCTACCTCTTTCTTCTATTTAAATATTCATTCTTGTTACTGTTTTTTGACGGTAATTATTGAAAGAATGTGATACAATGAATTTCCTGCACCTGATTATTTAATTTGATCTGAACAAAATTAGCCCTAACTCTTCATCTTAATTCTGTGATAAATCAGCGTTTCTTGTTGCGACTTATAAGCCCAAATCAAGTTGAAAGGCCTTCAAACATCAGCTCTTCTTTAATGAAAGTTTTCCAGCGGCAACTCATGATACAAAGGTTTTGTTTACTTGCAATATTTTTTTCATTTCTATTTCAAGGGTGTTGCTAACATTACTTTTATGTCTTGAGTTTACCAATGTAGAGATAAAGAAGCTCCCAGATTAACCGAAAGTGGATTTCAATTTTTGGTATGTGTCAATATTTGCAATCCTTTCACACTTGACATGATTCTCCCTAATGACATGCATCATCCATGTAAATTACAGCTTATGGATACAAATGCACAGCTTTGGTACTTCATCAGAGAATATATTTCTAATTCTGAGGTATTGAATAATGAGTTAATTTGATGGTTCAAAAACCAGTCCTATCGGTGGCAAGAATTGCTCTTCAACCCTGATTATATATCTGATGTTTTTATTGTTTGTTTCCATTGGCTCTATGTCATCTATTCTATGCAGGCTCGAGGTGTTGATGCTGCTGAATTGATCTCATTTTTGCTGGAGCTTAGTTTTCATGTAATAGGAGAGGTAAGACAGTCTCATTGGTGTTTGGAATAAGAACTTGCACTGTTGTGTATTAACCTTTTTTAGCTGCAGTGTTGATCAGGCCTTCTCATTCCTTTTTCTTTATACTTACGTCTTACTAAAGTATATCTACATTTAAATGCCATGACTTTGAGAGTGCTTGTGGTTTCCTATGTATTAGGCATATAATGTAAACACACTGACTGATTTCCAGAGGAACATAATTAAGGACCTTGCAGATCTTGGATTAGTCAAACTACAACAGGTTATAAGATTTCTTTGCTTGATGATGAATTTCATGCTGATTTTAACTAATATATATATTCATATATCCATCTTCCTTTTCCATTTGTTAGGGCAGGAAAGAAAGTTGGTTTATACCTACTAAATTGGCTACCAATCTTTCAGTGAGCTTGGCTGATTCATCATCTAGAAAGCAGGTTGCTTCTTCTAAATTTTTTTAAATTTAATTATATGGATTTGCTTTGTAGAAAATTATTGAAATGACCATGCTTGAATACACGGTTTCCTTTAGTGAGTCCTTTTAACAGATACGGAAGGTTAGGGAGCTGTATTTGCAGTAGCTAGTTTTTTATTCCTTGTTACGGCAGATTGCTTATTCCTCTCTCTTGTATTAATTCTTCCCTTCACATAAAAGTTTCACTGATCTGAAGGAAATTTCAAAAGTTTACAATTTTCCCTCGTTTGTGTTCTAATGTTAGGAAAACTTTTGGCCGCTTCACTCAATTACCTTAGGAGATTCTGAAAAATAAATTCCAATTCTATTCTTTTTCAACTCTTTCAGGGCTTTGTGGTGGTAGAAACCAATTTCCGGGTTTATGCTTACTCAACTTCAAAATTGCACTGTGAAATATTACGACTTTTCTCAAGGTATGCTCCAAACACTTTCTAAATTTTAGTTTCTGTCAATCATTTGTTCTTATAACTGCTGTCTAGTTTTTTAATTGCTGTTAACAATTTTGTGCTGAAACATGAGGTAGTGTGTTGCATCATGTATGAAACACATACAAATTACAAAGTCAGAAATCATTTTTTAACCAAAGAAAAGATATGGTATTTGCTTGATTTCCTTTTATGTTTCTCTTGGCAAAATCATCAATAAATTCTCCTATACACTACAGAGAACTTTAGATTATTGTATATTGGCCTTGATCACAGGTATTGCTACTTTATTCATCTGATTCTGTTACTTAAATACTTTTATGATGGTGCAGTGTCGAGTATCAGCTTCCAAATCTTATAGTTGGAGGTATTACGAAAGAAAGCTTGTATAATGCTTTTGAAAATGGCATTACGTCAGAGCAGGCAAGTAGAGAAATTTTTGCAGAGTATCTTATATGTCCAGTAATAGTTTGTGTAGTCCTTAAGTTTCCTGTACCATTGTTCTTTGATAGAATTCTTGAATTTCATATGGACCAAGCTCTTGCTCAGGGAACGTGATAAAATTGTGAAAAGAAAAGTTCACGATAAATCTTATACAGTCAAATACTTTAATATCGTTTATTTTCTAGAATCTTGTTCTTTTTGTGCAAGACATATTAACAGCCACTAACATGGGATTGACATGCCTCTAAAACTCATTTGCGGCCCCATAAAATGCAGTGCATTGTAATTGAGGGGTCATGTGGGAAAGTACTGTTTACTACTCTGCTCCCTTACACCGTATTCCCCTAATAATTACTGTTGGTTTCAGTTGAATTTCTGAAACTTGTTTCATCCATCACTTTGCAGTTAAACCTGTATTTTTTGTTGGCAGATAATCAGTTTTCTTCAGCAGAATGCTCATCCACGAGTTGCTGAGAGAATGCCATCTGTACCAGAAAATGTCACCGATCAGGTATCAGTTGCAAAATTAAATAACCTGGTTCTATAACTAAAACCTTTAATGGATTCTGTTTGTGTTTTTCTTTAGTGAGATGGAAACAATTATTGCAATATCAGTCATTATTTTTCTGATGTCTGACAGTGTGATAAATGGTTTTGACAGATGAGACTTTGGGAATCTGATCTAAACAGAGTTGAGATGACTGAAGCATATTACTACGACGAATTCCCCTCCAGGGTAGAAATTTAGCATCCTGTGAGTTCATATGTTTAACAATCTCTTCAAATCATGAATCTTTGTATCATTTTTGGAGCAGGATGCATTTGAAGGTGCTTGTGACTGTGCCCGAGAATGGAATGGTTTGTTGTGGGAAGATTCAAAGAAGATGCACATGGTGGTCAAGATGGAGGTTCATCCTTATGTCCGTGATTATCTCCGCCGTCAAAAGTAGCCACCAAGATCATCTGAGGCATTTTCACAAGATACACAGGCAAAGAAGCTGTGTGTGCATGGCTACATTGGGAAAATATTGAATTGGTTTGATTAGGTCAAGATTAATGCCCAGTGGACAAGGTTGAAAAAATTCAGAAGATTAACTGGGTTTCACCAGGCTTCATGTTGCTGGGAATAGTAAATTAAAAGTTGATTTTCTGCGTCAATTTGATTAAATTAACAAGTTTGAGAGAAACTATGTAGCAGATGCAGGAGTTGAATTTCATCCGAAAGCAAGGAGTCACATTTCTTTTAATTGAAATGGTAAAGATCAAGTCTTGAAATTCCAACCAAAAGAAATAAACAAGAACAATTACATCAAATCAGCCATGAGCTAGCCGAGTGTAGAACATGTTTAATGTGCCTCATTTGGACAAGACTTCCAAGTTTAAGGTGGTGGTTTTCTATCCTCTCTAGGAAAAATGTTTTAATTTCATGTTAAGTTAACGAGTTAGTTATTACGAACACATGGCCAATCTCTTTGCAACGATGCATTCCAAAAGATCGATCATGGAACATTTGGTTAAGCTGGAACAATCCCTTTGGTTAAGTTGGAACAAGTCTGGCTGGTTCATCCAAACTTTTAGTGGTTTTATGCATTTTTTTTTTTTAATTTTGAAATTTTTTCCTTGTTATAATATTAATTTTGTTCTATTTATAAGTCACTTTATATTTCCCCAGAACTAAAAAAAATCATAAACTTTATTAATTTTACCTTAAAATTTAACAACATTACAATTTTACCCTTATTTAATTTATATATTATAATACAAAATTAATATAATAATAAATGAAAGACAAAATTATACATTCATGAGAAAAATTTAATGACGTAAATTATAAATAGGGAAAAAAATTCTTCACCTTATAAATAGAACTAAAGGAATATATCTTTTAGTCCAAAATATAAGTTCTCTTTTAAAATTGGAATCACTTGCAAATTAATTAATGTTTATTTATCAATTCTGCTTTAATAATTAATGTACAAGCATTAAGGATAAAATTAGAAAACATTTTAAAAATAAAATTGAAACAGATGAGTTAACCTTGGGTGAAAGTATATTTTAGAATTACGTGGAACCATTTTTATTAGAGAGAGAGAGAGAGAGAGAATGTCCAAAAACACCTTCCAGTTAAACAAAGCGGGAGAGTGATGTTCCACTCCTCGCGCTAATATCTGCGCACAGTAAAGACAAGCTGTGGGCTTTTGGTTGTCGCCGGACAGATGCCATAAACCCTAACTAAATCCGACGAAGATGAATTGTGGCCGTTTGATTTCCGGCGGAAGGCGTCTGCTCAGGCAGATGTGTACGGAGGCTACGAAGCTAGCGGAACCGGAGGCCAAGCATTCGGCAAATCAAGTTAGCCTTTATCGAAAATTGTCGTCACTGGGTATGACAGGTAGGACCGTTTCGCAGACGTTAAACCAGTGCATTATGGAGGGAAAAGTCCTCAAGAAAGACGAACTCCAACGTTGCATTAAGGAGCTTCGAAAGTATCGTAAATTCAAGGACGCACTCGAGGTTTCTACTTCTGTTTTTTTCTCATCTCTCTGAGTTCCCTCTGCGAATGCTTAGCTGTGTTGTTCTGCGATTACATCTAAGTTTTTCACGAGAGGTTTGAAGTGAAAGTGGTAGTGACCATGTTTGAAATTTAAAACCATTACTTATTTTTTTCGATTGATGTTAAAGACCAAAAGTGAAAGACTGAACAACAACAAAAAGTAATTTTTGATCATTGTAAATGAGATCTCGTGGAGGCATAACTAACCCGGTTGGAAGTAAAATTGTTTCCCCATTCTCTGAGTTGATTATTGTGTGTACCTTGGACCTGTAGATAATGAATATTTGATTTGTTCTCTCAATGCAGATAATGGAATGGATGGAATATAGGGGAATCACCTTCTCCACAACAGACTTTGCACTATATTTAGATCTAGTATCCTTAACCAAAGGGGTTGCAGCTGCTGAGAGCTATTTTAGCGGTCTTCCCCCTCGAGCTAAGGGCAAATATACATATGGAGCTCTTTTGAATTGCTATTGCAGGGACTTAATGGAAGATAAGGCATTGGCTTTTTTTGAAAATATGAACGAACTCAATTATGTCACCCACGACCTGCCCTTTAATAATCTCATGTGTTTATATATGAGACTGGGCAAACCTGATAAGGTGCCTCCCTTGATAGATAATATGAAGCAGAGGAAAATTCCATTGACTACTCCTGCATATATTATCTGGATGAATAGCTGCGCCTCCTTAAATGACATTGAAGGAGCTGAAAGAATCTTTGAGGAGATGAAAAGAGAAGATGAAGACAAAATCAACTGGCTGACTTATAGTAATCTTGCTGCTATCTATGTAAAGGCTAAAGATTTCGAGAAAGCTGAATCTGCGCTTAAGATGTTAGAAAAGATAGCGACAAAGGAGCGTGAACCTTACCATTTTTTACTGAGTCTCTATGCAGGGACTGGTAACCGAGGTGAAGTTAATAGGGTATGGAATTACCTCAAAACAGTCCCTCCAGTGACTAACTTTAGCTATCTTACAATGCTTCAATCCCTTCGAAGGCTTGATGATATTGAAGGTTTAACAAAATGCTTTGAGGAGTGGAAAACAAATTGTATCAGTTATGATATGAGAGTAGTGGGCACTGTTATGAGGGCCTACTTGGATCAGGACCTCTGTGAAGAAGCTTTAT
Source organism: Acacia melanoxylon (assembly GCA_019022615.1). NCBI lineage: Eukaryota > Viridiplantae > Streptophyta > Magnoliopsida > Fabales > Fabaceae > Acacia > Acacia melanoxylon. Next base: position 3,422,808 of record JAFJYJ010000065.1, on the reverse strand, counting down.
CGGTGTTTGAAGAGGCCATCGAAAGGAGGCAGGGCAAAGGACCTTTCTTGAAGTCTCAAGAAACGTTCATCCTCTACTACTTGAGAAAACGTAATGAAGACCTTGCCGTGCATCACCTGGAGGCAGCTCTTTCAGAATCCAAGGACTATGATGGATGGAGTCCTTCAACGGAAGTTATAAGTGCATTTCTGAAGTATTACAAAGAAGAGAACATTGATGGGGTTGAAAAGCTTCGCCAGATTTTCATGGATTGCAATTTCCATGATCGTTGCCTTGTAAATTATACAAATGCTGACAAATCAGCTCTGGAATCCCATCAAATACTGAATGAAGAGTCTGAAATAAGCCAGGGACATGAGGACTTGCCGGTAGATGCTCACTGAGTAGAAGTTTCATCGTATGTATTTTGGCTCTAGTTCTCCTCTTAGTAACCAATTGACTGAATTGCCAGCTCGATCATGAAACGGATGATTAGTCACTGCTTCAATTCTGATAAAATAAAGGTCAGCCGAAGGAGTGGGTAAAAAATCAGCTAAAGACAACCACTGGAGATAGTTAAGGTAGCTGTGATGATGAGATGAGGTTTGGGAAGTGGGCAAAAGTACAAGCCTTCTTAATGGTTTTTTTTTCCCCCCATAAAAAAAGCTGAAGGCTCGACATTGATTTTGATTTTCTTTTGTGTAAATTAATCTTGAATCCAACGGCTTGTATTATTGTTGCAATGCTTAGCCATTTTTAATATATGATTGCTTGTAATATCTGTGAGAAACCAAAAGATGCATGTGTTGTGTAGAAAGTTTTAAACTGTGATATGGGAGACTCATGAATGCAAAATGAGATATGGTTGGTGAAATGGAAAGCCTACAGAGCTAAAATCTTGTGCTAAAATGCGGAACATTCTAAATGCTGGAATAGCAAGAAATCTAGCTTTTTAATTGTAATTTACGGTATATAAAGTAAATATGTGAGATGAATTTTATCTCGATCGATTTATGTAAATAAATATTTTGAGGACCCATAGTGATCTCAAACCCGCATATAAGGATCGTCTTAATTGGATCGAGTTAGTCCTTTAGCAATAAATATATATATATATATATATATCTCACTTTGTGAGTGTTATATTAGTGTGCGATGATACTAATCTTTTCCGTGTCATTCCAATTTATTTGGGTTAATGCAAAATTATAAGAAATAATATTTTAAACGGAATGAAAAGTTTAAAAAGACAAACTTGAGGGGTAAAAATTATAGGAACCCAATCTACTTCTTTTTTTTCATTATACATTCATTTTTAAATACATATAGAAAATAAACTCAATAAATACAAAAGAGAATTATTCTCACTATTTTTTTTTTCAAATCAAAAGGACAGATGAACACTTACAACTCGCAAGTTTCCAGTTTCCACACCCAAAAGAGCTCGCATGACGCTCGCTCGGTTACCAAGCCATTTGATTTCCCGCTAAATATCTGCGCGCAGTAAAAACAAGCCGAGGGGTTTTGGCTGGCGGACTATGGGGTTTTGGCTTGGGAAAGTGATGGATTATAGATTATGAGAGATGATGAGAAAAGGATGATGAGAAACTTAAATAGTTAAAAACGATTTATCACATTTTTTTTTACGATTTTTTTTTTCATTAAAACGATTTTACTAATTTTTCAAATGATTTTAAGTTTTTTCTATTTTTTTTATGATTTTACTACGTTAGGATTTTAATGATTTTTCATTCTTCTTCCGTTATTAGGTAAAATCTACGTTTCCACTGCCATGTGGCGGACTGCTGCCATAAACCCTAACTAGTGAATCCGACGAAGATGAATTTTTGCCGTTTGATTTCCGGTGGAGGGCGGTGGCTCAGGCAGATGTGTACGGCGGCTTCGAAGCCAGCGGGATGGGAGTCCAAGCATTCACCAAAAGAAGTTAGCCTTTTTCGAAAATTGTTGGTTCTGGATATTACAAGAAGAACCGTTTCTCGGACGTTAGACCAGTGTATTATGGAGGGAAAAGTCCTCAGGAAAGTCGAACTCCAACGTTGCGTTAAGGAGCTTCGAAAGTATCGTAAATTCTGGCATGCACTCGAGGTTTCTGCTTCTTCTCCTTTTTTTTTTCTCCCCTATCTCTCTGAGTTCCCTCTGTGATTACCTCTAAGTTTTTCACGAGAGGTTTGAAGTGAAGATGGTAGTGTTTGAGAATTAAAATCATTATTTTTTTCTATTTTTGTTGCGGATATGAAGACCCGAAGCTTAAAGTAAATGACTGATAACGGAAAAAGGAAATTTTGATCAATGTAAATGAGATCTCATGGAAACATAACTAACCGGATTGAAAGATAAATCATTTCCCCCTTCTCTGAGTTGATTGTTATGTGTACGTTTGTTCTTTCAATGCAGATAATGCAATGGATGAAACATAGCGGAATCACGTTCTCCACAACAGACTTTACACTGTATTTAGATCTAGTGTCCTTAACAAGAGGGACGGACGATGCTGAGATCTATTTTCGTGATCTTCCTCCTCAAGCTAAGAACAAATTTACTCATGCAGCTCTTTTGAATTGCTATTGCAGGGACTTAAAGGAAGACAAGGCATTGGCTTTTTTTGAAAATATGAACGAACTCAATTATGTAACCAGCGACCTTCCCTTTAATAGTGTCATGGGTTTATATATGAGACTGGGCAAACCTGAGAAGGTGCCTCCGTTGATAGATAATATGAAGCAGAAAAAAATTCCAATGACTACTTTTGCATATCATATCTGGATGAATAGCTATGCCTCCTTAAATGATATTGAAGGAGCAGAAAGAGTCTTTGAGGAGATGAAAAGGGAAGATGAAGACAAAATCAACTGGACGATTTATAGCAACCTTGCTGCTATCTATGTAAAGGTTAAACATTTCGAGAAAGCCGAATCTGTGCTTAAGATGTTAGAAAAGATAGCGAGACCAGAGGAACGTGAAATTTACCATTTTCTACTAAGTCTCTATGCAGGGACTGGTAATCAAGGTGAAGTTTATAGGGTATGGAATTACCTGAAATCAGTCCCTCCTGTGACTAACAAGAGCCATCTTATAATGCTTCAATCCCTTCGCAGGCTTAATGATATTGAAGGTTTAACAAAATGCTTTGAGGAGTGGAAATCAAGTTGTATCACTTATGATATGAGATTAGTGGGCACTGTTATAAGGGCCTACTTGAGTCAGGGCCTCTGTGAAGAAGCTTTATCTGTGTTGGAAGAGGCCATCAAAAGGAGGCAGGGCAAAGGACCTTTCAAAGTTATAAGTGCATTTCTGAAGTATTACGAGGAAGAGAAAATTGATGGGGTTGAGAAGCTTCGCCAGATTTTCAAGAACTGCAATTTGGACGAGATTTGCGTAACTATAGAAGCATCGACAAACACTATCGAAGAAAAAGAAGTGTTGAGAAATAAGTTACTGAGCCCCCATCAATTATTGAAGGAAGAATCTGAAATAAGCCAGGGACACGAGGACTTGCCAGCTGATGCTCACTCTGAGTCCGAGTAGAAGTGTCATATATTTTGGCTCTAGTTCGCCCCTCAGAATAAATTGATGGACAAGTCGATCATGATACGGATGAATTAGTCACCGCTTCAATTCTGATAGGAATAAAAAGGTCCGCCGAACGGAGTGTGGAGAAAATCAGCTGAAGGCAACCACTGGAGATAGTAGGAAGTAGCAAAGATGAGATGAAGTTTGGGCTGTGATCAATAGCACAAGCCTTCTTAATGTTTGAAAAAGAGTGGGGGAAATGAGAAAAACTCAAGGCTCAACATTGATTTTGATTTGTTTTTTTATTGTATAAATTTATCGTGAAAATTTCAAGGCTTGTATAGTTGTTGCAATGCTTGACCATTTTTAACATATGATTGCTTGCTTTAATGTCTTTGTGAGACTTACATATTAGATTTATAAAAAATCGTGTAAATGAGAAACCAAAAGATGCGTGTGTTGTGTAGAAAAGAAAATTTTGAATTGTGATAACTTGAAATCTTGATTGGAAAAAATGGCATCTGTAGTTTTGGATGATACTAAAGTAATACCGTTAAAAGTATGGCATTATTCTGAATCAAACTTTGCTTATAAATTTCCAAATTTAGATCTTTCAATATCTATCCTGGGAGGATCCAATTGTTTGCAATCATTCTCTGGAAGTAGTATGGAAATATGAATGCAAAATGAGATATGGCTGATGAAATGGAAAGCTTACAGAGCAAAAATCGCATGCTAAAATGCTGAACATTTCTCTTACTTGGATCGAGCTAGTCCTCTGGAGTAATGTATATCATGCAAAAAGTGACAGAAACTTACATATAAATGATTAACCATTTTCAATATATGATTGCTTGTTGTAATGTCTTTGTGAGAAACCAAAAGATGCATGTGTTGTGTAGAAAAGAAAAATTTAAACTGTGATAACTTGATCGTGATTAAAACAAAATGACATCTGGGAGACTTATGAATGCAAAATGAGGTATGGTTGGTGAAATGAAAAGCCCACAAAGCAAAAATCTCTTGCTAAAATGCTTAACATTTTTATCAAGGGTCCTCTTAATTGGATTGAGCTAGTCCTTTGTAGCAATATATCTCTCTCTCAAGTTGTGAGTAGCGACAGTAATGCTAACCTTTTCTATGTCATTCCAATTTATTTGGGTTAATACAAATTTTGATCCCTCAAAAGAGTAAAATAGTCTGGATTTTTATTAAATTATAGGAATTAATATTTTAAATGAAATGAAAAAGGTCAACTTGAGGGTAAAAAATTATAGTAATCCAATCTACTTCCTTTTTTTATTCATTATACATTTATTTTTAAATACATATAGAAAATAAACTTAATAAATTCAAAAGAGAATTATTCTCGCTATTTTTTTTTAAATATATATTTTTTTTTTAAAAAGCCAAATTAAAAGGACAGATAAACACACAGGATCCAACTCACAACTTTCCATTTTCTACACCCAAAAGAGCTCTTATGTTGCTCGCTCGTTACTCAAAAGGATGAGTAAGGAAAGCTATTCCCATCGGAACAATCTAGAATGTAGATTTAATTTTTTTAATTGTTAATTTTAAAATAAAAATCATTTTTTTAAGAATATATTAATTAAGAAATTATCTTTATTTTATATTTTTTATTATTAAAATAATTCTTTTAAAAAGATGAGGAGGGAAATTCCCTCGGTTCGCAAGCCAATTGGTTCCCGCTAAATATCTACGCGCAGTAAAAACAAGCCACCGGTTTTGGCTGTCGGACGGCTGCCATAAACCCTAACTAATAAATCCGACGAACATGAATTGTCGCCGTTTGATTTCCGGTGGAGGGCGGTTGCTCAGGCAGATGTGTACGGCGGCTACGAAGCCAGCGGGATCGGAGGCTAAGCATTCGCCAAAAGAAGTTAGCCTTTTTCAAAAATTGTCGGCGCTGGATCTTACAGGAAGGACCGTTTCGCAGACGTTAGACCAGTGTATTATGGAGGGAGAAGTCCTCAGGAAAGTCGAACTCCAACGTTGCGTTAAGGAGCTTCGAAAGTATCGTAAATTCTGGAATGCACTCGAGGTTTCTGCTTCTGCTCCCTTTTTTTCTCCCTATCTCTCTGAGTTCCCTCTGTGATTACCTGAAGTTTTTCACGAGAGGTTTGAAGTAAAGGTGGTTGTGTTTGAAGAATTAAAATCATTATTATTATTATTATTATTATTATTATTTTTTGCGGATATGAAGACCCGAAGCTTAAAGTAAATGACTAATAACGGAAAAAAACTAATTTTGATCAAAGTAATTGAGGTTTCATGGAAACATAACTAACCGGATTGAAAGATAAATCATTTCCCCTTCTCTGAGTTGATTGTTAAGAATACATTTGTTATTTCAATGCAGATAATGCAATGGATGAAACATAGCGGAATCACCTTCTGCACAACAGACTTTAAACTGTATTTAGATCTAGTGTCCTTAACAAGAGGGACGGACGATGCTGAGATCTTTTTTCGTGATCTTCCTCCTCGAGCTAAGAACAAATCAACTTATGCAGCTGTTTTGAATTGCTATTGCAGGGACTTAAAGGAAGACAAGGCATTGGCTTTTTTTGAAGATATGAATGAACTCGATTATATCACCAGCAACCGGCCCTTTAATAGTCTCTTGAGTTTGTATATGAGACTGGGCAAACCTGAGAAGGTGCTTCCGTTGATAGATAATATGAAGCAGAGGAAAATTCCAATAACTACTTTTGCATATCATATATGGATGAGTAGCTGTGCCTCCTTAAATGATATTGAAGGAACAGAAAGAGTCTTTCAGGAGATGAAAAGGGAAGATGAAGACAAAATCAACTGGACGATTTATTGCAACCTTGCTGCTATCTATGTAAAGGCTAAAGATTTCGAGAAAGCCGAATCTGCGCTTAAGATGTTAGAAAAGATAGCGAGACCAGAGGAACGTGAAGTTTACCGTTTTCTACTTAGTCTCTATGCAGGGACTGGTAATCAAGGTGAAGTTTATAGGGTATGGAATTACCTGAAATCAGTCCCTCCTTCGTCTAAAAAGAGCCATCTTACAATGCTTCAATCCCTTCGCAGGCTTAATGATATTGAAGGTTTAACAAAATGCTTTGAGGAGTGGAAATCAGGTTGTATCACTTATGATATGAGATTAGTGGGCACTGTTATAAGGGCCTACTTGAGTCAGGGCCTCTGTGAAGAAGCTTTATCTGTGTTGGAAGAGGCCATCAAAAAGAGGCAGGGCAAAGGACCTTTCTGGAGGGCTCATGAAATGTTCGCATTCTTTTACTTGAAGAAACGTAAGGAAGACCTTGCATTGCATCACCTAGAGGCGGCTCTATCAGAAGCCAAGGATTATAATAGATGGAATCATTCCAAAGTTATAAGTGCATTTCTGAAGTATTATGAGGAAGAGAAAATTGATGGGGTTGAGAAGCTTCGCCAGATTTTCAAGAACTGTAATTTGGACGAGATTTGCGTGACTATAGAAGCATCGACAAACACTACCGAAGAAAAAGAAGTGTTGAGAAATAAGTTACTGCTCCCCCATCAATTATTGAAGGAAGAATCTGAAATAAGCCAGGGACACGAGGACTTGCCAGCTGATGCTCACTCCGAGTCTGAGTAGAAATGTCATATATTTTGGCTCTAGTTCGCCCCACAGAATAAATTGATGGACAAGTCGATCATGATACGGATGAATTAGTCACCGCTTCAATTCTGATAGGAATAAAAAGGTCCGCTGAACGGAGTGTGGAGAAAATCAGCTGAAGGCAACCACTGGAGATAGTTCAAGTAGCAAAGATGAGATGAAGTTTGGGTTGTGATCAATAGCGCAAGCCTTCTTAATGTTTGAAGAAGGGGGGGGGGGAAAGGGGGAGGAAAATTTTGTGGGCCCCAATGAGAAAAACTGAAGGCTGGACAATGCTTGACCATTTTTAATGTCTTTGTGAGACTTACACAGTAGATTTATAAAAAAATCGTGTAAATGAGAAACCAAAAGATGCATGTGTTGTGTGGGAAAGAAAATTTTGAATTGTGATAACTAGAAATCTTGATTGGAAAAAAATGGCATCTGTAGTTTCGGATGGTACTAAAGTAATGCTGTTAAAAGTACGCATTATTCTGAATCAAACTTAGCTTAGAGAAATTTCCAAATTTGGATCTTTCAATATCTATCCTGGGAGGATCCAATTGTTTGCCATCAAGTCTCTGGGAGCAGTATGGAAATATGAATGCAAAATGAGATATGGCTGATGAAATGGAAAGCTTACAGGGGAGTCTCTTACTTGGATTGAGCTAGTCCTCACTCCTCTGGAGTACTGTATATCAGGCAAAGTGACAGAAACTTACATATAAAAAAAAAGGGAAATACACTTCTCATGTTGTAGGAGAAGTGTATCCTCATATCATAGATACAAAAATATGTGGGTCCCACCATTTTCATGCTTGAGTTTTTTTTTTTTTTTTTAAAAAAAAAAAATATGGGTCTCACTATTTCATGTGTGTGTAGGAATTTTTTTCTTCTCGTGCAACATGAGAAATATAAACCTCATAAATATATGCTCAAGTTTACTTCCTTTTTATTTTATTTTTTGGCTAGACTGACTTCCTTTTTTATATTCATTATAGGTTTATAGGAATTATATGTGATTATTTCTAATGTGTGTTCAGTAACAAATGTTTTTTTGAAAGGGTAAAAATAACTAAAAGTTTCGGTACTCTGTCAAAACCAAGACATTGACCGTCAGATAGGTGGTTTTTGACCAACAGTGATGACTTGATGATATGGATGGACTTTGGCAGATTAACTTGCAATAACAGGAATAGATTAACTAGCCACAAGAATATTTAATTGCTGACTAGAAGGGTCAAATAAGATACTCGCTGTACTAAATTAAAATAAAAGATATAGTTGATTAAAATATTTTAAAATATTTCTAATTTTTTTTTCTAATTTTTTTACATAACTTATAAACTAATATATAATTAAATTTCTTTAATTTCTAAAAAAAAAAAAAAGTCAACTATGAGTTTTATTGAGTTGAATCAAAAGGACAGATTCATCGGAACAAAATCGAAGGAAGCAAATGAGGAGGTAGCAAATCGAAACCACCGAGCGAAGAAACACACAGAGCAAAGGTAGCAAATTGAAAGCGGAGAAACGCGAAGGAGCACAGAGAAGGGAGAAGAAATCAGGAGGAAGATCGATGGCTGAAACGTTGCCCTAGAAGAATCTTTAGTCACATGCGGTTCCTATTTCCCTCTGGCACTTATTCTCCATTCACAAGCTTCAAAACCCTAGATTCGATTACGTTTACGTCTTCAGATCATGGACCTCCAATTCAATATCTTCTTCCTTCCCGTTCCGATTCGATTTCGCTCTCGTTCTCCTTCACCGGAGGGAGTATTTTTTTTCACTAGTGTTATTTCTTTTTTACAAGTGTTAAATGTTCCAGTTGCTAGTTAATCTAAACTCACCGTCCACGTCATTATAGTTAATCAAAAACCTTCTATTTAACGGTCAATGTTTGGTTTTGACGGAGAGTGTGCAACAATTTATGGGGAAAAAAAAAAAACAAATATGCTTTGTTGCTGCCCAGGATCGAACTGGAGACCTTCAGTGTGTAAGACTGACGTGATAACCACTACACCACAGCAACGTTGTTGTTCTGAAGTTATGCTGAAATTATATCACGTAGTATATAAGCAAAAACCACACTTTTGATACAAAGTTTCGATTCCATCCTTTAGTTTTAAAATGTGTTTTTTCAGTCTTTTAACATTAATACTATTGGTCTTGAATCATGATTTTTAATAACAATGTTATTTTGAAAATTAAACTTGGCATTTTAGTCTTTAAAATATTTTGTCATGATTTTATGTTAACATTAGAATTAAAAAATTGAAAGGAGACTTTATAAAATTAAAAGACAAATGAAATCTGTGTGAAGTTAAAAAAACCCAATTTATTGTTAGCTACTAAATCTTTTAGGAATCATGCCACATTGTTGTGAAAGGGGAACATACAAGGAGTAACTGATTATACTAAAAAAACAAAATTTCTAGACGTAATTTAATAATATAATAAATCACAACAGATATATCTAATAACAACTAATAAATAATAAATACGACAACGATGAAAAGAATACTAGAATCTAATTTCACTCCAAATAATTACAAGTGAAATACTCCCTCGGGTCCTTATTATATTATAAGGTACCAACTAACAATTCTCACAAACCAATAAAAACAATTAAAATCAATTAAGTTGTCCTACAATTTAAGTAACTTTCAATATTACCTACTAATTACACTAAGAGCCCGTTTGGATGAGTTTTTTTATTAAAAAAAAATCACTTTTTTAATGTAAAAATAATGATTTTTTTATTAGTTCATGTGTTTAGATTTTATTTTTTTTAAAAAAAAAAGAAGCAAAAGTCACAAACAAACAAAAATGCTGCTTTTTTTTTTTAAAGCTCTAATTTGGAGATTAAAAAAGCACTAAAAAAAACATTTTTTTTAAAGCTCATTCAAACGGGCCATAAATTCTAATATCTCACCTACTACCCTTATTAATTATGTGCATATATAGGAAAAAAATTAATAATTAATGCGCTTTGTAAACAAGTAAGTGCATTATAAAAAGGATCAAATACAATTGCTAGTTTGTACCTTATAATAAAAACCAGAAAGAGTAATACAAGAGAGGAAAGATACAAATTGTTTTATAAAAAGAAAAGGCAATTGAGGGATGAATGTAAAGGGTGGAGTGGCCTCCTCTTTAACTTTTTGCCAGAACCAACACAGACTTCATCACAAGTAAAGGGTTTGTATCAACTGCAATAATTTGCATGAAGCCATTGCAAAAGCCCATTAGTTTTATTATAGGCATGAATTAGGTATGGCATTCAAATTAAGGTATTTGGGTGCTTAGTTCAAATAGCTAACCATAAGTTACATGGATTCAAATACCAATTACTTTTTTTTTCCCTTGGTCACAAAGATTTTGATATTATGTATGAGGCTATATCAATCCATCTTTAAATTAATCATATATCTTGATTGTGTAATGGTCAAAACTTACGTGCACTTTTAACATGTAAGCCTCCCATTTATAAATTGAACCTAACTATTAAAAATACAATCTTTATAGTATCCCATAAATTTTGTGACAAAGTGACTCGTAATACTATTAACCCTTCGTTTGGATAAAAAAGTTGAAAGAATATTAGGAAGAAAGCTCATAAAAATAGTAATTTTTTATTATTTTTAGAAGTTTTCCCTTGTGGTATTTTCTTCCCCTTATTTCCCTCCTATTTTTCCCCCATCCAAACCAAGCCTAATTTTTTTTGCAATCATTGCCAAATGTCAGTTATCAACTAGGATTGCTTCCAAGTTATTTTTATTCAACCATTCCTAATATTCAAGAGTGGAAGGTTCCCATTCTCTTATTGCTAGTCTTTCAAGTTAATCATAAACTTCTGAATTGACAGTCCTTAAAATATAAAGTACATGATGGCTATCTTCTTCAAGGTAATCAAAACGAAATTATTCATAATCTTTTTTCTTATTCTAAAAAGACCTTTTTTTAACCTCCTAATAAAAGATCGGGTAAAGGAGCAATTTTACACATGAAGTTTGCCTCGCCGAGGAATGCGCCCAAAGACCATGAACTTCTTTTCGGAGCAAAAGTACACGAAGTTACGTTTTGTGAGCAAAAATACCACGGCGGTTAGTTGACCGTCAACTTGGATGGACAATTTGACGCGCGATTTTGACCGACACGATGACGTGGAATAAAAAATCCAAATAATCGAAAAAAAAATTCAAATATTAAAAAAAAATAGAAATAATTAAAATAATTAGAAAAAATTCAAAAAAATTGAATTCAAAAAATTAGAAAGTAATTAGGAAAAAAAATCAAAAACTTTGGAAAAAATTCAAAAAATTAGGAAATAATTAGAAAAAAATTCAAATACGGGGCGGGGGCCCCACCATCGGCCACCCTACCGTCGGCCGCCCTACCACCACCCGGTGGTCGGATAACCAACTAGTGGAGGAGGAGTTGTATATACACGGGCGGTGCGGTTGTTGAAGATCACTAGGGTAAAAATTTATTCATTAAAAAAAATAATAATTAATTAATTAAGATAATCTTCTTGTCAATTCACCCTATAGAGATAAATCTAATCTAATGTGTAAAGTCTAACTAAGAATTGGATAAGGAAAATTTTAAACTTTATTAATTCTATCACAAAATTTAACAATTTTGTAACTTTAAACCTATTTAACTATACATTTTTTTCAAAAAAATAATTATCTGATTTTTTTTTCATTTTTTCTAATTATTTTAATTTTTTCCAAATTTTTTGATTTTTTTTTATTCCACGTTAGCGTGTTAGTCCAAATCGCGTCGCATTCCATCCAAGTTGATGGTCAACTAACCGCCCGTGGTATTTTTTGCTTAAAACGTAACTTCGTGTGTCTTTTCTTTCCAAAAAAAAAAAGTTAAGTGGTCTTTGGCCTCCCGTGTGAAACTTCATATATAAAATTGCTCTTTTACCCGAAAAGATCTTGAGAGATGGAATAAATTGAAATTCAAAACAGGTAAGGAATTGAGGAATGCATAAGAAACAAGACTTGCTATTTGGCTGCAAAATGATAGTACAGCCTGATGGCTTTAGAATGTTACATACATATGATTATCACCCCCCATAAAAAATAAAGCGTCTACATAGAAAAATTCAATGGAAAAAGAAAAGAAGGGGATGTAAAAAGTAAAGGATACAAAAAAGAACAATGTGAATGGAGGAGGGAGCGCCTATTCTGTTTTCTGAATTTTTCTCTTCATTCGGCTAAAAGGTCCAACTGATCTGTCCATAATGTACATGTAAATGACCTGGCTCCATGATTTATATGATGCTAAGCTCTCATAATACTCTGGAGCTATCTCCTTCACCTTGTGAAGCTTGCTTCCGGGAATCCTTGGAAAATCATGGTGCTCATTGTGGAAGCCAACATGCCAGGTGAGATAATTCAGAGGACCGTAGTATGAATATGTCTCTTGGTCGGGTTTGAAGACATAATGCTCGGAAATGAAGTGACCAGCCATTGGATGCATCCCGCCGCCGACGAATGTGGAGAGGATGAGATAGGCAAATGATTTCCAGCCGAAATAATGAACCATTGCCACATCAAGGGCTATCTGAATGGCGAAGTTGATGAACTCCCAGCAACCAGGAGGCTTCGGTTTAAGAAACATAGGACGAAGTGCGTAAAAGAAGAGTTGTAAAAATACCCATATGGTTTTTGTAAAAATATTGGTCACAACACGTCCTTCAATGAGGCTAGGGACGTCCATATCAACGCCGTCCACTCCTTGAAATCTATGGTGCTCCAAGTGATACTTTTGGAAAGTCACAGACATCGGTACACCAATAGGGAGGTTGGCGAAAATCCCCAGCCACCGGTTGAGCACTGGAGTTGATAAGGCAAGATTGTGGCTGAGCTCATGGATGGCCAAGAAGAGATTGTGGTTGAGAAATGAACCAAAAAAGTAGGATATCAGAAGTATCTTCATCCAACCAGCATTTTGTAGTAAGGCAGCAGTACCAAGCTGAAGCAAAACTGCCACTGTAATCTGCAAAATCACAACTGCAATACATGAAAAAAATATTCTCGGTGTGATAATGACTACAATAGTTAAAGGTTAATTTAAGGCTAAAAGGTTATCCATCCAAATAAATTATGTATCAAATCATTATCTTGATATTATGTACCAATATTTAGCCATCATGTCATAGATTTGAAGCAATATCGTAGTAAGAGCATAATATATCATGCCAGAATCCCCTGTGAACTTTCTTGAACCACTTTTGACCGTACGAGAAAGTGCCAGTTTAAAGAAAGCATAACTTCAATAATACTCAAACTTGGCAGTTACAATCTCGACAGAGATTTATGCAACTTGAAATTTCTAGGGAGATGTTCAAGGAGAATAAGGAAGAATTATTGTAACTATCAGGACCTCACTTTCAACGCAAGGTTGTATATGAATCCCTGGTCAAGAAATAAAATGGAATAAAAAAATAGATAAGCCTCACTTTCTCGTTTTAACACGAGTTTATCCATGAATTGTTGGTTAAGAAATAAATGGAGTACTGAACAAATGAGCCCCTCAACAACGACATGTTGAGTTAGACAGCACAGAAGAACTGTAAAGACATCTTTGCAAGAAAGCAATTTAATGACCAAAGAAAAGGCTATACGAGATAAACAAAATGTGCACAAACGCTGGCTATGAAATCGAAGAAGAAAGAACAGGGACAAAATCCAACAAGCAAGATTTCAACAAGATAAAAAGCAATCCATTTCAGATCCCAAATGATCTAGAAAAATATACTTCGATTTTCGACAGCAAACAGAACTTCCCAATCTGAATGCAAACAAATCGATGTAAATACCGCAGGTAATGCGGAAAAGATCGATAAAAGAATGGTAGCCACAAAAAACCATGGAAAGAGAACAGATAGGATAGCTAAATCTCGGCCAGATTACATTTAAGAGGGAGAAGATATCCATTTATCCAGTAAAAGAACCCCCATTGACCTCTCAAGATCCATCGAACAGATCCAAGAAACCAAAAAAAAAAAAACGAACATAATGGATAAAACAGACATCAGAATCCATACCCAAACTCAAATCAGCGCCAAAAACCACAATTATCCAGTACAGTACATCAACAATCCCCACGGACCCACATTTGAAATATAACCACAAACGACTCAAATCAGATTCTTCACAACCACCGCATTGTCTCCAAATCTCAAACTAACGACATATCCAGCAGAATCGAATCACAACAGCCATTAAAAAACGCATAAACTAACAGAAACAGCTCATAGAACAAACCTTGTGAAAAGCCCAATGATCTGGACCAAATAGCTCCTTGATCTGAGGATACTTAGAGAGGATCTCCCGCCGCCGCGATGCATGGGGCTCGTCGGTGTAGGACCAGAAGAAGTCGGTGGACATGACCACCCCTTCTTCTTCCTCCTCTCTTCGTTCCCCTCTCCCCATTTGCACCGCTCTTTGCCTCCTCTGTCTCCCTCTCTCCTCTCCCTCCCTAAAAAAGAAAAGAGAGAGAAACAAAAACAGAGAAATACTAAATTTAGATTCTAATCTCCCTCCTAATTCTCGTTCTCTGCGTTTAAAAATTGATCCTTCACGTTCATCAACAGCTCACTCACACGCACTCCCAAACGGCGTTGGGGGGACGTGAGGTGGCAGAGGAATGGTGGGACCCCTTTGTTTGGCTTTTTTTTCTGAACTTTTCTTTTGAGAATCTGATAAAGTGAAATGCAACTTGATGTGATTTTTTTGAATTAAAGCAATGCCACTTTTGTGACAATTTATACCAAAAAAAATTTTGCTTTAAAAAAAGCAAACAAGTTTGAATCACAATTACAGGTACTATTTTAGAATGAGAATTTGATACGTTTTGGGAAAATGTCACAAAATAGGCCCTAAAATTTAGTATGGAATGTTGTTATTATTGTATAATAATTAATATCCACAATGCTTATATTTATATGATATTTTGTAATAGATACCATTTTTGTATTATGAAATGTCAACAATTCTATTTCATTTTAAAAATAGAATTAAGGTGTAAAATGAACTTTTATCAAAAATGCATCTAACACCATATACTCTTGAGAGATACAAAATACCCATGAACATTCAAAATTAGAACAAAAATACAAAAATTGTTAAATACTATAACATAACACTGTTAAATATGTACAGTGCCGGAACCAGGAGTTTTTTTTAGCTCGAGCCAAAAAAAACATTTTGATGGTACAAAATTGATTTAACTCATCAGGGAAAAAAAACATTTTGTTGAGTTCATTATTTATTACTATTCATTTTTCCATTCAAGTTGCTAATGTGGTATGCTTCATTTTTCTAAACAGAGCAAACAATTCATTTTTCTTGGGACAAAAAAATGGAAAAAAAGGGGGGGAAATGTAATGAAAAAAAGAGAGTGTAATTATCAAGGTTATTAAAACTGGATCGATCACTTAACCAGTCAAAATATTGGGTCAAGGGTCAGTGGGTCAAACCGATGAGAAAGTGAAGATTTCATATTATTAATATAAAATTATAAAGAAAATAATTCCCTTTAATAATAAAGATATCTTATTAACTAACAAAAG
This sequence comes from Acacia melanoxylon, assembly GCA_019022615.1. Lineage (NCBI taxonomy): Eukaryota > Viridiplantae > Streptophyta > Magnoliopsida > Fabales > Fabaceae > Acacia > Acacia melanoxylon. Next base: position 3,407,068 of record JAFJYJ010000065.1, on the reverse strand, counting down.
TAATTTTGTATATATATATATATATATATAATTACAATAACTAAGTAAATGAGCAAACTTTAACTCTCTTTTTTCAAATTTTATTTATATTTTAATATTTATATATAATTAGGGTGATTTAGACGGATGTAAAAACAATACCAAAAATTTTCTCATAAAAAAAATCGTTCAACACGTTTGTCTTAATTTTGTTTTTTTGAAAGGTGACATGGTTTTATCCCATGCAAATTTGCATGCTTTATCTGATGAATACTTCCCTACAAGACGTATTCTTTATTAATGTAATTAGGTGCTTTATCCGATGGATTTTTCCATGGTTTTATCCTATAGATACTTCCCTGCAACACTTATCCTTTATCCGATGGATTTTTCCAAGCTTCCTTGAAATGTGACATCTCTTCATCACATTATAAAGAAGATAAGACATTAACTAGACTAAATTATTGGCCAAAACAAAATATTATATAATAAATACATATATTTTAACAAATTTTAGAAAGTCAGTTGGAGCCTTAATAAGAGGTTAGTTAGAGCAAAATTATTCGCTAAATTAAAATATTATATAATATACATATATTTTAACAAATTTTAGAAGATTTTATAAGGCCAGCTAGAGCCAAGGCCCGAGCCGGTCATAACCCAATTCCGCCACTAAATATGTATATGCAAAAATAGCATGGGTCTCACCAAAAAAAAATAATAATAACAGTGTTTAGGCTATATTTAATAGTCTTGTGTTATAAATCTAAAGGAAAAGAGAACAAGAGCAAGAGAAATTTTAGAGAGAGGAGAGAGAAATTCTCAGTCAAGTGTATTCTGAATGTTTACACAAGGCCTCTATTTATAGACCTTCAATAGTTACTTATGCAATGGACATCCACATAATAATATATTTATAACACTCCCCTTGGATGTCCATTTATGAATGTGCCTCATTAAAAACTTTAACTAGGAAAAACCCAAATGGGATAAAAACCTAGCCAAAGAAAAGAAAAGTACATCATCCATTGATACATTTTCTAATGCTTTGCCTCATTAAAAACCTTTCTAGGAAAACCCAAATGGACAAAACCTAGATAAGGGAAAAAGAGACAAATGTATCGACTCCCCCTCTTCATTACATCAGATTTTTCTCCCCCGATGACAACATTACATACAATAACTTTGTAAAGATGAAGAACTATATTTTGCGATAATCAAGATACATTAGTGCTTTATGGTACTTCCTGACCATGTAGTTCTCCTTCATCTTCTTTTCAAATTCTTTCTTTCGGTAGTCAAATATTCTATTGTTCTCTATTGAACAATAATAACATCTGTCGTATATTCATTGTCCATTGTGTACTGCAAATTCTAAATTTGCCAATAAAAGCATAATGAATATTAACATAATTACTAAAAATCACATAAATATCATATACTTCGAGATCTTTTCATAAAGATGCCTGGACATATAGAATTATTTTGTGCATCATTCTTTCAATAAATATTTAGGCTTCGTGCCATATATAGACTTATTTAATAATGTTCTCGAGAACTTAAATCTTTTTAACGTCTTGAATCCTTTAGGGACTCGTGCTTCATGCACTTTAATTCCTTCAGGGATATATATACTTATGGCATTTTAAATCCTTCAGGGATATATGCTTCTGGCATTTTTAATCCTTCGGGGACATGTGCTTCCGCACCTTATGTCCTTATGTCCGGGACATGTGCTTTCGGCACCATCTTATTAATTTTGTCTTATGATCCACATTATCATTCATTATATCATGTGCTATATCATAAGCAAATATATCGTCAACGTTGACTTTCTTTTGGTCTCATCGAATAACATTCACGGTTTATTGAGATCTCATTATTTTCACATTTTCATGTACCTGTCTCTTCCGGGACTACAACATTCTCTTCCTGGAGATAATAACTCTTCGGGAGATGGCTCTTCTGGAGCATTTAACTTTTATTAATTATCCTCAACTCGATCATCTATATTCTTGGCTCCTTTTTCTCTTTTGAGGATTTATCTTTAAAATCGATGGACCTACTACGCTTCAGGCGTGCTTTAAATTTATTAATAGTATGTTGTCCTTCGGGGACATCAATTCGATAGGAGCATTAGCGGTTGGAACATGTGACTTTGTCACTTTCTTTAGGTCGATAAATGCTTCCGGCATTTGATTAGATAAATTCTGCAAATGAATTATATTTTGAACTTCCAGTTCATATTGTTTTGTACAATAATCAAAATGAGTCAATGATAACTCATTCCAAATTGATATCTTTTCCCAACTGCCTATTTTCTCCCCCTCATGTTGGGAAAACAATATCGAATCTCAATTGACAAATCATGCAGTGTAAGTCTCCTAAATCCATTTGTTACCTTTAGAAACATCATTTTGTTCCATTTAGAGACAAACAAGAAGGAGGAGGTCCTTACACTGCATTTAACCCAATATTCATACTATAACACTCTATGTGCATTGTAGAGAATTTATAAGTATTGCGATTCAAACATTCTAAGATAGAATTAATCTGGTTCTTGACCAAAAACCAATTTTACGGGGAGAGTTTTGTTGGTTTATATAAACGATACAATAATCAAATATACCAACATAGAAACTTTGTTCTCATAAGCATTGATCTAGCTATTTATGGATGCTATAATACATGATTTCTAGATCGTATAATCTGGAAATAGTGTGCTTTAATATATACAAACATCATTGCAAACTTCAGGTTGCATTCTTACAAACTTCTGGTTGTAAGCTTAGAATATCACATGTAATCATTTTGTAGATGCATCTTTCGATTTACATGTTATTTTGATGGGCCCATATAAATATATTTGATATATTTCCGAGATACGAGATCCATTACTAATCATGATCAATGAGAACAAACATCATATAACACATAGACAATATGTTGGTTATTCATGAAGAATCTTCTAGTTCTTCAATGGATGTCAATACATAATCTTATTTGCATTATGTATATATGACTTGGATAATCATACAAGTCATGCCAACAATTAATTTAAATCGGTAAACTTATTGTTTACTTTGTAACATATATTTCAATCAATCATAAATTTTTTAATACTATGACATCCATTTTGGGAGATCTATTAGATAATGAGAAGTATATAACTTTTCAAACATTTTCTCACACTTGTTTTTTAACAATCTCCCCCTCAAGTGTGAGTCATATAAACATTTTCAAAATCATTTTCGAAAAATTTATGTTTAATCTTCAGGAGTAAACATATAATATTACATCACTAAATACACAGTCCACCATATATGAAGATATTCATAATCAAAATAATGTAGAATCACACATATGATTCTCATAGCGATAAATTTATGAAATATGATGACAAAATAACAACAAATTAATCATTGCATTAACTTCTGGGCTTATTCTTTCTCTGTAGTTCATTGCCCTTTTATTAACAAATATTGGATTTGTATCAGCAAACTTCCAGTTTGTATTTACAATCCCTACATTAAAATTTGTAAACTTCTAGTTTACAAAAGCATACGTTTTCTATATTATATCTATTTCTGCAGATATCTTATAGAGTAATTAATACATAATTTTGTTTCTTTCAGGGTAAAATATTAGCTCTTCCGGAGCCTTCAATCTAATGTATTCTAATGTGATTAGAATACAAACTTAAAACCTTATGACTTCAGGTCATTTAATATACATGGTAAATGATCTAATTCTATCAGGATATGATCGAACATAATGCATTTTAATGCGATTGATCACAAGGTTCACAAAATTCATATTTTCATATACTAGATTCATAGATCAACCTTAGTCATATTTTGATCTAAACATTATTACAACTTAGATCAGATTCAAACCAATCCTCAATCATACCATATTAATTCTAACATTCTTCATACCTCAAGGTATTCAGATCTTAAATCAAGAAGTTTCAAATTTTCAAATATTTCTCAGAGACTCACCCTTCTCGAGATTACTATCATCTTAGCACGCTTACGATCAGAATTCCATTTTCAAAAATCAGTCTGAAGTCTCGAATCAGCTGCACATCCAAAATAGATTTCCCGGAGATACGTTCATAAAATAATCACTACGTGGAGTACAAAAATCCAAACGGTACAGAACTAGCAACTACTAGGTTGCATTAGGTTTCATTTAGGGTGCGGTGCTGTAAATTTATGCGTGATCAAAAGTCTACACGGTTCTGAGCTAACGACAAATTAGAAAACGGCGTTGCTTAATTAAAATAAATCTAGACGTTACGGTGCTCAGCTATAAATCGAGGAAGACGAAGGGTAAATGCCTTACTCACTATCAAGTATTTCAAAACTTCAAGATACCCATTTCCTCCGCATTCATACCTTTCTCTATATCTTTCATATTATCTTTAAACATGGCCGAGTCCAAGTAACTTCATTCCAGTTTCGAGTCATACAACCCTTTCTTTCTTGAAGCTTTACTAAATGATAACCAGTCTAATATATTGGCTGATTTATCTAACAATGTACGTCATTCCTTACCTTCTTATAATCCCTTAGAGGTATACGTTCCTCCTTTTACTTCAATGTCTTATGTTCCGGGGCTAATGAACCTCATCCATCCCCTAGGATTCAAGATCCGACTCCTTTAATTACAAACCAAGAAGTATCTCGACCGGAGTCCATCAAGGCGACCAGTCAAAAGATGTCGTAACATGGCCGAACTTATGGAATCAACCAAGCCCGCTCAACCAAGGAATTCTGCTTCCAGTTTGGCTGAGACTTCTAATCCATTCTCATGTAGTTGCTGCCATGTTCTGAGGGAGATCATTCATACCAATGGGTTTCAATACCATAAACTTGAAGTTCATGGGAGGATCGGTATGATAAGCCATGCTATCTTTCACCAGGACGTACAAGGAGGTTCCTCCAGACCTCAAATGTTCGATTTTGGTAAGAAAAATATAGAAGAAATCAAACATTTTCTGAATAGTTATTGTTTGAATCAAAACTCTTTAGGGTATGTCCCGGTGTCGATCCCCTATCGGCCTACTATGAGGCTCTTAGTGTTGGTTTGGAATGGACCAAAACTCAAAATGAACCCATCGGTAGTTCATTTCCAACCACTACGAAAACATAACCAATAAAGGTAAAGAACCCATGGTTGTAAATAATAATCCTCCTATCCCTATACATAATAATCCTTTAGTCCTCATACCTAGAGATTCATATAGGTCAAGGGCCGAACAAAATATTAGGGGTGAATTAATATCAATAGATGATCTAAAAGACTTCTTCCATTTACCTCAACAAGAGGCGGCTAAACGAGTCTTTTATGCAAAAATGTTGTACGTAAAATATGTAAAAGAGGAGGAATACACTGGCCTTACGTAAAGGTTCGAACTACCATGAGTCGAATTGCGGATTGAAAAGAACGCTTTCTTCTCGGTGATCCTGTCTCAAGAGCAACTCAAAAAAAAGAAATTAGTAGACTTAAACATGAGATGGTCGTAGCTTGTGGTGGGATTGTACCAACTGTTGCTCTTGATATTTGAAATAGCATTCTTTATTTTATTTTGGTAAATAGGTCACATTCTAATTTTCTTTTCAGTCCAACATTCATGATCTATTAATTTCGAATATGGAGTGCTCTATAATTTACTTCTCAAATCCCATTATTCTAATTCTCATACATATAAATGGAATTATAAATTAACATCATATGGCATAATAATAACTATAGTAAGAATAAAATAATATTTACTATAGTAAATTAATGCACTAATGGTAATTACCATATAAATAGTAATTATTATGCACATGGTAAAATAATAATTACCATTATAATTTACTGCATCAATAGTAATTACCGTGTGAATAGTAATTACCCAATGGTAATTACTATACAAATAGTAATAATAATAATAAAATAAGAAAATAATATTAATATTAATATAATATGTAAATAGTAATAATAATAAAATAAGCAAATAGTAATAATATTAATATAATATGTAAATAGTAATAATAATAAAATAAGCAAATAGTAATAATATTAATATAATATAAAACAATATGATTAGATAATAGGATTATATCCTGCAGATGCGTTTTATGAATTATGAAAAGAAGAAGAGACAAAAAACATACCTTTTTCATCAAGACTTTCGGCGCATCAAACATACCTTTTTATCATTTTCCATTTAAGTCAAAACAGCATGCCGACTTAGTGGAAAATTTGAAGAAGAAGCACGTAGAAGGAGGAAGAGGGTCTGATTTCTTCTTCATTTTCGGCGCCATAGAAAACAGCTCAATTGGCCTGCGTTTTCTTCTTCGATTGTCTGGAAAAATATATCAGTGGGCCATGGCCACCGGAGAATATTTACAATCCAATAAGCCATCCTGTCCAAATTTGTCGCCGGCGCATGGTGCTTATTCAGATCTATCGACAGATTAGCTTGGTAGGTCTCCCACGGCCTAAAGCAATTCCACATCCATTCATACCGTCCGGTTTCATGATCTTCGTGGGTTCAATACCCCATAACTCACCGGCCTCTTTCCGTCATTGTTCCCAAATATACCGCAATCGGCGGAGCGGCGGCGACACATCCTCGCTTCTCTTTACTGTTCCACCGATAAAGTGCTCGAATTCCGCACACTTCCTCCGTGAATCGGTGGAAACCTAAGCCGATGGGCGAGATTAGCTCGACTTGCCCCAACTTGGCCACCAAAAAACTTGGCTACGTTACTCGGACCGCCTCGCGCGAGCACGAGCGGTTGTAGCGGTGGTCGAGAAGAAAAGTGAGCCGTCGCAACGCGACTCTGCAGTAATAACGGTACGCCTCATCTTTTGCGAAGGAATCCGGTGATGGAAGAGAGTTTGTCTATGGAGAGAAAGTAGAAAGAAAATGTGTGGTGTGGTTTGTATTGTATTGTTTGGTTTCCAGCCTCCTCTCTCGAATAGTTACTCCTCCATTCTTCATCAACACCATCATATTGAACCACTTCTTGACCGATTTTTGGGCCATGAAAACTTGCTTTTCTTCGAGTTCTCATCTCCCATTTTTGGAAGAACTTCATAAATCCATCTTTTATTATAGAAACGACGGTGTTAGCTAGCTAATCCCTCCGCAATGGTTTCACCATGTTTTCTAGGGTGTAAAGACTTGTGCGCTTCAATCTAATAATGGAGCGGCTCGTTGGGTGATGATGTATGTTGGGTGGTGGTGTATGTTTCCGGGTGATGCCAAGTTGACGTTAGTGATGATATTTCGAGATGGAATTTCTAGGATTCGTTTTGTAGGGAGCTCGAATTGATTCGGAAAGCAATTGCGATAACGTGTTATAAATCTAAAGGAAAAGAGAACAAGAAGAAGAGAAATTTTAGAGAGAGGAGAGAGAAATTCTCGATCAAGTGTATTCGAATGTTTACGCGCCTCTATTTATAGGCGCTTCATATTCTTATCGAAATGATGACATCCACATAATAATATATTTATAACATCTTGACATTTTTTCGTTTATTTTAAATGCCTATGAATACTTTTTCACCTTTAAAAAGTATATAGTGTTGGAAGCACTTTTAATAAAAATTTATGGTTATTTTTATAACTTCACCTTCAAAATATATTGTACATTTAATAGATTTGACATTGCACCATTTTTTCACGAGACACTTTTTTATATAACATTTAATATTTACTACTTGTCCAGTTCTAAATATAAGATATAATTTATGGTGTGAATTGTATTATAAATTATATCTTATATTTATGACGGTAGGTAGGTAGTATAATTGAATCAAATTTGAATATTGTCAAAGTTAATTATGAATAACTTTTGTAATAGTTTTTTTCCTGGTATTATCAAACCTGAGTGACCATAGCGCTTTTCACTTAGACTAACGCTTTGTGCATTGGTTGACATAAAAAACACTCTGTGCATTATACAAGAGTTAAAAAATATACCGCTTATTAATTATAAATAATATAGCTTAATACATAAACATCATTTTATCTCATAACTTTCTCTCCTATCACAATTATAAGCACTTTTGTAGTGTAAATTGTGCTACAAAAGTGTTCATATAATTAGACCGAATGTAGATAACATATGAAAATACTATCTATAATATTAATAAGTTGTTGGTTGAGATTGTGAGCTGTCTCACCCATTAAAATAGAGAAGAGAACACAAAAAATTTGAATGAGAGAAAACATCCTTATTGGGAGAAAGGAAAAACTCTTTACACTTCAAATCAAATCTCTTCCTCAAATTAAAATATATATATATATATATATATATATATTAAATAATAATATATATATTATATAATAATGAAAAATAACTTTTGGGGTGTGGGAAGAGGGAGAGTGAGAAGGACCTTTTGTGTGGCAAAGCATCATATTCATATCACGTGATCCAATCAAAATATCCAATACACGACTAGCGTGAGGTGACATGGCAATGATGCCCTTAAGAACGGGTTATAATTAAATATGCAAACCGAGAGAACCGTATAAATATTTTGAGAAAATCACAGTCAGATCTCAAAGTACAGAGTTAATTACAAAAAAAGTCTCATATCAAATTCGTTTTTTGTGAATAAGTTACTGAATTTCCCAATATAAAAAAAAAAAAACAAAAAGTTTCATTGAATATTCCTATGAAAATCTTGTTATGAAAATGACTTTTATGTTATCAAAAATTATTTATGTTTAAAAATCTACACGTTTTTCTAAAAATCTACACACTGGAGGAAAAACTTGAAGAATTTTTGACAACATGTAAAATCATTTTCACAACATTAGAAGCCATTTTCACAACGAGATTTTCATAGGAACACTTTAACAACTAATAAAGTCATTTTGACAACAAGATTTTTTCGTGAGAGTAATTTAGTATGAGAATTTTTTGTGATTAATTAGGTAACTTAGGACCTGATAGTGATTTTCACAATATTTTATATAGCATCAAAGTAAATTAAGAGAAATTGTATAAAAACACATGAAAATTTCTGAATATGCAAACATGTCACAGCCGTTTAGTCAATAATAATAAATTTAGTGCGTGAATCTCATATTTGAACAAAATTATAGGTACTGGAAGTGTGAAGAAGGGGAAGGCGGTGCTGTAAGACAGAAGCAGAAGAAGGTGAACTTGGAGGAAGAGTTCCTTTTGTTTTGTATTTATTTTGAAGTTTAATTTTGGAATTTTAAATTTGGGATGACTGTATATATTTAAATATCCAGGAGGGATTAAGTCTATTTCAAAACCAAGTTAAGTTTTAAATTTTCCGCATTTTTATCAGTTACTCATTCATCCAAATCAGATCCGCACGCTCTCTATGTATAAACTCTAATAATGATCAGGGGCGTTACAGTTGGTGGTAACCAAAATGCTGTATAATACATATGGAGGTTTAACGGTCATGATATTTCTTCACCATTTTAAAAAAATTATATGTATTTTTGTATAATTTTCTTGGTTGACATTTTTCTAACAGTCAATATTAATTAACTTGATAGACATGATATTTTTTTATACCATTTTTTAAATTTCATAAATAAGTAAAAGTTTGATGTCATGCATAAGTGATTATAACACGAGAATTGTGTGTTTGTTCGATGATCAACCTAACATAATGTTTGGTATCTCTCCAGTTCTATTTATAGCAGCTCAACAATCAAATCACGCAATTTAAAAAATGATTAAAATTAGTTAATAAAATAAATGTATCTAAAATAAACCTTTGTTCCATGTATGTTTTTATTTATGAGCAACAAGTAAGAAAAATAAAAAAATAAATATATGTATTGCCAACCTTTTAATCAAGAGAAATACTTACATAGTTCAAGAGCACCATGTCACTTAAGTTATGTATAATAAAAACATAACAACTCATATCATTTCAATCCTAGTTAATAAGTGATTCATCTGAAGAATTTACATTTTATTTTATTTTTCAAGAAAAATACACAACTGAATTTGAAAAAACAAAATAAAACAAAATAATGAACTCATATTTTTCTTTAAAACAAAAATAAAGTGAATTCTTTCAAAACTAACTAGAATTAAAATTATCTGAATTGTTATATTTTTATTAGATAGCGCTTTAATCGCGTGGTACTCCTAAAATATGTAAATATTTCTCTTTAATCAATACAATTTATATAATTAATTAGGGGCAAAAATGAAGAAAAATACTCATTAAAATGTTCAAACTATTCTTATCAAACTCTTATAAAAAAGAACATAACATAAGGGAATACTTACATAATAGCATGACATTATAATATCTGGTTTTTCATATTTATTATTATTATCATTACTTACTGACATTATTTTTTTGGGGTGAATTATTAGTATTATTATTTATTACTGTTATTGTACTACTAGTTTACTACTACAATTGTGACTGGTTACGAGCAGGCCCGTGTCTGCCGAATACGGTAGAGCCATAGTATTGAAAACAATGTGCGGACGTCGTCGTTTAGTTGGTCTTTTTTTTTTTTAAAAAAAAAAAAAGAGAGAGAATAAAACTGTCAATAGCTAGGCCTTCGCTGTCTCTTGTCTGCTTTACAAGTTGTCAAGTTCAGTGTCGTTTTTGTGTGGCCCATCTTTCTTAAACATAATTTAAGCCCATTTTATTCCCCCAAATCCCACAAAACCAAACAACCTCATCTATTTCCCCTTGTGGGCTCGAATAAAAAAATATGCAATCATTTTTTACACTAAAACTTGTTATTACATATTAATGTAATGTACTATCCCTTGTCTTTGGATCCAACTGACAAAAGAGTCGGATACTCTCACCAAAGGGAGGGTGTTCGATCTTGGAATTGGTTAAAGCGTAGGGAGAGATCGTCTGCTCTACCGGCTCGACAGCATCTGGTTCACGCGCGAAGGTAATAGGCGAATTTCGGCCTCTACCCAACATTGGTATCACCTAAGAAGGAAGGGAGATTCTACCCGGCTTTGAATCGTAGGTGAACCCAACCCCTTTCCTAAAATTTTTATATAAAAAACAAAAATTAATGTACTCAATTGTTGTAAAACTTTTAAGTGACAACAATTTTTTTATTTAGGACCTTAAGAGTGATTCTCCCTAAAAACAAAATAGACGGTTTATTGCTATTACACATAATTTGAAAAATGCTCAATATGGTTTTAGATATAAGAACTAGTTAAAAGTCTATTGTTGGCACAGACAAAAAGTTAATACTCCTTCCCAAACTAAATACTCCCTCCTCCGGTTCTAATTATAAGAGCTAGTTGACTTTTTTAGAAAGATTAAAGAAACTAATTAAATCAGCTTAGAGTATTTTTTTTTCTTCAAACTAAATAGTTTGATCAATAAACTAATATATAATTTAAGAAAACACAACATATGAAATGATTAAATAACTTATTTAGCTTTCCTTAATCTCTCCAAAAAAAGTCAATTAAATTTTTATAATTATGGAATGGGAGGTAGTACTACATAAAACAAAGTTGACTTTTTTTAAAGATACTCATTCAGGTCCTAATTATAAGCCTACTTTTACTTTTTTTGAAGAGATTAAATAAGCTGATTAGATTACTTTAGAGTATTAGTTTTTTGTTTTTTCTCTAAACTAATTAGTTACTAATAAACTAATATATAATCTAAGGATACAGAACATATGATATTATTAAGTAACTTATTTAGCTTCCTTAATCTCTCCAAAAAATGTCAACCTGGTTTTATAATTAGGACCTGAAAGAGTATTAAGAAACTTCACTAAATTACTTTAAAATATTTATATTCATCGTTTTTTCTCTAAATTATTTTACCTAACATATAATCTGGTAATACACATCATATAATATGATTAAGTAAGCTTCTTCCTTTAAAAAAAAGTCACTTAAATCCCGTCAAAAAAAGTCACCCCTATCTTCTATTTAGGACCAGGAGGGAGTAGTTTACTTTAGTTATGAACGTAAGACCTCAATTTACTTTATCCCTCGATTTTTTTCAAAAATCTAACTCTAAAAATTTTCCCTCCCATTCCGTCATAGTAATAATGGCAAAGTTAATCCATTTCCATTTGTGTGCCTAGACGGCGCCACATCATTCTCTATCAGCCATCTTAACATTCACTAATGCTGTTTAACCCACAACTTAACGGTTTATGTGCAAAAGGAGTAACCCTTGTAACAGTTAAAAAAAGGATTTCAAAAACCAAGGCAGTCAAATATCTTCCATCATCCACGCCCCATTTGTTGAATGTTTCCAATGTTCCAACAAAACACCTTCTGATCAAAACTCTTGAAACTAAATAAAAGGCAAAGATTTATCCAAAAGAGTGGGGTATGAAAATAACCAAGGGAAGCTAAGTATAAGAGATCATGCACAAAGCAGCCAGAACCCCAAAGGAATTGATATATTCAGATGAACACATTTAAGTGTGAATATGTCAGGAAGGGATGTGTTTGTCAAGAGATCCACAATCAAATTTACTGAAATAACATGAGAATGTGCCAATCTCAAATGAACAAGGGATTCATCCAGTCTGTACAGAGGGATATACAAATGAGCTACATACAATTTTACCATTCTCAGACTTCACCACCAACCCATAATAACAAATCGGGCTGGCTACGCTTCTCACACAGTAGAAGCGGGAAGCAAGTGCCACGTAGTACTGCAATTCTATACATAATTATAAATATATAACTAAAGTCACCCGGAGTCTGATCAACTTCAGACTTTCTTGCAGCTAATTTCGGAGGGAACTACTCATCCAAGGTGATAATATCAGAGCCGGCAAGATCCGTGTGTTGTGCTGCAATCACTTTTATCTGAGGTGAGAGTCATAGGGGTCAAAAAGGGAGTCTGGAACAATCACAGGCAACTTGTCTATGTACAGGAAAAGCCTTCTAAGATTCTCCCTCGTCACTGTCGCCATATCTACTATGTCTCTACTGTCAGTGAATACCCAGAGATCGCATGAGTTTACCCTCTTGAGGCTGTCCCTGCAGAAGGGGCATGACTGTGACCTTGTTCTCCTGCAAAAGCATACCAAATTGCTCATCAAGTTAACATCATGTGCATTGAGATTCAGTTACACAAATGTAGTCCCTAAAGTATTGCCATTCATATCACACCAAGATTGGGATGACTTTCTAATGAGTTGTACAATATTCAAGCATCTCGGATTAAGTTTTAGCAACATTACTATACATTATGTTCAAATCTGTATATACAAATCTGGTATACCCAACAACTTGGATACATGCAGAAAAGGTTGTTACAAATAATACGGTAAGATGCATATAATAACGTATGCAATGAGATAGCTGACTCATTGATAGCCTATGTAATAAAACGGCTTATTCACTGATACCATGGCCCCACTAGTTTATGCACAAACAATAATCAACAAAAGCATGGCTCCAAAGTGATATACTGAAGTATCAATGAGGCCAACACCACATGCATATTTCTCCAATCAATTACAGATCAGAGAGCGCATATGCCATACTTTGACTAATTGGCAGCAAGTAATCTCAATTAGACAATTCATTTACATCCCTTGGGAATTAATAATTTAAAATTGAATCAAATAACTCCTGAAAAACTCTCTGGCTTTTAGAAACCTCAAATGATTAAACCTTCTTTGCATCCCAAAACACTAAACTTCACACAAGGGCAACAAATGCAATAATCAACATTAGGCTAGTTTTCTCAAAACTAAAGATACAGATGCACAAAAAATTAAAGCATCCCCAATCCAGAAATTTCATCAATTTCCCAAGCGTTGGAAAACTTTAAAATGTCTGAAGCAGGGGCAAGTCAGCCAACGTCTCTTTAGGAAGGGTGGAAAAGGCCTGCAATCAGGCCAGGGAAAAGTCACAATACAGATCAATCAACCAGCCATACACAACCAAATTTTCACGCCAAGAAGATTTGAAAGATGCAGAATGCATCATGCCCCAACAACTGAATTCTTGCCCCTTGAATGCTCAGATTTCACGCCCAAGCTTAAGTTCAAAAAGACACCCATTGAGGGCCTTCAAGCCATTGCCTTCACAACTAAATTCAGAATTTGCTTGACTCAAGTGCTAATCAGCCAAGAGGATAAGAATAAAATATACAAGATAACACCCATTCTACAATTACTAATGCTAACCATAACAACTGAAATCACAATATACAAGATTAATGTGCTAACTAGCCAGAATGCAGTTTAGGATATACAAAAGTGATGAGCGTACTTAAGCGTTCCACACATATCAGTTGCAATCAGTTTCGGCATACTTATCGAGTTATTATTGTTCTAAAAACACACAGTCAAGCACAAGTAAGAGGAATTCTGAAATGAACAAACGCGATTGCTCAAGTGAAATAAACAATGAATGCCCATAGCTTTGAATACATAGTGAATGTACCGATATCACACCCACAAACAAACACACGCAGAATTTACCACCAGTTTACTTAGGAGTTAGGGCTCCATAATGCTTGCCAACTGTCAGGGCAAAATACATTTTACACGTTGCACCATAATTCTCATTTGTTGATGTCATGACTGAGAAAAGATAAAGAATGCCCCCAAACACCCCCCCCCCAAACACAGACATGCCCAAGCACACACACAGAGAGAGAGAGAGGTACCATTCACGGTAGCATTTCAAGCACATTGCATGGTTGCAGTTGGGCAACACAATTTTACTATTCATCTCCATACATATACCACATTCTTCATCTCTTTCAATGTCAACATCTGACGATAGCCTATGTTCCTCATCATCTCTCCTTCGATACCGCTCCATGCATACAGCCTTTTGTTTTTTATCCTCTGTATCAGTGACACCTTTCTGAAGTTGCAATAAAGATGGGTATATGACGGCTGATCAAAGTTAAAATTCCATAGATCAGCAACTAGAAGAGGCTAAAAGAAAATTAACGTTTCAAATCTCAACAGAAAGGGATGGAGATACCATAGAATTCTCTAATACTTGCTTTTCTTTCATGCGTAGACATGGTGGTTGTGCCATCCACGTAAACCTTCAGCACGACACAATATTGTGACATCGTACAAACTCCAAACCTCTAGTTTCAATATTGAAAAAATAAATAAGTAAAAAGTACCTTGTAAATTAGGATTCTTAGCAACCCAAGCACTCCTGCAAGATTACAGTCCGTCCATTGGACTAAAAAAAGAAACAAGTGTGCAGCTGGACTGTATGACATTCTCATCTGAAGGCATGCACCATCATACTCCCTCGGAAAATCTGATGCCCTGCACATCCGTTTGCATTGTCAAACATCAACCTCTATAGTGATATAAATACTGTGAGAGTCTGGATGGAAGGAAAAAGGCCTCTGAGAAGACTGTGATTGCAGGTTATTAAAAGACCCCTTCCAAAGTTTAAATTCGTAAATCCTCCAAAAAATTTCACAGAAGACTCATCACAAACACATACATATTTTTTAAAAAAAATGTATGAAAAACCATAGGTAGGCGGTCTATCGATATAGCAGGAGATGGCAATGCAATGTCGGTTAGCAAGCTAAATTATTCAGAGCACCATGCATCCCATGACAACAGAGACAAAGCGACACAAATTAAAAGAAATACAAAATAAAGTGAAAATATAATCCACAAAATTCTAAGAGAATGCAACTGAAAACAGTCTCATGGCCATAATCACCTAATTTCATCTGCAATGAGAATCGTGGTGCACTACTAGAATCAGCAGGCTTAAATCAAGGTGGTGAAGATGAACTCAAAAATAGAATTGAAACAGAGAAAGAAAGAAGCAACCACCACCCAAAAGAGACAACTGGCATGGTATCTAGCTTACAAGCTTCCACTCTTCACTGCTACAAAGTGAGAGGGGAAACGTGCCAACACCCTATCCTACAGCCATTGCCCCAAAAGAGGACGAAAAGCTTCAAAATTCCAATATTCAAACGGGCACTGGGCAATACCAAGCCACAAACAAGAGTATTAGAAGTCAGTGCGTAGATGACATTCACGAACCAGTAGGTACTGACCACACGGCCTGAACTGGGATTCTAAGAGGAAACTTCCAGAACGTGCTTACAGTGGGTTTGGCGTTAGGATTCTCGAGTATTCAATTTTTCGAACAAGAGCGAGACAACTGCGACAGAAGAGTTAAAATTGCATATTCTGTTTATTGTTACTTTACTCGAATGCTTCCAGCTGACCGAAAGGAAAACCAAATAAAAGTACCCAAAAAAAAACTTATCGGCCAATCATCATCAATCATCAACTGAAAAAATTGGGAGGAATTTACAAGGGGTTCATAACCGTGGAGGAACATTAATCGCCTTGACCATCGAAAGGGGAACAATTTATCACAGGGATCATCATCATCATTAAGATAAACAATAAAAACAAACAACCAAAGAATTAAAAAAAAAAAAAAAAAAAAAAAAAAAAATCCTTACAGGGTATTGGCATGCTGGATATCAGCTTCAAGCACTTTCAAGGAGTCCTTGAAAGACTTTCGCATGGAAGCTATATACATCTCCCAGAAAATCCGAAAAGCAGAATAGTTTTCCCAATCAAAAATCAACGAAGCCCCTCAAAAAGTAAAACAAAAGAATCGCCCAGAAATAATATCACTCACGAACCAGAATCGCTCACCCACAAAACCCCAGGAGAAAGATTCATCCGGGTTACCAAAAACCCCTACTCTCTCTCTCTCTCTCTCTCTCTCTCTCGCTCTCACTCTAACAGTAATGCGCTTTTCCTGTCAGACACTGTAGTTATATGGTGGGTGCTTCGTGTTACTTCTTTTCTGTTCTTGAAAGCCAAGACGGAGAGGTTGGAGGACACGTGGACGCAGGAGGCGCGTCACGTCGTCAAAAAAACCATTATTGAATTGCAAATTGGAATATTAAAATATTTGAGAGGAAAAGAGAGAGTGCGAGCGTGAATAAAGATGCACGAATGTGAGTCCGTGAGACGTCGCCCTTATCCATACACTCTCTCTCTATCATTCTCGTCTTTCAGGGAAAAGTACGTCTGGGACCCTAATTTTTGTATGTTTCCATTAATGGCATGATGCCATGCCAGTTTAGAAATACTATGATTGATGAGGAGAACATATTTTGAATCTCATAAAACATCTGCCAGAAGAGGAAGCAACATGAGTGTTGTTGTATTGGGTCAGATTCTTTCATGCGTTTTCTCATGGCCTCTCAATCGCTTTAAATATAAATCATACATTTGATATAAATACTTACAGATACAACAACATCATTTGTTTATTGTCAATGATCCTAGAAGGTAAGAAATCATATTTATTGAAAGAGGTAAAAACTCTTTTTGCTCTTTAAACTTTGAAAGATATTTATCTTTGGCTAAATAAAAAATAATTTACCAATGATAATTATGTCTAGTGAGGGGTCAATCCCTTATAACATGTCCAATCTAAGTTTAAATATTTGTCCTGCTAATATTTAGTCGGCAACAATCCTTCAAACAATTGTCTCATGAGAAATTACATAGTTAAAAGTTGTAGTTATTACTATTTCATGTCATGAAAATGGGTAGTATGTTTTTAACATCTTAAAATAAATAATTTTTTGATTTTTTTTTTCTATTTTAATGTTGTCATCTCTCAATTTTTTTATCAATGACCTCAAGGGACTTTAGAATATGTTTTGTATTCACCATAAAGAAGAGAATACAAATTTAAATTTCGGGAAGTGTCTTATTGAGAAAGGTGAACCCTTTACTCTCTAAAGCGCCGAGGAGGAAATCCTTGATCTCATAAAAAAAAATATTTGTTTGGTATGAGAAAATTTAAGGAAAAGGAAAAAATTGTATGAATTTGATTTAATAAAAGTTGGACTAAATATTTTTCATTTCTTTTAAATTAAACTCATTAATATCTTTCCTTCCTTGTCTCTCCATTTTCCTTGTGCTAAATAGTTTTAAGTGTTGTCATTTTAAAGGCTTAAAAGTATTTTAGCTAAAATTATTGTACTAATTAAAATATAATAATAATATGACATTTTACTATTGAAATGATCATTTTTCATTAACATGTTTGAAGAAACTTAAGAATGATGGAGGATTCAAATGAAATGCCATTTAAGCTATTGGACTAGAGATAGAATTGCATTAAAATTGGGGTCTTAAAGAAGAATAATTTCGCATCTCGCACTTAGCTTTTGCTCCACGCGGCCATGATGGCGACACAGAGGAGCAATCTATTGGCAATTTTGCCTTTGCTGTTTTCAATTAATTTCAATTTCGCAATTTGGTACCATATAGATGAAAATTTCACTTTTGTTTGCTCTTTTTTCGCCTCGGTCATATTACTCATTAATTATGGATAATGATTTAAAAATAAAAAACTTAAATAGGAGATTTTTCAGGATTTTTTTATGCAAGGATTGTTTTAATGTCGTCGTGTAGATATTACAAGCATAATATTTTTCTTTTTTTGTGAGTTAACTATTCATTTGGATTCACACTTGTAAAAAAAGACTTTTATCTCACTTGACTTCTATAAACTGAAATTGGGGTAAAAATTAAGTAAAATAATATGATTTGTAGGTTTGAACAGAAAGCTTTGACATAAAGACAATGTATTAAAAAAATAGTTTCAAAAAGTTCAAATATAAAGAAAATAAAAGTAAAAAAAAATATTTTAACTTTAGAGTCAATTATATCCCAAAAACTATGCTAGGCATATATATATTTATGTATATATGTATTCATGTGGGGGCAAAGATACTCATATTTTAACACTTTTGGGGTCTCAAAATCTTTCAAATACCTACCACTCATATATATAGTAGAACTTTTAAGGCAATATTAGACCTTAATAAACCTTAAAATTAAAATTTGAAAAGGTTGCATTGCATTGGATATCATTATTTAATTATGGTTTGAATTTCCTTATAAAGTTTATTTGAGTGTAAGCAAAAGGTCACGTACGTACATTTCTTCATTTGGTTGTTACGTAGTTTGTACTAGTCAGTTAATTAATTAATATTTTAAAATAATATTCGCATGAGTCCCTTAATTAGGAGGTTGCTTAATATCACATAAAAAGATATTGCTTGGTTTCGACCAAATTATTCTGTTTTCTTGAATTTAATCAACGTGAACGTTTGGGTGAATTATGTTTTGGAACCTCACCAAGACTCATGCCTCGTTTAGTATCATGGGAGAGTTTTTTTATGGAAGTGAAAGTGGAAATAGAAGTAGAAATCAAAGTGTAAGTAACTTCTAAAGTAGGTTTGATATGTCCATGAACGTGGGATATATTTTTTAAATAATAATATGCATTTTTCTACAAAAATACCCCACCACCAATTTTTTTCTTCCTTTTGTTTTTCCTCCTTGATGCATTTTATCTCCTCCATCGCAAACCTAACCTCCACCCCCAACCTTTAGCCACCCTACCCAGACCTCCAACGACCCTCTCATCATCTCATGAGAAAACCACGTGTTCAGAAAAACTAAACAACAAATCATAGTGCAAAAGCAAAGCTGAAAAATCAATCTCAAAGCTATCAAGACCCCAACCACCACTGTCGCAAATCAAAGTCAAAACTTTGCTGAGTAGTGGTCGTCGAGGTCATTTTTGCCAAAGGTTAGGGATGAGCAAAAAAACTCAATGGTCCATCTGATCCGACCTGTTTGGTGAAAAAAATTGGCCCAAAACAATATTAGGCATATCAAACTAGACTGGCCTTCTTGAGCCAAGGCTTTAGACCCCTTGGTATGGTCCAGTCTGGGATGAATATTGTTTTTATTTTTTTATTTTTATTGTTGTTCAATGTTGTTGGAAATTATTATGGATTAATGATTGTGTTTTAATATTTTGTGATGTGTTTTATATGACTCTATGAGTATTGTTATGGTCTTATTAGGTTAAAATTTTGCCTCTCAAAGAAGGCAACAAAAAATCACCTAATAGGTTAAAGGACCTGTTCGAGTGGTCATCGGATCGATGATCGATCCGAGCTCAAGTTAGTCTTTGGACTAGACCAAACCTCGGGTTGTCTTGTACATCCCGAGGTACTATCTAGATCAAACCTCTGGTTGAGGTCAAACACGGTTTGGTTTGGTCCATAATCAACCCTACCAAGGTTGAAGAAGCTTCTTGAACTCGCGATGAAAGTGATTGAAGATCGTATCTCACTCATAGATGAAAGAGGGAGAAGGTAAAGAAGAGGTAAAGAAGAGGCCGCTAACGCAAATTGAAGAGAGGAGAAGGAGAGGCTACCGTTGTAGATCCAAGAAAGAAGGGGACGTTGGAAAGCAGATCTCATCCTTGCTTGTCGTTCATCGTCCTCCTAGGCAGTGGCGGAGTCATATTGTTTTCTTTGGGTGCAAGTGCACCCATAAAATATACCCTTAATTGGGGGGAAAAATCAGTTATCTTAAATGTGGACATACATTCACACAAATCATAAATATACATGCTTAAGATTTTTAATAAAATAGGAAACAATCAAAGAAAACCTAATAAAAATAAATTAGTAAAACATCATGGTATATGTGTAGCTATTAGTTTTGAAGGTCCAGCCTGATTTTTGCAAAACTCAGTTTTGGTAATGTTTATTTGAGTAACTTAAAAGTGACTTTTGAAAAATGGAATATTAACCTAAAATTGAGTTTTGTAAATGGTAAGAGTGTTCTTTGTAGGAAATTGGTTTTTGAACAAAACCGATTTGGCAAAACTAACCTCTCACATACACATAAATGTTTCCTTCAATGAGACATGCCCGTATCTTCTGAGTATAGTTAATTCTTTGCATTTTATATTCTTAGTTGACTCTTAATTATTATTTTTTTATGTTCAATTAAAGTTTTCTTTTCTTTTCTTCTATATTCTTTTGTTTTTTAATACATTTAAAACTTCCTTAAAAAAAAATCGGGCGCGCCCCCGAACCCCCCATTATGCACCCACAAATATAAAATCCTAGCTGTCCACCATCGTCTCCGTCGTTGTCTCCGTTGTTGTCCTCATTATGATTCATGGGTGTTTCAAGAAGAAAAGTTGAGGGGGCAAAATGGTCAGAGTTCCACTTCCATCTCACTTTTCATGGGGGACTAAGGAGGTGAGTTCCATCAATTTTGATGGAAGTGAGAGTTCCAGGGAAGTGAATGGGTTCAAGCATACCTAACACCCAAATTTTGAATTCCACTTCTCACCCTCCTAATTCCATACTACCAAATGGAGCATAAGGCATATAACTCCAAATTTAAATAATATTTATAGATCGCCTATCAATATCATCAGTGCATCGGCAACAAATGAGAGCGAATATTTATATGATCATTTGCAATTACGTATATTTAATCACAATATTCTTTTTTTTTTATTGCCGCGATAAACAACACTATTTTGTTTCAATTAATTTATTTTAAATGATTTTGTGATGAGCCAAGTAGGATGAGTATTGTCTAGTAAACTTTAAATTCTAGTCTAGTTTATTTATAAAACGTAGGTCTGAAGTTTTTTCATTAAAATATTTTTAAATAAAATATAATTCCAAATAGCTAGCTAGGAATGTTATCAGTCATATCAAAAAGATCAAGCCATGAATATCATCAAACGATTGTTATATTATTTAAATAAAATTAAACAACGTTAGATACAAATTTTAAATTATGTTCTAATCGCATAGAATAGATATTTTCGAAATTCCTTTGTTCTAAACTGACCATGGATGAGCCAATCGTTATCGCGTACAGTATTATTATCATCATGATTCTTAATTATTGGTCGGCGATCTATATGAACTAGCTGGAATATAACATGCGGATAGTGATGTTATTCGAAAGAGAAATGAGCTGATAAGGATTTTAAAGACAAATGTGTGTGTGTGATAGATTAACTTATTAAAAATCACAATAATATGTACCACTTTATTCTTATTTATAAGTTTATTTTGACAAAAAATTTTGGTCTTTATTACAAATCTAGTTTCAAAGTAATAAATGTGTGTTTTACTTTTCTCCCTTATTAAATTGTAATAAACAAAAAAAAAAATATTCATGTTGACTTTTAAACCCAATCATAGATAAGGGCAAATTTGTTTAAGAATTTATACCATAATTAATGAGTTAAGTAACTCTCTTTGTTAAGTGAGAGTTAGTTAATTTAGACTTATAAATAGGATCAAAGTGGTACTCTCTCTAGTCCTTGTTATAAGGCATTATCAATTAACAATTCTCATAAACTAATAAAAACGGTTAAAAACATTAAATTTGACTTAAAATTTAAATAATTTTCAATATTACCCACTAATTACTCTTTACTCTAATATTGTATTAATTAGGGTAAATGTGTAAAAATACACATGTATTTTACCATGAGAAGCGCCTAACACCAAGTGTTTTTTTTTAAGTGCAAAAATACACGTGTGGTTATAAAACAAGTGCAAAAGTCACAGTGCTGTTAGAATCTAACTTAACGGTGTTAATTTTGGGGTGGGGCTCACACTATTTTCATGAAAATATCAAAATGCCCTTAATTAAAAAAAAATGAAACACCCCCACAACGACCCCCAAAGCTCGATCTGAACCCCCCATCTCTTTGCTTCCAACACTCTCGATCTCCTCTTGGATTATCAAATAGGGCAATCCCCGTCTGTAACACCTAGCTCAGATCTGTATGAAGTGTGTGTGTGTTTGTGCATCTAACTATACACACTATGTAAAATTTTTGAGAGATACATGATAGTTTGTGTTAGTATTCATTTCCTTTTGCTTTTAGGTCAGAATATGGAAATCCCTTTTTTTTTTTCTGAATTTTCAGTTTGTGTGTTTTGTTCTGTGCTTGGAGCTTCTTTGTACATGCTTTACGCTAGAGAATCTCACGACGTAGTTTCATCTTCTCTACTCTGTTTCTCACATCATCGCAGAGCATGGCTTTAGAATTTTGAGGCTTGGAGCCATCTCTTCTCTTTCATAATTTCAACTAAAAAATTGAGAGAGATTACATTTATGGAAGGATGGTCGCCAGCGATCAAGAAGTTCTAGTTCAGATTGTTCATGGTTGTCTGTCAAAGAAGTAGAGGTGTGGAGGGTGATTTTAGAGGGCATTTTGGTATTTTCATGAAAATAATGTGGGCCTCACCTAAAATTAACATCATTAAGTTAGATTCTAAAAAAGCACTTTTGTGTTTGTGACTTTTTTGCACCTTTACCCTATTAATTTTATAATCTTTATTAAATATGTGCATATGTGATTTTTCATAAAAATTATCAAATAAGCACTTGTTAGTGTTTAAGGAGTATGTAAAATAAATCGGCAAATAAACTACATATGTTGCTAATTTGAGATATGATCATACATTAAACGTACTGTATTTTTGCGCTTTACCCTATTAATTATTACTCTCTCCCACTATCTTTATTAAATATGGGCATATGTGAAAAAAAATTATTTAGTGATCTTTGAAAACAAACAAGTGCTTCATAAAAATTATCAAAAGCACTTGTTAGTTGATACCTTAAGGAGTATGTAGTTATAAATCAGGCAAATAAACTACATATGTTGCTAATTTGATATATGATCATACATTAAATGTGGACACTTCTCTAAATGAAAATTGAACATTGGTTCTCATATTGTGTTATTTGAATCCCTTATAGTAGACCAACCCCTCTAGTCCTTAATATAAAACTAAGTTAATTAATTTGAAGAGATTAACAAAGCTAAATAAATTATTTTAAAATATTTATATTTTATTATTATTTTTTTAAATTAATCTGTATGACTTATATAAAACTATATATAATCTAATAATACACAAAAATATTTCAAAAAGATCATGTAATGATTAAGCAGTTTATCTAGCCTCATTATTAATCTCTTCAAATTAATCAAATTGGTCATAGTGTACATGCAAAAAATAAATAAACTATATTCGGAGGAGTTGATCTCAATGGAGTCTGACAACACTTAAATCTTTCTCAGTCTTATGGACATGTACAAAAGTCACATTGGAATAGTATTAGACATATATTATCTAATTTTTAAAAAATTCATTTAGATCTAACCGATGTTAATTATAATGCAAGAGATCAAACAAATGCTTACATAGAAAAAAATTAATAGTCTTTGGAAACAAACAAATGTTTTATAAAAAGGACCAAAAACACTTGTTAATTAATGCCTTAGGGTGTATGTAGTTATAAATCATGTGAATAAACTACATATGTTGCTAATTTGAGATATGATCATACATTAAACGTGGACATTTTTCTAAATGAAAATTTGAACATTGGTTGTCATATCGTGTTATTTGAATCCCTTATAGTAGACCAATCCCTCTAGTCCTTAATATAAAATTTAGTTAATTAATTTGAAGAGATTAACAAAGCTAAATAAATTATTTTGAAATATTTATATTTATAATTTTTTTTCAAATTAATTTGTATAAATAATACACAAAAATATTTTAAAAAAAGATCGTGTAATAATTACGCAGTTCATCTAGCCTCATTATTAATCTCCTCAAATTAATCAAATTGGTAATAGTGTACATGCAAAAAAAAAAAAAAAAACTATTTTTGGAGGAGTTGATCTCAATTATTGAATATTGAGTCTGACAACACTTAAATCTGTCTCAGTCTTATGGACATATACAAAAGCAAGGTTGTACATCAAACCTGGAAACCCGGCCAACCTGGTCTGACCCGATCCGACCTAGTATAGTCCCAAAAAAAGATAAAGAAACCCTAACATATTCGGGTAGGACTGGGTCTGACCCGAAGTCCGGGTAACACCAGGTTTCGAGCTCGAGTTCAGGACCAATAAGCCCGGTCCTACCCGGATAATTTTTTTTTCTTTTGTATATATATATATAACTTCAACCCAGCCCTAATTTGAGCATTTGATCCCCAAACTCACGCAGTCACGCTCCTGGCAAAAATCTCTCACTCTCCCGATTCGGCATCTCGCTCTCACCATCATCTCCTACTCTCCTCCTCAACCAGTAGCACTGTCTGTTCCGCCTCATCATCGTAAGAAGATCTGGGCTATCGTCGTGGCGGCCTATGCTCACTCATCGACGGCGACAGCGATCTTTGCTCCAAATCTGGGTTGCCATCGTCCTCCATTTTCACGCTCTTTCCTCCTTCTGGCCGGAAAGCTTCACCCCCACCACCGTCGATGACCCATGCGTGGTGATTTTCTTTCATCTCGTTTTATTTCTTCATTTTCATCTTCTAAATTGTTTTCCTGCTGATTGTTATCATTTTGTTTCTGGAAATTTTTTGTTTTGGATTTTCATTTCAATCGACTGGATCTTTGGTTTCCTAAACTTCTTTCCGTTTGGATTTTCCTTCACTATTTATTGTAAGGATGGTAGATCAAGCCTTTGTCTTTCCCGGGTATTATCATGTGGAATCCTTTCAATGATTTGCATTGTATTATGCCACCCGTCTCATAGAAAAAAAGAAAGCATGATCATGCCTTATTTAAGTGCATCTTCTCTAATCCCCAATCTTTCTTCATAGTAAAAATTATCTTCAAATTTACGTGGCTTACTTTGCCCTAGAAATTAAGTTACCTCGTCTGTCAAAGTCCTTGAAATATTTCAACGGACTCGGCATTTTTTAATGTGAATATTTTGGAAAAATGAAATAATGCTTGAAACTGGGCCAGATCACTAACCCAAAGGTGCGGTCGGCCGTCATCCCAACCTGGAAGCCATCGGGTTTTTTCCTGGGTAGGACCAGGCTTCGAGCTGGAATGTCCAACCTGATCAACCTTCCGGACCAGACCAGGGGTTAATGACCTGCCCGGTCTGGTATGGTTGGTGTACAACCCTATACAAAAGTCACATTGGAATAGTATTAGACACATATTATGTAATTTTTAAAAAATTCATTTAGATCTAACCAATGTTAATTATAATGCAAGAGACCAATGTGAAGCATTATATATATGTATAATTGGGAATGATTGAGAGTATGGCGGAAAGAGAGTGAAAATAGGTTGAATGATCCTTGTTGCCTCAACAGCCAACAATCAACTACTCACCTTACCTAGCATCCCCATTTGCACATTAATTTAAATGCTACACTATTATTGTTAATTTGTTGTTGTTGTTATTATTTATGGCCTGTTTGGTATCCATATAAACAAGATTTTTATTTTCAATTTATGGCATTGTATTTATTATTGAACCCTAATGTGTAAAAATGAATTACGAGATTTATGAGTAACGTGATTTTTAATTTTATATTCGTAGTGTTAAATAGTAGCAATGATTTAAATCAATTTGATTAGTATGCCGCTTTAGTTTGTATTACTTGAAATGAAATGTATCATTTTTATTTTATTTATTTTTACGAGGTCAATATAACAGTTGAAACTAATTATCATGTTTTTTTCCCAAAAAAGAGAGAGAGTACATATATAAAGCAGACA
The DNA here is from genome assembly GCA_019022615.1 of Acacia melanoxylon. Taxonomy (NCBI): domain Eukaryota; kingdom Viridiplantae; phylum Streptophyta; class Magnoliopsida; order Fabales; family Fabaceae; genus Acacia; species Acacia melanoxylon. Next base: position 3,380,663 of record JAFJYJ010000065.1, on the reverse strand, counting down.
TGTCAATTAAACTGCCATCATATTTTTATTTTTATTTTTTTGTGATGAATTACAGTTCAATATGTTTACTATAATTTTGTGTAACTTTTGGAAAACCTAAAGTACAATTTTAACTATGATTTTCGGCTCACAAATTATTTTGGGCCATTGTCCCATCATATATAAAATAAAATATTATGTGTGTGAATGAGAATATAAAAGTTTGCTTCTTCTTTTTTTAGTATGCAATATTTTTGTGTTTTTTTGGGTATCGAAGAACATTACAAATGGAAGAATAAATATATAATACTATCACGGTCTTTAAATAAAAAATAATAGTAAGAACAGTATTAAAAATAACACAATATTAATTATGCAGAAATTTAATCATAACATAACAACATTATATTAAATAATACTACTAAAAAGGCCTTCCATTTTCTTATATGGCTCAAATTAAAGTTCGTATTAGGTATAAAGTATAGACCACAGGAATATACTATATTATTATATTGCAAGTTTAATTCATTGTTCTTTGCTTTGGCTATAAATATTCTTTTAATTGTTTAATCCACTATTTTATTATTATCATGATGCTTTATTATTGCTACTACGACACTGATTATTGATTACTATTTTTAAAAAGTAATTGTTGGGTTAGAAGTCCATCAAACCCTAGATTCCTTACTCCATTGGACAAAGCAACAATCTAAAAAGACTCATTAAAATCCCTTTGATCAAGGAAAGAGTCCCACTTTTTCTCCAAAAAGCCATTGAAGCGGCAAGCAAAAATCATATACTCCATCCGATCATAATTATCATTTTGATTCTATTTATAAGTCCATTTTGATTAAAAAAATTGGTCATATTTATAAGTTCAGTTTCAGGTAATAAATGAGATTGTGACAATTTTACTTATATTAATTGTACCCATAAAGATAGAGAGAAAATAAACAATTTCAAAATACCCAATCATAAATGAGGGCAAAGTTGAAAATTTACCTCTATAATTATTGAGTTAACTACATCTCCTTGGTATGTAAGATTTGGTTAAAGTGAACTTATAAATAAGACAAGAGTGGTATAAGATCAAGTTGACTTTTTTGAAAATATTAAGGAAGCTAATTAAATTACTTTAGGATATTTTTTTTTTCAATTTTTTTTCCTCTAAATTAATTAGTTTGACTAATAAACTAATATATAATCTAATGATACACAACATATGAAATGATTAAGTAACTTATTTAACTTCCTTAATATCTCTAAAAAAAGTTAACCTGGTCTTATAATTAGGATTGGAGGAGTAATTAATAATTTAGTATTGCCAGACAAATAATAAAGAGGGGGAAATAATCAACAAGACATTGTCCAAAATTTAAGATAAGAAATGTCTAATGATGTTATTAATGATTAAATTAAGTTTATGAATTCCAATGGCCCCACCGATAATATAATAAAATATCTCAACGTTATCACAAATCTGGGGTCAACTCTAATGTTTGGTGGTGTTCATAGAAACTTCTTCCAACTAATTTGTTTTATATGTTGGCAGATGCTAAATAAACTTATTTTTCCAGTTCTTTAAAATACATTGAGGTTGAAAAATTCATTAACTCAAGTGAAAGGCAAAATTAAAACAATTTTTTTGGTCATGTTTTGCTCATCATCTTTTCTCATCATCCTTCATAATCTATAAATTATGTTTGTCCAATCAATCTAAAAAGTCACAATACTATTTTAATTTTTTTCTCCTCTTTCTAATCAACGCTTCAAATGGACTTATGAAAGATAATGATAAAAATGGATTATGAAAGGATTTGCTTCCAAAGGCCTAATTACACAATAAAACCAGAGAAAACCCTAAAAAGCTAATTACAACTAAAACCGGCATGAGACAAATAAGAAAGTGAAAATTAATCTTTTGATCTCTATAATTTTGATAAAGTTGTGACTCGATCCCTATACTTTGATTCGGTATAACTCGGTCCCTATAATTTTAATTTAGTTATAACATAATTCCCTAACTTTAACTTACTGCAACTCGATTTTTAAACTTAAAAAATTTTATAATTATGTTCTTGAATTTATTGTAAAATATAAGAACTAAATTATAAAATAGTTATAATTATAGGAATCGAGTTGCGTGATCAAAGTTGAATGACCGAGTTCTGATCGATTCAAAACTATAAGGATTAAGTTGCACCGAGTCAAAATATAAAGATTAGTTATAATCAAGTCAAAATTATAACGATCAAAAGATTAGTTTTCCCAACAAACAAACACTGTATTATAATAAATTAATTTGATGATCAAGTTGAGGGACAGAAATGTAACACTCCTCCAATTACATATTTACCTAATTTAATTATATTAATGAAGTTAGTTAAGTTAATTAGTATGATATGTATTTTATAAAATATCCTAGTTATCTTACTTAACTCTCTTCTTTTCTTTCCTCTTTAATTACTCATCAATATAGGTAAAAGAGAAAAAGATAGATAAATATAAAAAATATGTCTTACATTTAAGACCGAATGAAGTATTTTTTAGAATTTAAAATTAATTGGTTCGCTGTGTGTGGCAGAAAACAGACAAATGAAGTTGATGAGGTAGCGAATCACGTCCTCTTGGGTGAGCCAGCAGTATCTGATACCATTTTTGTGAAAGGTGGAGTCCAAGGAAGATTTCTTTTCGAGGAGCTTCTTCTTTCGTGATTTAGACTCCGGAATTGGTATGACCAGGTTCTGCGCCCCTTCAAGCATAAGATCTATGGCATCCAGCAACCTACAAATAATCACAAGGGAAGATTATGATTCGAACCTAATGTAATTATATACACATTACACAATCACATAATTGACAGAGAGAAGGTGACTGTAGATCTGTAAGGCAATCAATGTGCTTCAAATTCCGTATTGGGAAAAAATAATCAAAACGCCTTCAGATTCCGTTCAATTAACCAGAAATTGACATTTTGACAATTTTTCAATCAAATTCAAGACCACACAAATTCAGGACCACACCATAAGAGCCACATGTCCCTGATATTATAATTACGGAATCTTATAGAAAGTGCAATAAATAGCGCTGAACGTATTTTCTTTCATCTTTCTTCGATTGGAAGAACGAGTGTTTTGAGGTGCGGTAGAACCTAGCAGCGAAATTTATATCCAGATGCAGGTTTTTCTTCACCTTAATTTCTATTCCTTGTTTCTTTTCTTCACCCCCTCCTCGATCTAGACCCCCCCACCTCCACGATCTGGATCTGGTGCCAACAAGAAGGCTACGTCACGAAGCAGTAAAGCTTGCCTGCAATTCCCTCATGGTCGTATCGCTTGTTTTTTGAAGGCTGGAAAGTAAGCCGAGCGAGTCGGTGTCGGTGCTCCCGTTTATCTCGCAGCCGAGGTAAATCGCTTTCATCAATCTCGATCTGAAACCCCCCCACCATCTGGATTTGGATCCACCCCCTACCTCCTCGACTGGACCGCCGCCCCCCATATCGATCTAGACCGCCACCCCCCAATCTTGATTTGAAACCACCCCCCATCTGGATCTGAATCCACCCCCCCGGCACCTCCTTGATCTGGATCCCCCCACCTCCTCGATCTAGACCGCCGCTCACGATGGTTATGCTCGTATATTGAATTGCAGTGATTCATACTCCTATACGTTCACGTCTAATCGCTTGATTATTTTTATATCCTCTTCTTTCTTGCTGCTTATTTCATATCCTCTTCTTTCTTTCTTACTGCTTATTTCTGTCGTTTTTTATATCTGATTCTAAATCTGAAAATCGTGTATCTTAATTGTTGGAATTGATGATAGATTTGGGTTTATGATTAATTTGCAAATTGTTGTTGATTAGGGTTTCTGTTTGTTTCAACCATGTATAATCACCTTCTTGTTCATTGATCTGTGTGGTTTCTGGTTGCTGTGGATCGAACCCCCTGTAATCGTTGTTGTTCCCTTGTAATCGTTGATGTTCTGTTTACTGTGACTCAAGAACTGAAAGAAGATATCGAACTGAGTTTTTTTTTTTAGTTTAGGGGCATTTTGGTATTTTCACATTGCAAGTTAACAGCAGTTAAAGGAATCTAACGGTGGTGGTATTTTTGCACCTATTTTATCATCACACGTGTATTTTTTTTAAAAAAACACATGTGAGTACTAGGAGCGCTTCCGGAGAAAAAAACTCATGTGTAAAATTGCTCATTTACCCTTATAAAAATTACTCTTATGCCTTGTATTAAAAAAAATGACTCTTTTTTCTTTTTCTTTTTTATACATAAAAAGTTTAAGTGAGGGTAAATACCGGTAACCCATTATAAAAAAACGCTACGTATATTTATAGATCATTTACCAACGGCGCCTCATATCGATCAATGCGTATCAAACCTCCTCTTTTGGGATGAAGGCCAACGCCTTAACTAACTGTGTCACTTTTCATTGACTTAAAAAGAAAAAAAATGCCAAAATGACTTTTGCAAACTGAAATTAGGGTAAAATTTAATTAATGTATAAACGAACTTTATAAAAAAAGTTAGTTTGATATAAATTTGTTTTGTTGAGCAAAAATAAATAAATTTGTTTGGATAATATATTGGAAAATGAACTTTAAAAGTTTCAAATATAAAGAAAAGTGAAAAATCTGAACAAGAACTCTACAAATTTGACTTTCAAACTAATTGGCTTTCTAAAGAAAAACTCATTTGCTACCAATAAAAAGCCAAACATGATTTTTGGCTCAAACTTCTTAAGGCTCCAAAAATCAGTTTTGTGGTATCACCAAGCACTGAGACTCAGAGAGTATGAAAGCCTCATTTTTTTTAAGAGAGAGAGAGAGAGAGAGAACATATGTGCCTTCTCGATTTGACTGTCCAAATTTCGTTCAAGTGTGTTCTTTAATTGTGTACATTTTTCTTGTGGGTACTACTGAGTAATATTGAATATTTTTTAACCAAAATCCTTATTGACAAATTGTATTTTGAAAAGAGGATCCACTCATCACTTTTATGGCGTAAGTCAGCATCAAGTGGTTAATGATTAATTTAGCTTTTAAACATCACCACGTTATGAGGCATAGATATTAAGGACAGGAGGAGTAGCTTCCATGTGAACAACTGGCGAAACAGAGACTTGTAGTCACTGATTGAGAAAAGTAGTGTAGGATATTCTGTTGCAAACTCCATTAAAACAATTAACAAATAAAAGGATGAGGGAAGCATATTGTACTTCCCAGAAATAATTTATGAATTTCACAGGGAATGCATCTTCCATCTCGTTTACCTATTAAGCTCCGTAAACATTACAAATATTCAACAATTGGTTTAAAAGTCAAATGTTTGTGACTTTTAAAATCATTCTGGGTATCACCCAAGAAAAACTAACAGTTTTTTTAATAAAAAAATCAAAATGATAAAATTATGCAGCCATCTTCAGCATTGTTTTGCTCGTGTTCATCTTCACTTTTTTGTGTCTTTTAGTCCGTCCCCTTTATCCCATGACTTTGAAGTTCTCTCTGAAAACTTTCAACATGCCAGAAAGGGTGACAATCCCAGTCAAGGTTCCATCTTCTTTAACAACCCACACGTAGCTTACACGGTGAGCAAGAGCCTGGATCATCACAGCCACCAATGAGCTGCATGGGTAACAAACAGTGGCCTCCGATCTCCTCACCACCCGAGCAGAGTAACCTCCATGCTTTCCATTCTTCACTGATGGGCTTAAACCATCTTCATCAGAAGAATTTGAAGTAAATGATGACCAAGAACTCAGAGACAGCCCTGATTCTTCCTCCATCAACTCCAAAGCACCCACAAGATTCTGCTCTTCTAGCCTCTCTTTCACCAGCTGCACGAGGTCCTCTGGTGGGCCGCCGCAGTCAATATAGGCCATCAGATCGCCGGCAGAGAGCGTGGCTATTGCCGCCGCCGTGGTTTCATCGCTGGCATTCAGATGAAAGGGTGAGATCTCACCAATTAACTGGCCGTCTGGATTAACTATGGCCACTGAGCTCTGATGAATGAGGGACTCTGTGATGAGGTTCAAAGCAGAGGATGCAGGGTCGTCGTAGTTTACAATGAGGAGGTTTTTGGTGTCTATTATGCCGAGAGAGTTTATTGGTTCGCTGTGTGTGGCAGAAAACAGACAAATGAAGTTGATGAGGTAGCGAATCACGTCCTCTTGGGTGAGCCAGCAGTATCTGATACCATTTTTGTGAAAGGTGGAGTCCAAGGAAGATTTCTTTTCGAGGAGCTTCTTCTTTCGTGATTTAGACTCCGGAATTGGTATGACCAGGTTCTGCGCCCCTTCAAGCATAAGATCTATGGCATCCAGCAACCTACAAATAATCACAAGGGAAGATTATGATTCGAACCTAATGTAATTATATACACATTACACAATCACATAATTGACAGAGAGAAGGTGACTGTAGATCTGTAAGGCAATCAATGTGCTTCAAATTCCGTATTGGGAAAAAATAATCAAAACGCCTTCAGATTCCGTTCAATTAACCAGAAATTGACATTTTGACAATTTTTCAATCAAATTCAAGACCACACAAATTCAGGACCACACCATAAGAGCCACATGTCCCTGATATTATAATTACGGAATCTTATAGAAAGTGCAATAAATAGCGCTGAACGTATTTTCTTTCATCTTTCTTCGATTGGAAGAACGAGTGTTTTGAGGTGCGGTAGAACCTAGCAGCGAAATTTATATCCAGATGCAGGTTTTTCTTCACCTTAATTTCTATTCCTTGTTTCTTTTCCCTAAATTACAAAGCAATAATGCGCGCGAAAAGATTAAATTTATGAATTTCACCGATTCTAGAATTAAATGCATCCTCTGTTAAACAAAATTACCGTAACAAACAAATATTTATCAAATTCAGGAAAAATATCCGCGGAACTTCTTTAACATCAAGATGGAAAGAATTAAAAACTCATCAAATCGTAATCGGAACAAACCTGGCATTGGGTTCCAGATGCCTCACAAGCCCCGAAGTCTTGGGGATCAGAACAGAGAGGGGAGACTGAAGCGCCTGGGCAGGTGCCAAAAGATTCTCAGGTCGACAAAGGAAGCAGATGATATCCACGATGCAAACCTTAGCGATACATCGGCAATCGGCCGCCGCTCCTCCTCCTCCTCCTACGTTCCGATTAGTCGAATCACCGGACTCCGACGAGTGGTGACAGCTCCAGACGCTGACGCAGCTATCGCCAAGCTTCTTCAAAACGCAGAGCGCGTCGGCGACGGTGTGGGTGACAGAGAGCGACCTAAGCGCAGGCTTGCCAAGGCACAAATCCAAAACCTCATTCGATAACAGCGTCACTGCCATACACAGAGCGGAGGAGATGGGAGGCGAAGACGAGAGGTAAAGAGACGAAGATTCTAGAGAGGAAGAGAGAGTCGATTGACCTTAAAATTTTGAACGCGGACAATTATTGTGGCTAAGAAGAGGTAAGGGATTGAAGTCTATTTATAGGGCACGCGCAACTGGAAGAGCCTGCGACTCCGTACGGTACAGAGATTTGTTACGGCTTACGGCCTCCAGTCCACGTGCTCAAATATATGACCTTTTGCTGTGGACCCCGCTTTTATTAACGGAGGCCAAAAAACCGGGTCATCTTTTGATTTTTTTTTAGAGTAAATATTTTTGGGTCTCTAAAAAATACGAACCTCTAGAGATTATTAAAATAGGGTTTTTTTATAGACTAAAAATGGCTTTATGGAAATTTGTGAGGGACTAAAATGTTTACCAATCGACCATTATTCGTCCTTTCGCGACTAAATGGTATTTTCTTTGTGTGAGGACTAAAATGGGAATCCACGTGTTTTTTTTGTAGAGGCCAAAAAATATTTACTCATTTTTTTATTATCGGATCAAAGTGGTTATCATAGCCATAGGGGAAAAGCATGCAAGCCAAAAATAGTAAACGGTAGGGAGCTCCTTTCAATTTCAAGAACCTTATAATATATGAGTGTTTTATTCGTCTTTTGTGAAATTAAAAAGAAATGATACAAATGTTTTTTAGATATTTATTTTGTAAAAAAGTAACCCTATCCTACCGGCGACTGGCGATATAATTGATCATTTTTAAATAAATAATTATCATTTTAATATCAGAAATTTTTATTTTCAAATCAAATTTAAATTTAGTAAATTCATATCAAGTCTAAGAATTAATTTATGCATGTCTTCTCATTTTTATAAGTGGTCATTTTTAAATGAATAGTTATCACTTGCATTTCTGAAGTTGTTATTTTTAAATCCAAAGCTAGTAAAACCATATTGATTCTAAGAATTAATTTATATTTGCCTTCTTATTTTTACAAGTAGTCATTTAAATATGTAGTTGTTATTTCCAAATCGGAGTTGTTATTTTCATATCAACAAAAAATTAAAAGGGAATTGGGAACTGTGAATCATCGAGAAAAATCATCATCTCTGTCCTCTGACCACCACCACCACCTTCGATTACCTTCTTCATTGTCGACCTCTTCTCCACCACCAGAGAGAAAGTAGAGTTTCAAATCCATCCTGGACCTGAGGATTGGAGGCGTGATTTTGGAACGAAAGGAAGAGAGGAAGAGGAAATCTAACCATTGTCGACGGCACCATCAAGATTCTGCACTGATGTCTTCTTCTTCATTCTCACATACCATTATTACTTGAGACCGTCCATCGCTTCCGAACAAACTTTGATGACGTTGATGTTGTTTTAGCTAGAAATCTTCTGGATGGCAAGATGGGGAAACTATAGAGGTTGCAAAGGAGTACAATCTGAATGAAGAGGACGATAACGAGGATCCATACGTGAGTGCTTTGAGGAGAGAAAAAGACATTCGAAAGTGAATTGAAGGAGCTCTTGCCAACGAATAGTTCAGAAGTTTTGGGTTTTTGGTGAGATTGGGGTTCAAGCGAAGAATGAGTTGGCAAAAGGCAACTTTGTCACTTATTTTTAATTTCAAAAATGACAAATTGAGAACTCACATATTATCGGGAATACTGAAATTGGAAGCACTTCTTTATCCTCTCTAATATTTGTATCGTTCTTTATGTGTCTTTTTTATTATTATTATATTATAGATAAAACGAGTGATATTTTGATGGGAAAATATTTTTAATGACAAATAAATTTAAAAATTATAATATACATTAGCCAGAGAAATAAGTGTAATTTAACTGAACGTGGGAAAAGGATGATGTTCCCAATCTGCTTTCAATTAAAAATTTGCCTGGTACTTTTTATTTGAAAAAAGAGAGGATATAATACCTAGTACAAAATCACAAACCATGGTTCTTAGTATAAACATGAGCAGATAATTAATTTTAAGCCTTAGCTAGTACTTTTACATACAAATGTCAGTATGATAATCTTAATATCATTAATTATTAACTAACGCAAGTTCAAGTATCATCTTAAATGGACTAGAGAGAGCTTTGCATGCACGATTCTTCTTTTTTTAATTCATGAGTTTCTAAAATCTCCACTGTTCATCAATTATACATAATCCATTTTTTGTGAATTAGGCTAAAACTCATTTCAATAGGCATAAATATAAACTGAGAATAGTATGAGGCAAATATATGTAATATATCCCTTTAATTGATCAAGAGGATGTTACATGAGCGCATGATGAGGGGAAGTTTGGGCCGTTGGATCTTTCTGGATCTCGAGTTCAAATCTTAGAAGAGATATTTATAATGAGATAAAGTGTAGTCATGAATCCCATACCGACTTAACCGATTGCTTGGATACATAATAATAAAATCCATAAAAAAAAAACCAAATATCAAATGATAATATATATACATATATATATAGTAAGTTCTCTCTCCATATATGTATAATCATTACATACTACAAAAACATAACAAACTAACGACGGATCGTATTACAAAAAAACCTCGGATTACCCATGGAATTACCGACGGAAAAAATTCCGTCTAAAACTACCCACATCATGGGTAATAATTACCGACGGAATTATCCATGGAATTCCATAAGTAACTGAAATTACTCACGAAATTCTGTGGGTAATTAAAATTACCAGAACGGAAAATTTATGTCGCAAAAAAAAGGCGTGACTTATTCTACGCGGCTTTTTTTGCGATGGAAATTTTTTGTCAGTGATTTTAATTAGCCACGGAAATTACTCACGGAATTTTGTTCCGTCGATAATTCTGTGGTTAATCTGAGTTTTTTTTGTAGTAGGAATTACGTGTCTAATCAATTAGGGATAGTTTGTTTTACGACGGAATTATCAAATTCTGTCGTTAATCCACTATTTTTTAAAAGGAATATTATTAGTCATCAACATCATTTTTTACATTCATGGCAAGTGGTATGAACACAAACATATGTATGAATATGCTCACGATAGTCTATATTTTATTATTAGAATATTGGCACCATTTGTATCTCTGTATTTAACCACCATTTGTTCCACGTTTTTACTCCTAGAAATCAAGTATAATTGTTTGAAGCTATGACATCATATATACTATTAATTAAACAAGTGAGTTGCTTGACAACTAAATATTTATAGCGACGTATTTTTCTATTTTAATAGACCAATCATCAATAAGAGTTCTACAATATGAACACAATCAGGATTCAAGACCATTTATATATATAACGCATCATATTCATTGAAAACAACGTTTTAAACTAATTACACGTGCCATTCACTTCCTGCTTATTTTTTTAAGAAAAATGACAAAAAATATCACTCGAACTTCAAAATTATGTTGGCAATAATAATAATGAGATTAACAAGAACAACAAAACAATTGACAACTTTTTTGTTGTTGTGAAATCACTTATTTAGAATTTTAAAATTTAAGTGGTATTTTCTTGAATTTTTTCCTGTTTTTTAAAATAATCTATTGTCTATTCACTCTATTGTGATATTTAAAAACTAATCAATGCAGACAAGACAAAACGGTTTATATACTAATTAAACGATAAATCTAAGGAATGAAAACGACACAAGAAACATATGTCATTTGAACACTATGCATATTCGAATTTAATTGTCGAAAAATAATTAAGTAAATGAAACGACACTATCCATTCAATTTGATGGGTTCAGTTTAATGCATATCATAATTAAGGAGTATTTAAAATTACAGTGATTAGCCGGCTGATTAGTAATTTAATCCCCTCATTAAACAAATTTGAAATTGACTTAAATTGGCATTTACCAAATCTAGATTGTTCTAATAAATACGTACTCTGACCTTAACGTGACTTTCGTGAATCTGTATTATTGTATATTTTGTGAATATAATTTATGAATTGATTTGTTAAATAATTACACATTGACATGTATGTTTTCTCCCCGATACATGTATCCCCTATTGAAAATAATCTTATTCAAGGCATTGTAACTTTGTATAAGTATCTCTCTCAGTAGTAAATCACACAGAGACATTGTTATATGCTAGTAATTGTTAAAAATAAATGCAGAGAATTATATTCGCTTTCATTCATATCTTTTTCCTCTGAAATGAAGTAAGTTTATATAAGCAGAGTTTAACAACCTGAGCACAATAATATAAAACAACTTTTCAAAATTCCACTTCTTCAGATAACTTATTCCTATCTAATAGCAACAATAATTCAAATTTTATTTCTATGTTCAACACTCCCTCTTAAGTTGGTGCACAAATATTGGTTATGTCCAACTTGTCAATCACTTCTTTAAACACTTTCCTTGAGACAACTTCTGTTAATACAACTGCAAGTTGATTCTCAGACCGACCATATGGAATTTGGATTATCTCGGATTATCTAGTTTTTCCTGGATAAAGTGTCTATCCATTTCAATATGTTTTGGTTCTATCATGTTGAACTGGATTATGTGCAATTAATTTTCACAGCAGCTTTGTTGTCATAGAAGAGATTCATTGGTTGATCATATTTTATACCCAGATTAGTCAATATGCTCCTAATCCACAATAATTCGCAAATGCCATAAGCCATACCTCTGAATTCAGCCTCAACGCGCACTGGATCTTTCTACCACCTTTTGTTTCTTGCTCCTCAATATGACTAAATTTCCTTCTAAAAGGTAAAATACCCTAATAAAGTTGATTGCCTAGTGGTTTTATCTCCAGCTCAGTCTGAATCTATATATCCTTCTATGCAAGCTCTATTATTTTTTGAGAATAGTAGACCTGTTCCTAGTGAACCTTTAAGGTGTCTAAGAATATATGGTTTACTGCTTTCATATGTTCTTCACTAGGAGAATGCATGAACCTACTGACTATGCTCAGAGAATAGGCAATATTAGGTCTAGTGTGTGATAAATTAATCAACTTTCCTACTAGCCTCTGATATTTGTTCTTATGTGTCTCAACTTGATCTAGATACACACCAAGTGAATGATTCATCTCGATTGGAGTTTCAACTAGCTTGCAAGCCAGCATTTCAGTCTCGAATAATAGGTCCAGAATATACTTCCTCTGTGACAAAAATATGCCTCATTTGGATCTTGCAATCTCTATCCCAAGAAAATATTTTAGTGGACCTAGATCCTTCATTTCAAACTTTGCTGCTAATCTCTTCTCAAGAAATTGTATTTCTTCCACATCCTCCCCTGTTAACACCATATCATCTATTGGATCTTGCAATCTCTATCCCAAGAAAATATTTTAGTGGACCTAGATACTTCATGAATAAAGTATGATCCGAATTGCTTTTCTTATACCCGAACTTCTTCATAGCTAATGAGAACCTACCAAACCATGCCCTAGGTGATTGTTTAAGGCTATATAAAGCCTTTCTTAGCTTGCAAACTACATTCTCCTTTGAGGGTGCTAGTTTTACTCCTGGTGGAACCTCCATGTAGACTTCTTCTTCTAAATCATCATTTAAAACAACGTTCTTTACATCAAATTACTTTAAGGGCCAATCTTTGTTGGTTGCTATAGATATTAAGATTCAGATGGTGTTAAGTTTAGCCACGAACAAATGTGTCTTGATAGTCTACTCCATACTTTTGTGTATATCCCTTTGTCACAAGCCTTGATTTGTATCTATCAATATTGTCATCTAGTTTTAGCTTCACGGTGTATACCCATTTGCATCCAATTGTCTTCTCGCCATTTGGGAACGAGGTTAAGCTCCAAGTTTCATTATCCTAGATTGCCTCCATTTCTGTGTTCATTGCTTGCTTCCATCTAGGATTTTCCAATGCTTCCTCAATGGAAACAGTAGATAATTGATCAAGTGTCAAAGCATATGATTCGAATAAAATGTGAGATGACACATAACTGCTAATGGGATACTTTGCTTTCACTTTCGGATATGGTACATAAACTATTTTTGATTTACCTTTAGTTTGTCTCTCTGATCTTTTGATTTGTGTATTTTGAGTGTTAGGAAGGGCAAGGACCGAGTTATCCATATTAGGGACAAAGATTACCTTGGTAGTAGACTCGGAATGTGCTTTAGGAGTGTCCACAGCAGATGATTCGGCTATGTGAGGTAGACATGGTGTTTTATCTGGTGGAAGAGAACTTGCATTGTTGAGAGAGAAGAATTTGGGGAAGGATTTGTGTTTGGGAGATTATTTACAGTGAGAAAATATGCTAGAACAGAAGGCATAGAGACAGAGAACCATAATTCTTCTTCGCCAAAGGTCTGGATCTCCCCCTGAGAAGAGGAATTTCAGACTTCCCCGGATTAAAAAGGGTCAAACTCCCTAAAGAATACTTCAAGTATTACATACATTTTTTGGGATAATTGCCCAAATGAATATTTTTAATATTAAATTAAATATAAAATTATATTGATTAAAATATTTATAAATAATAAATTTTATAGTTGTTTTAGGAGAGTTTCGATTTACTTTATTAAACTTCATCGAAAGTCAAAATTTCCAGAAGTCAAGAAAATAAGTTTTTGTTTCTAAGAAGTTAATATTTTTTTAAAAAAAGTAAAGAAATTTTTTTTAATTAAATTTTATTTGATAATTTTTAAAAGTGAGTCTGAAAGTATGCAACAAATGTTAAAGTTTAGAACTTAGATTTTGTTCGATGTGTAAGTGTAGGAAACAAGCATTTGCATCCCGCCCGCAAGATGAACATAATTCAATATAGAATTGAAAGAAACTTTTATAAAACCTCCACCTAAACAGAAAATCATTAAAAAATAATAATACAATCAAATATATATATATATATATATATATATATATATATATATATATATATATATATATATATATATATATATATATATATATATAAATGGTTTAATGTTTATGCTTTTCTTCGCAAAAAATTTTTTTCACACTCATATAAAAGTGAATGGATTCCACTGATATTTTTTTCTCTTTACAATGTAACCAACTCACTTTTATGTGAATGTGATAAATAAAAATTCTGCGGTAAAAACAGAAACATTAAACTCATAAATAAACTACATCATCTAAAATTGAGAGATGTGTTGCTGAAAGTGAGATATCTCCATATGTATGTGCATGAAATATTGACCTAAGTTAATATTACATTAAGAGATTGAACTTAAACGCACTCAATCTCTGTATATGCATTAATAAAATAATAGAAGTTATTAAACTTAATATAATTCAACAATAATCAACCAAATTATAAATTATTTGATATTAAATTAGATGTCACCTATCAATTTCTATTATCCTAGAAGAGGATTTAGGAATTGGGATAATCGACTAATATCCCTCAAAATGAAATTGAAGGAATAATCAACTAATATCCTGTCAAAGTTGCCTTGTATATGAATAATCCTAAATTAGGAGAGGATTTTTTTCTCATCCTTTTTTTCTTGTTTCCTCATCAGCCCATCTGGGTTGTTGATTGGGAAGAGGAAAGAGAAATTAAAGTGGTATTGTGATTAATTAGACGGATATAATTTAAAAATGATGAGGGATAATGTAAAAATGATTAGGAAAGAAACCCAACCCTCCCGAATTATATACATAATGTTGGACATAAAGCAAAATTGTAGGGCCTAAACACCCCTTTAAAGTTGTCCTATGCATAGTACCTACTTGACTTCGGGAAAAAAAAAGAAAAAGAAAGAAAGAAATTGCACTCCCTATTTATATATAACTCATTCTTGTAAATAAATAAAAAACATTAAATGGATAAAATTTTTTATATGTACCATTATTTATAAAAGGGTGCAATTTTTCTCTCATATCCCTGTATTACTTTGCATTTGCACCCCCTCTTATCTCTTTTTTATGTACCCAACCAACAGTTAATAAAAGTAAAATTGGAAAAGCCTCATGTTGTCGTTTGATATTCTGCAAGTGATTTATATTTTAAACAATTTTTTTTAATAGAATTGACTTGTATATGAGCATTAAGTGCTAGTAAAATGAGTGGGTGTACTTCTAACAATAAAGTGAAGGCTTTTATATATATATATATATATATATATATATATATATATGTATATGTATATGTATATGTATATGTATATGTATATGTATATGTATATGTATATGTATATGTATATGTAAAGTTCAATGCAAAGTGCGACAAAATATGTCTAAATGTTGAGCGATGATAATGACTATATTCTTTATAATATTGTGATCAATTTCAAATCAATATACCACCAAAATATGTCTACATGTTGAGCGATGATAATGGCTATAATAATTAAAAGACTTAAAAAAAAGAAAGAGTATTTTAAGAAAACTAATATATTTTGTTACAAATAATTAAATTAAGTAAGTCAAATTAGTCATATAACTTTTTATATTATCAGAATACACATTATTACTAGAATACTTTCTTGACAAAACATTATATATATATATATATATATATATATATATATATATATATAT
Source organism: Acacia melanoxylon (assembly GCA_019022615.1). Classification (NCBI taxonomy): domain Eukaryota; kingdom Viridiplantae; phylum Streptophyta; class Magnoliopsida; order Fabales; family Fabaceae; genus Acacia; species Acacia melanoxylon. Next base: position 3,364,823 of record JAFJYJ010000065.1, on the reverse strand, counting down.
ATATATATATATATAGTAAAATCACTATTATAGAACTAGAGAAGATATAAAATGGGTCAGCAGTGACATCATGTCGTGCCATTACCATGTGGTTGTAGGCCATCCTAGCAGGCATATAGAGCGGACACGCCAATTCGCTAAGCATATGAACAAAACGACATCACTGGTGGGACCAACGACATTTGCTTCTCCCCGAACAACCACATGACACACTTGCAAATGATAGCCACATGATATTTCCGCGGCTTAAGATTAACACAGCCTCGTCATACATAACTATTTTTTTTTTCTTATCTCTAATATAATATAACGCTCAATTGATTTTTTTTTTTACAAAAATTAAGAGAAAACTAAATAAATTATTTTAAAATATTGATATTTATATTTTTTTTATCATACTTTTTTTTCCTGATTTGATATATAAGATATGATATTGTCATTACCATTTTTTTCACTATTAGATCAAAAACTCATATACTATTATCATTTCTCTCTCCTATTAAGATTATGATCTAACAGTGAAAAAAATAGTAGTAACATTGGTAGTGACAATATTCTATCCCTTGATATCAATGGCGGACTAAAGGGGTTAGGGTGGGCCCCCGCCACCCCTATTTCTCTTACCGATTCGTTGAGATTCAAGTAATCATATAGGGGTTATTTCCCATTCATGTATCTTCTATTCACCCCCTTTTATATGGTGATTTTTCTACTAAGAAATTTTATAAGATAAATATCATTTTTGCTATAATTGATTATCAATTGCAAAAATTAAATTGCAAGTTCAATGATAATATTATTGAATTACTTGCTTTGAGCATAATTTTAAATCCAAGAAACATATTCAAGTAATTTAATAGTGATGATATTTACAAACTTGTTGATAAATTTTATTTTAAAAATTTTACAGAACAAGAAAAATTACATTTAAAGATGAAGTTATAACATTTTAAGTTTGAAATCCCTAAACATCCAGATTTGATTAATTTATCAACTACATCTGAATTATGTCAAGGGCTAACAAAAACTGAAAAGTCCATCATTACCTTCTTATTGATAGAATGATTAAACTTGTACTCATTCTTCTAATTTCTACAGCAACTACTGAAAGATATTTCTCCATGAAGATAATCAATAACATGTTTCAAAATATAATGAAAGACCAATTTTTTGATAATTCTTTAATTACATATATTGAAAAAAAAAATTGTTTTGAGTTTTAGCACAAATTCAATTATAGATGAGTTTAACTATATCAAAATACGTAAAATAAAAGTCAAGTGAAATGATCTTAATTTCTATAATGGATTTTTTTCATTTTTTTATATATATATTAGGTCTGTATTGTATTTCAAGTACATTTATTTATGATATAAGATTTTATTTTCGCCCCCGTCATTAAAATTCCTGAATCCGCCCCTGCTTGATATATATAAGTAAATGATACATATCATTTGTTCTGATTAACTAACTTAATTATTTAGTTTTTTTAATCTCTAAAAATTACTTAACTAAATTTTTTATTTAAGACCGGAAGAGTAAGGGCAATTGGTGACTTCTTCTTAGGTGGGAGAGAGCGTGATGTGTGTTGTTCTCATTCACAATTGTTCTTTATCGTTTAGTAGCTAGGTTGCTACATGCCACTTAGTGCGGGTTCGCATTCATGCTTATCATAACGATGAACAACATATTTATTATCATTATGATAGATCTGAATCATTTAAACTTTGATTTTAACGGTTCAAATTTTAAAATTTTATTTTGTGATTTTTAAAATGATAATTTCATTTTCATGAGAAATGATAGTTATAAAATAATCCTTATTTTTAATTCTGCAAATAATAAAATAAAAAATTATTTAAAATATAAAAATTAAATTAAATTTGGACCGTTTGACAGTTTCCCAACCAGGCAACTAGCTTGTAATACTGGGTCTGTTTGGATTGAAAGAAACGATTGATAAAAGTGCTATCTGACTTTAAAAAACTCAAGTAGAAAAAAGTTAGGTTATAGATAATGATTTGTGTTTGGATTGATGGTGGTAGAAGTGGCGGTAGCGTCGAAAAAAATGAGCGTTATGGAAAAAAACTAGATTCTGGAGCTTTTTCCTTAACTGACTTTTTCGAGCTTTTTTTTAAAGTTTAGCCGTAACGATAGGCAATCCAAATAAAAAAAATTGGCTTTTTTCTCACCTTTGAGTCGTTGGGCTTAAAAGCCACTGAAATTTTTATACACCAACGCTGAAAAATAAGCCACTTCAAACAGGCCCACTGTTGTTCTTAAAAAATAGCAGTAACGAATTGTTTGTATTAATATTGGTGAGAGCCACTTTTATTACAACTAAATGAATTTAGAGTAAAAGTAAATTAGGATAACATAATTTATATTTGATGGATTTTCATAAAAAGGGCAATTAAACGTAAAATTGTGTGAGTGATATATTAATAAATCAATTTTAGAATGATGTTTAAACATGATGAAAAGTCAAGTTTCTTTTTGACCCGTTGGGTTAAAGTGTCTTTTCACCGCAAAAGAGTAGTCAATTTATCATCACATAACCTGATGTTAAAAGGCTATAAACTTGTACCATCAAATGTTTAGGTCAAATTTGGTAAGGGTTGTCTAATTTAACCACAATGCGCTTGAATTCAAGACGTGGGAATGCAGCGTGCGTATGTGGTAAAGGCTTCCCCTCGAAAGGAGCCAACTTGGTCTCGGTCCGATTAATGCGAGGTCGTTAATATGCGAAAGATGGGCTTTGCCCCGATCTGGATACACTACGCAAAAAGAAAAAGAGAGGCTATAAACGTGTGTTTGACATCAAGTTTGACTCACCTAAACTAATTTCCTATATAGAAAGTCAATTTAGAATCAAAGTTATGTTTAATTTAATTATTGAGGAAAATAACTTCTATGTAAAAAATGACAAGTTGAAGCAACTTTTCCTCTCTATTGCTTTTATGGTTTTTATTACTTTTTTTTTTTAGTTTTATCTTTTAAAGAAGTTTATGTCAAATTGACACTTTTATAAAAGTATGTTCAAATAAATTAAGTTACACTATCTAATTCTTACAGTAACTTTAGTTTGAAAAGTTCAATTATGATAAAAGTAACTTTTAGAAAGGTTAAGTCATGTAAAAGTTATATACTACCTCATGTCCTAATTATAAGAACTAGTTGACTTTTTTTGGAGAGATTAAGGAAGCTAAATAAGTTACTTAATCATTTCATATGTTGTGTATCCTTAGATTACATATTAGTTTATTAGTCAAATTAATTAATTTAAAGAAAAAAATAAAAATACTTTAAAATAATTTAATTAGCTTCTTTAATCTATCTAAAAAAGTTTCGACAAAAAAAAAATATCTCTAAAAAAGTTAATTAGATCTTGTAATTAGGACCGGAGAGAGTATCATATAATCTCTGATCAATAAAACCCCCCTAATTATTCTTTTACTGTCTTGTTGGCATACTGTCTAACTGTTTGTATGTTTGAAGAAGAAAAAAATCTTCTTACGTTATTAAGTTTCTTATAAGATTTTTCCCCATCTTTCTTGTAAAATTCTTAATTTTTCTTCCCCCTTTTTTAAATATAATGACATTTTAAGGTAAGATGAAGAATCACTTATAGAAACAAAAAAAATTTAAGCATTTTAAGTCTTCGAGCCATTTTGAACACCCTAACTTGAATATTTTAAATTATGGTGGATATAGTTAAAACATTTTACCAAGAAAGAGCTTTACTATTCATAATTAATATTTTAAATTATAAGGCATAGTTGATAAAAAATTAAGGAAGTAATTAAATTACTTTAGAGTATTTTTATTTTTATTTTTTTCTTCAAAGTTATTAGTTTGATTAATAAACTAATATATAATCGAAAGATCTACAATATATAAAATGATTATGTAACTTTGGGCTTTTAATCTCTCCAAATAAAGTCATGCTTATAATTAATATATATAAGTTACAATTAGATAGATTGATACAAATTCTTTAAGAATAAAAATAGATTAATATATTATCATCAATAACATAGTAGCTTAGTAGCATGGAAGCCTTTTTTTTTTTTTTTTTTTTTTTGAGTGAAATAAATCCCATATATGTAAGATCAGAAGAATAACTTATTTTAGACTCTGTAAGGCCCCGAATCAGGATTTGTTCGGACTGTGGGTGGCCTTTTCGTATACCAAGGCTTAACCTTGAGTAGCCCATGGCCCAATAGTCATGAACTTCTGGTTTGTATCGGGTAATTGGCAGGCCTAGTGGCCCAATTTCACAAGGACCGGCTGGGCCGCTGGGGCAATACATATTGAAAAATAATGAAATATAAAATTAAATAATAATTCAAAATTTTAAGAAAGCAAATGAGTAAAATATATTCAATAAAACTTATGTCTGCGCTAATTGGCAATTGGGAGTGCTATCTAACTATGATTGTTTAAGAAGACACAATTAGTACTAATAGGAGTTGGTACAAGTGGTAAGCGGCTTATGTCGTTTAAGTAAGGTTTCGAGTTCGAGCTTTGTGAATGTAAAAAAGCCCTATTGGGAGACTCTCCCACCATAGCTAGATGCGCAATGCGGGTCAAATCCGGATTAATTAGAACAAAACTCTGGATACCAGACGGACAAAAAAAAAAGACCCGATTAGCGAAATGCAATATAGTGGGTGACTGGGTGTTTATAAGTAAATATATGTGGGAAGTATTTGTCTTGTAAAATGTATATATATATTTTTTATTTGATTCTTGTATTTCTAATCATCATCAACTTTACTCATAAGATCTTAGGGTATCGGTTAAGTGAAAAATAACACGTTATTAATAACTATTCCCTGATATTTCTAATGATTTGATTATTTTTTAAATTTCCGAATTTCCTCTTAAAGTGATTCATGCAGCAAACATAATGTCTCCAATCAATCCTATTACATAATTTATAATTAATAATGTTGATTTGGTTGACAAATAGCTACATTAATATCCGGTTGACATATTACTGAATTTATAGTTAATTATATTGATTTGATTATTGTTTCTATATTTGGTTCTAGTAAGATTGATTGTTTTTTATAATTCATTTCTAGTTTAATTTTTGGTTGATGGTTGTTGGAGGCAAAAAAAAAAATTATTTTTATTTTTTTGTCAAAGTTGATGGCAAATTTTTAGGAGTGTAAATGTAGATGAAATAGATGAGAGGTTGGGAGGAAGAGGGGGTTTTTTTTTTTTTGAACAATTAAGAGGGGTTAATTGAGACACTCTTTTCTATACATGAAGCCTCAATCTGACTATAATAATTAATGAGAAAACATTATAAAAACACAAAATTAAATACAGATAATAATTAGTAATAAAAGATAAAACATAACAATCCATTAAAATTAAAATGAGATATTTCATAGTAAAGTCAAATATCTGAAATATTGAATATTATTACATACCTATCAAATGGAACCAATACCATTTGCCTATCTTATCGGAGTGTTCAAATGAGATTTAAACCGTCCCGATTTAATTTTTAAATAAAAAAATATTAGTTAAAAGATTATTTTATTTTTATTTAAAAAAAATAAAAATTAAAAAAATTAAATATGGACAATTCATATCCGATTTGAACAGTCCATATGTGATAGGGCAAATGGTTCTATCCTGGCAGCAAAAGTGAATCTTCATCGAATAGACAAGAGAGATTGTACCAAACAAAATGGACAAGAGAGCAAGGTTAAAAAACCTGACCTGGTCATTGAAACCCATGAGAAGATCTTGGGTTAAGGGTCGATTAGGTGAACCGATCGATCGATTAATTAAAAATATAATTTAATTAAAATAGATAGAGATATTTATATTTAAATAATATTTTTTTTTTTTATAAAAACATGGGAGCATGTGTCATGTGTAATTTTATATTGATTTTCTTAAAAAGAAGAGATCACACGGTTTGGACTTTGGGCTTGACAAAATCTGATTATATTTTTCTCTTTATTAGTTTATTTGCATTTCAGTACTTCACAGAGCTTTGTCCAAAAAAAGTACTTCACAGTGTGAAAGCGATGGCAAGAGGACTTTATTTATCAAATCACAGAGATTTTTCTGACTCTCTCCACAGGGTTCACGGGTCATCTTCTTCAGCAAATTCAGGCACTGCCATCGCCGAGCACCTTTTGTTGGGGTGGGTTGGAGCCGAGTTCGAACACCGACAAGCATCGCCGACTCTGTTGGAGTGGGTTGGAGACTAGTTGGGTGACAATGGAGAAGGTGAAGATGAAGATGATTCGCCGCCGATGCTTGCACCCTCGCCAACAAGAACTCCATTATCCATAGCTTTAGTCCATCTCTGTTTCCTGACTGAAAACCAACTCTTTTTTTTAGATCTCTATGTTCTTCTCTATCTCTGTTTTTCAGATCTCAGTGTTCTTCTCCGTCTCTACTTCTGCGTCTTTTTTTTCTTTTTCTTTTTGATTGACTCGGTGACTCCTTAACTCGGCCGGTTCAGGCCGAGTTTTCCGAGTCGACCCGGGGTCACCGAGTCAATCCGGTTTTAGCCCAACTCGGACCGATTTTTTGGCTGGTTCGCCAGTTTTCAGTCCGGGTTCCTAAACCATGCAAGAGAGATAGATTTGATTCACTAGCTCCAAAGTTTGATAATAAGTAGTCCACAGAGGTTTGTATAAAACAAGTAGACCACGAACGAGGTGCCCTAATTTTGATAATTTTAAATAAAGGACCCCAAGCGCATCGGTGGCCGTCCCAACTCTCGAACAAAGCACTCGCGCTCTCTGCCCGTACTGCGAAGCCTGAAATGGCGACTCTGGCTCCTAAACACTTGTTCTCTGCATCTTCATCATCTTTTTCTTTTCCTTCTTCAACTTCAACAAAACACCTCTCCGTCCCGTTTTCTTCAATCTCGAAGGAGACTGTTGTTCATTCACGCGGTAATCGGATCTCCCGCTCCATCTCCGATCCAAGCGGACCTAGCCCAAAACCACCACGCGTATCTTCTGCTGATGTCTCCCCCGCCGCCACTGACTCGGAAGCTGATGTTTCCCGATTTGCCCCTGACGAGCCCAGGAAAGGCTCTGATATCCTCGTTGAAGCTCTTGAGCGCCAAGGCGTTACCGATGTCTTCGCCTACCCCGGCGGTGCTTCCATGGAGATCCATCAAGCGTTAACGCGCTCCAATATCATCCGTAACGTCCTTCCGCGCCACGAGCAAGGCGGCGTTTTCGCTGCCGAGGGATACGCACGATCATCTGGCCGTCCCGGCGTCTGCATCGCCACATCCGGTCCCGGCGCCACCAATCTGGTCAGTGGTCTTGCCGATGCACTGCTTGATAGCGTACCTCTGATCGCCATAACAGGGCAAGTCCCCCGAAGGATGATTGGTACTGATGCATTCCAGGAGACGCCCATTGTTGAGGTAACAAGATCGATCACGAAGCATAATTATCTTGTCCTTGATGTAGACGATATTCCTAGGATTGTGAAGGAGGCGTTCTTCTTAGCTACTTCGGGGAGACCAGGCCCAATTTTAATCGACGTGCCGAAAGATATACAGCAAGAACTTGCTATTCCTAACTGGGACCAACCGATTAAGCTGGCGGGATACACAGCGAGGCTTCCCAAATCGCCGGATAGGAACCTTTTGGAGCAGATTGTGAGGTTGATATTGGACTCCAAGAAGCCGGTTCTGTATGTTGGCGGTGGTTGTGTGAACTCAAGCGAGGAATTGAGGCGATTTGTGGAACTTACTGGAATCCCTGTTGCTAGTACTTTGATGGGCCTGGGTACATATCCCATTGCTGACGAATATTCCCTCCGGATGCTTGGAATGCATGGGACAGTGTACGCTAATTATGCCATTGATAAGAGTGATCTGTTGCTTGCATTTGGGGTGAGGTTTGATGATCGGGTGACAGGAAAGCTTGAAGCCTTCGCTAGTCGAGCTAAAATTGTTCATATAGACATTGATTCAGCTGAGATTGGTAAAAACAAGCAGCCCCATGTGTCTGTTTGTGCAGATTTGAAGTTGGCTTTGAAGGGCATTAATCAGATACTCGAGAGCAAAGGAATCAAATATATAATTGATTTTCGAGCTTGGAGAGAAGAGCTGAACGAGCAAAAACGCAAATTCCCATTAACTTACAAGACATATGAGAAAGAAATTTCTCCTCAGTATGCCATTCAGGTATTGGATGAACTGACGAATGGAGATGCAATAATAACTACTGGGGTAGGACAACACCAGATGTGGGCGGCTCAATATTACAGCTATAAGAGAGCTAGACAGTGGTTAACATCAGGGGGTCTTGGGGCTATGGGTTTTGGATTGCCTGCTGCAATTGGGGCTGCTGTGGCTAACCCAAGGATTCTTGTCGTGGACATTGATGGTGATGGAAGTTTCTCAATGAATGTTCAGGAACTTGCCACTATAAGGGTGTATAATCTCCCAATTAAGATACTACTGTTGAATAATCAACACTTGGGTATGGTTGTCCAGTGGGAGGATCGGTTTTATGAATCTAATAGAGCTCACACATACCTTGGAGACCCATCTAATGAGGGTGAGATCTTCCCAAATATGTTGAAGTTTGCTGAATCTTGTAACGTACCAGCAGCTCGAGTGACCAAGAAAGAGGACCTTAGAGCAGCAATGCAGAAAATGTTGGATACTCCTGGTCCCTATCTTCTTGATGTTATTGTTCCCCATCAAGAGCATGTCTTGCCCATGATTCCAAGTAATGGAACCTTCAATGATGTGATAACAGAGGGTGATGGCAGAACTTCTAAGTAATTCGGTGAACCAAATAAAATATCTGTATTTTTTTTTTGGGGGTACTATATAGTACTAGCATCTTACCTAGGAAAAATAATACGTAGCATTATAAGTATTGGAAACAGAGACTTATCAGGGCTTCGGTCCCATTCTACCTGTATCTTGATTTGCACTATTTTTATGCCAAGTTCGGTGCTACTCTCCAGGATTTTATTTTACTCCTGTCCTTTTTTTTTTTTCTATCATCCAGAGGTTTCCCTAACTAATTCGAATCCGACCCGGGTAGCACACTTGTCTATAGTAGGTGAGTCTAGGCTTTTCTTCCTCCTTTTCCTTGTACTCTCATTTTCTTTCGTTTTCCTTTTTATACTCTTAGATTAAGATTTCAATGGTTGATTTAACATATTATATTTTAAAGGTAAAATTATAATATTACCTACTGTCCCCAATTATAAAAGCAAGTTGACTTTTTTGGAGAAATTAAGAAAGTTAATTAAACTACTTTAGAGCATTTTTTTTCTCCAAAACTAATTAGTATGAAGAAAAAAATAAAAATAAAAATACTCTAAAGTAATTTAATTAGCTTCCTTAATCTTTCCAAAAAAGTCAACTAGGTCTTATAATTAGGACTAGAGGGAGTATATAAGATAAGGATACATAATATATGATGTGATTAGGTAACTTATTTAACTTTCTTAATCTTTCTAAAAAAAAGTCAACCCAATCTTATAATTAGAATCGAAGGGAGTGATATTTTTATAATATGTTAAATCTGAATCGTTAGGATCTTAATCCAACAGTGAAGAGAAGAAAAACTAAATCCACTTGCTGCTGGCAATTTGGCATTTTTCCTGTTGGATCATTATGTGCATCCTTTGTTTGATTTCTACTCTACACGTTTGTTTTTAAAAGTGGTCCTAAATGCAATGTGCAATAACTACAAGCTAGCTACATTTAGGACCAGATGTATGTAGTTATTTATCGAGACTTATTAGATGATATGCTACTATAATTTCTCTCTATGTGCTCTTACCCTGTCACACACAGTCACAATGACACAACACTTTACAAAATTAAAATTTAAAACGATGCCGAGAAATTAGGAAAATTGTAGCAAAACAGTCATCATGTGAATTATATTGGAGCCTCCTCCATAATTTTTTTATAAAAAAAATCCTTCCTTTTCTTTTGAAAAGTTTACATACTTTTTTTAATATTTAAATTTTAAACTTTGTTGGGGAAACAAAAGAAAGGAATTTAAAGGCATTGAAGTGACTAGACTTGAGCTTTCTTTTTTTTTTCTTCCGTTTCATCCTTTACTGCCCTTTATGACCAATTGGATTAAGATCTAATGAATTAACGCGTTAATCTTATTAATGTTTCTTTTCCTCTTATAAAAGGAAGAGAGAGAAGAATTGGAAGGAAATGGAGAGAATGATGAGAATGAAATATTAAATGTAGATCATTAGATCTTGATCTAAAGGTCATAAAGGAGGTAAAGGATGAGAGTGGACCAGAAAAGAAAATGAGAGAAGTCAAGTTCGACCTAACCTCTAAAAATGATTGTCAGAGCGAACATGCGAGGCTTTTTTACCAATTTGCCCCTTATTAAATAACTATTTAACAAAATACCATTGTCTGGAAACTATTTAACTATTTGCCCCTGTTTAGTCGACTACACCCCTCATGTAGTTGACTAAAACGCGAGGCCAAATTTTTTTTTTAATATCCCCGCGATTTAGTCGACTAAGCCCTGTAGCTTAGTCGACTAAATCGCCACAAGGGCAATTTTTTTTTGAAACATCCCTGTGATTTAGTCGACTAAGCTACAAGGCTTAGTCGACTAAATCGCGACAGAGAGGCTTTTTAAAACCCCACTCGCGGCATTTGGAACCCTAATCAACTAAGCACCCTCCCCAAACCTCTCCCCCTCTGTTATTTTTCACCAAATCCTTGCTGAATCCGTTGGTGGGTAGCGAAGAAAACTTCATTCTAATGTCATTTGCGTCGATTTCGGTATGTTTTCATCTCCATTTCGAATTTCCGCTGTTGTTCTTGCGTTTATGCGACCCCACATCTGCGTTTATTTTAAAAAGGGTTAGGCAAGTTAGTAAGTAAAAAAGGGTGTTTATTTTCTGTAAAATGCCTCGCATTTTTTCTTTAAAATAAATATCACCAATATGATTGTGCAATTTTTAAAGCTAAACAGAAGTGATAAACAGTATTTGTATTCTTTTTATATAAAGTACACACGCTTAAATTTGGACGTTGCTTTCCTCCTATACAAGTTTCGTCCGCTGGTTTCTGATGCAGGCAAAACGGCACCGTTTGGTGCAAAATACATTGTTTCTTTCTTCTTCTTTTTTTTTTTTTAAAAAATAGCATTTACTATCCTATAGCATTTTTTTAAGCACAATTCAATACTTTGAAATTTTTTTCAGTACCATTGAGTATCCTGTAGTATCTTCTTAGTACCAGTCAAAACCCTAAAATATTTTGAAAATATTTGAGGGTACTAACTGGTACTAAGAAGATACTACAAGATACTCAATGGTAAAAAAAAATTCAGGGTACTGACTACTACGTAAAAAATACTACAGGACTTGAAAAAAATATTTGAGGGTCTTTGATCGATACTAAAAAGATACTACGGATCTTGAATGTTCGAAAAAATATTTCGGAGAATCGACGATACTTAAAAAAATACTACATGATGGTGAATGCTATCTTTTTTTCAAGATCTTAAAATTAATTTTTAAAGATCATGAAATATTTTTAAGTACTAATCGGTATCCTGAAATATATCTTTTAGTATCAGTCAGTATCCTTAAAGTATCTTCTTAGTACCATTCAGTACCCTAAAATATTTTTAAGGTCCTAAAATTATTTTAGGATCATGAAAAACTATTTTAAGATACTGACTGGTGCTTAAAAAATACTACAGGATGCTGAATGCTATTTTTTAAAAAAGAAAAAAGAAGGAAGGAACAGTTGGTGCCGTTTTGCCTGCATCGGAGAGCAGCGGACAAAACTTGTATTGACGAAAGCTGCGTCCCTTAAATTTGCTCTGATTTAAAAAATTTCTCTAGTTTGTTTTCTCCGTGACAAAGTAAAAAATAGAACATTAGCCTACCACAACAATTGAATGCAGAAGTCAAAGTTAAATCATTTGCGATGCTTAAAGGCCCACAAAAACAAAAAAACAAAAAGATGACTATATTACTTACTCTCATGCAAGGCGGACACTAACAACTAATAATCAATAACATTACAATCAGCAATTGGATATAATAATTAATAATAGATTTTGTAAACAAACGCAAATGTTTGTTTACATAACGCAAATGAAAGCATAAAACGCAAAAACACAAATGGGGTTCGCATAAACGTAAGAATAACGGCGGAAATTCGAAATGGAGATGAGAACATACCGAAATCGACGCAAATGACACTAAAATGAAGTTTCCTTCGCTACCCACCAACGGATTCAATAAGGATTTGGTGAAAAAAAAAACAGAGGGGGAGAGGTTTGGGAAGGTTTAGTAGTCGATTAAGATTCCAAATGCCACGATTGAGGTTTTTAAAAAACTCTTTGTCGCGATTTAGTCGACTAAGCACTGTAGCTTAGTCAACTAAATCACATGGATGTTTAAAAAATTGCCGCGCGTTTTAGTCGACTGCATGAGAGGTGTAGTCAACTAAACAGGGGCAAATAGTTAAATAGTTTCCAGACAGGGGCATTTTGTTAAATAGTTATTTAATAAGGAATAAATTGATAAAAAAACCGAACATGCGATTTATAGACAGATTGTGGATATGTTGAATAAATATTAGTTAATTTAACAATCAATTAATGATATAAATAAATATTATTCATAACTTATAAACAACTTGATTCTTTGATTTCAAAATACCATATCTTACTACTAATATCTTCATTTCTAAGCAACATCTGCATTTCCAGAAAATAAGTATTTTTCATTAAAAAAAAAAATAGACACAAATGGGCGCTTTAGAAAGGTTAACTAACTATAAATTTTCAGTAAAAAAAACTAACAATAAATATATTTTGTTATAAATATTATGAGGTGTGGATGTTGATTGCCATATAGTCTGTTTGGAATCAACGTTAGGAGAGCGTTAGGAGCGTTAGTGGTAGAGTTAATGGACGTTGGAGAAAAACTCAACATGGTGTGTTTGGGTTGCTTGCGTTAAATTCACTAGATTTAACATCAAAAAAGCTCAAAAGCGCATTAAGGAAAAAGCTCCGAACCCAAATTTTTCCATAATGCTCGCCTTTTTGACGTGGGCCCCGCCACTTCTACCACTATCAATCCAAACACAAATCATTATCTATAACCTGACTTTTTTCCTACCGAACTTTTTTTAAAGTCAGATAGCTTTTAAGCCACCACTCCTACCGCCAACCCAAACAGGCCCATAGTCTTTTAAGATTCCACCTCATAAGGTTAATGTATTATTATATCCTATAACTCCCCAATGAGAAGAATATTCTTTTTTATTGAGAGTATATTTTAGGAATATTGAAAATTATTTATGGGCAATTTTGTAAATATGAGAGAAAAAATTTCTCTCTCAACTTTCCCTCTCCCTCCCTTCCCTCCCCTTAAATCAAACATACCCTTAGGGTGTGCATGGTTTGAGGGAGTGGGAGGAAGGAAGGAAGGGAGGAGAAAAAATGTAATGGGGAGAAAAATTTTGTGGGCCCCACTACACTAAATTTTAATACAATTTTCTCCTCCCCTCATTTTTTTTCTCTTCCCTCCCCTCCCCTTCCTTCCCCTTCCCTCAAACCAAACATACCCTTAGTTCCAATTCTGTGTGTGTTTGCCACATTTGTCCCTCTTCCAATCTAATTAGCATTATCTGAATATTTGGTTAGCATTCATATCCCATTTATCTGATTAGAGTGGCTTTTGTTACATTTTGTTATTTTATTTTAGATTTTTATTTTTTTATGACATAATGGACGTAATACTTATTCTTCTTTGTTGACTTACAATTTTTATATTCTTACACTTATTCTTCTTTACATTTTTTTCTTTTCTTATTCTGTGACACGGTTATATTCCTGCATATTTATATCTATACATAATCTACATATGCTACATATTATCTATACACTATACATATAATATGCATATTTATATTTTAATTGTTTCTATTGCTATAGTTTTTTTTTTCTTTTACATTTATTTATTTCTACTTACATCATAGTATGTATTGGAAATATAATGTGTCACATATTCTATTGCTTAGTTTTTTTTTTAGGGTTAAGGAGTTTTACAGACCACGAAGTTTGCCTTGGAGGCGTCCGTAAGACCACGAAGTTTTTTGGGAGCAAAAGTAGACATAACGTTACGTTTTGGGGCCGCTCTGCATGGGTTTGAGTTGGCCGTCAACTTGGATGGAATGCCGACGTGGCACCGACAAGATGACGTGGACGCGACGTGGCGGCCGACTAGGAATAAAAAATTATAAAAAATAAAAAATTCAAAAAATTGGAAAAAAAAAAATCAAAAAATTAGGAAAAAATTGATAAAAATAAAAAAATTCGAAAAAACTTAAAAAATTCAAATAATTAAAAAAAAATTCAACAAATTAGGAAAAAATTAAAGGAAAAATTCCAAATAAATACTATTTGAATTTGTAGAGCCCCCAGTCTGTTGAATTTGTCCACGTCATCGCCACATCATCTTGTCGGTGACACGTCATCGCCACGTCGGCATTCCATCCAAGTTGACGGTCAACTAACTGGTCAACTAACGTAGTGATTTAAGCGCTCCCAAAACGTAACGTTATGTCTACTTTTGCCCAAAAAAACTTACCGTGGTCTTTGGGCTCGCAAAAACAAAACTTCGTGGTCTTGTGCCTTCCTTAACCCTTTTTTTTATATGATTGTAGGTTGTCTCTTAGCATATATTCATATATGGATTTATGTTGTCATTAATTTTACACCATTTTTTATATATTGTATCGATTTATGGCAATTGAAGATTACTATTGAGCTATAAGAATTTACCATTTGTCCTTACTTTATGTTACATGTTACTTTATACTTCTAAATTTATCATTTAAAAGTACAAGTTTTGTTCTATTGTGATATAGCCATAGTAATCTCAAATTTCTATATAGCCAGAAGCCTTATCATTCTTGATAATGAGTCTTGGACAAATAACCAACTTGTGTTTTTATTAAATGGCATGAAAAAAATATGTCAAAATCTCATGATGTAATCGTTAAAAATATCAAGCCCTGAAGGCTAATAATTCAAACATCAAGTGACACAAAAGAGCTTTATAGCTTTGAAAGATTCTTAATGTGGTTTTGAAGACAAATATTTAGAGAAATTGATTATATGCTACTAAAAGCAAAGGAACAAGCAAATGAATATGCATGTCTATAAGAGTGATATAATTTCGAGAAAAAAAAGAGCGATATAATGAACATGATCATATTGTATTAGTGGAATTAGTAGTTGAAATTCAATGATATTTTGTTTTGGCTATTGAATATAGTCATCGAAATAATAATATCTCTATAGTCATTAAAATTATTAGCAAACGTTGTAATATGACCAGAAGTCAAACACACACACATGTATGTGTGTGTGTATCAGATATATGAAAAGTAAAGGCCAAAATGAGATTATGAATTGTGAAAAATATAAAAAATAATGATGATGCCTAAAACAATAAGTTGTGGATCAAAGTTATTGTAAAGTTAAAAGAAAGGACCTTAAGCCTAAAAGGATGTATGATATTGAGATATTTAATTTCTATTAGCATTTAAATTTATTCTGATTAATTTGTGAGATACAACTTATTATTGTGTTATTTTTAGTGTTCAAATGCGAAAAGGAAGTATTGGTCATTTTGAAATTTATTTGTATAAATATATGCCAATTTATATGGTGTGTCAATTTATTTTGAATTTATACTTTTGATAAATGTTTATTAATGGTGAAATCATTTCTCTCTAACATTTTTATACATCCATGAGAAATTAATGAGGCACTGAAGGGCCACTAATTGGTATATGTATTTTGATTTTGAAATATATCATTATTCAGTCGAATCTTTTTCCTAGATGAATATTTTGAGTTTGTTGCTTACCATATTCAAGATCAAACGAAGAGGGCCCATGTTTTATAAAAGATATGTTCCTTCTCTATAAGTTTTGTTTAGATAAGTGATACTAATTTTAATTTGTAATTATAATTTGTCAATTGATTTTTTTTAGAAATTAAGGATTTGTCCTAAATAATTTTAATCATTTCAAAGTGTTTGTATTTTGCCATTATTTTATATATTAGTTTATTAGTAAATTATTTAGTTTGAAAAAAATAAAAATACTCTTCAATTTTAATTAGTTTTTAGACCATGAATCTCTTTCAAAAATATTATGTTATATTGGCAACTTATAATTAAGGATTTATTTCGGGATAAGTATAAAATATTTTTAATTCCATGAATATCATATCTCTTGAATTTATCACTTTATGAATATTGTATTGGTTAAGACAATTGTCAAGTTGTTTTCATTACTGGTTTAATTTGGAATAATGTACCCTTGTGAGTTATAATTTGGTGTGTAGGCCAAATTTATTATTTTCTATATACATGAATTGTGATTATTTGAGAAGGATAAAGGTAATGTTTATCTAATTTGTTGGCAGGCATTGTATGATTATTGATTAATTTTTTTTAAGTAATTACTATATAGTTGGGATGTGAGATGCAAATTCTACTTATTATGATTTATTGAGTCATCATATATGATTATGAGAAAATAAATAGGAAAATCATATAAATACCTTATGAATTTGTAAATCCTAAAATATACCGAATTTGTAAAAAACTTCGAGAAGTGATGCAAATTTTTAAGGGATATACAAATTCGCGCGAAGACTGTCCCTTAAGTTATAAAACATTACATGTTTCCCTCTCTGCTGGTTCAGTCCGAGACGCTGGAAATAAAACAGAGCATCAGTGATTCCACCCAAAATCATCGGATGAGGATGAATTAATACCGGCGGTCGATGGTAATCTATTCCTCTGGTATTTCTAGTCTTATCCCAGAAATCATTGCATAAACTTTGAGCTGATAAATAGGTCATGCTTCATTAGAATTCAATTTCGAACAACCCCTAACAAACATATCTTTAGTCGCTTAATAAAATGACTGACATGGCCCAAAGTTTTGACAACATTATCAGCTCTCAAAAAGCACAAAGTATTTAAAAGGGAAAAAAGAAAGAAAGAAAAGTGGATAAATTCAATGCTTTAGCAGAAATTTAAAAAAACTATAGAACAAAAGTAATAAACAGAAAGACGGTTAAGCAAACCATCAAATGACAGAAGGAGATTCTATCTATACCTGGGGGGAATTATCAACAATGGCAACTTTTGCAAGATCGACACCTAATATTGTGAGATCCTTAGTGTAATTACCATCTGAAAAAATGCAAGACGCACGGTATACCCGGCGTGAAATAAGTTTCCCATCAGGATCCAATACATCAAGCAGTTGTTTCGCATAAATTTCTCTTTCAAAATAGGTCATTCAAAAGAGGAATGAAGCATGACCTATTTTGAATATGAAATGTTCAAAATTTATGCAATGATTTCTGGGATAAGACTAGAAATACCAGAGGAATAGGTTACCATCGACCGCCGGTATTAATTCATCCTCATCCGATGATTTTGGGTGGAATCACTGATCCTCTGTTTTTTTTTCCAGCGTCTCGGACTGAACCAGCAGAAAGGGAAACATGTAATGTTTTATAACTTAAGGGGCACTCTGGTCTTTTTGCCTGAATTTTCATATCCCTCATAAGTCCTTGTCACTTCTCAGTCTTTTTACAAATTCGGTGGGTTTATGAGGGTTTTAAAAATTCATAAGGTATTTATATGGGATTTTCCCAAATAAATATGTTGCAGTTAATCTTAAATATTTCATACTCATATGTTAAATGTGTATTAAAAGAAGCAAATTTAAATATATTATTAATAAGTCATGAAATTATATGCCGATATAATAATATGCATATGCAGTAGTTCCTAAAGAACTTCATGTAACATAATTGATATAGATCCTAAAGAACTAATAAAGTGTTTTTTTTTTTTATTGGTGAAGAATGATGGATCATGAAAATTTATGACTAACAGATTTATATCAAAGCTTTGTATCCCAATTGGATTGAAATCTACAATAGTATGTGAGGTATAAAATATTTGAACTTCCAAGTGCAAAATAGATTATTGACCTAACATATAATATACTATTTATATTACGCACTTGAGGGGGAGATTGTTAGAATACGAGTGTGAGTTAATATTGAAAATATTTAGAGTTTAGGGTTTAGAAAATATTTACTCACATACTTCCTCAAAATCCTAACTGATCTCTCATAATGGATGTTAGATTAAGATTTTAAACCAATATGTTATAAAAAATTGAAAAAGTTTACTGTTAGTTAAGAAATATGATATACTAAATTAGAAGTTTATTGATAATCACAAACTTATTGTTGGCATAACTTGTGTGATCATTTGAATGATGCCACAAATGATTGAGATTACGCAATGACATCCATGGAAGAATTAGAAGATTTTTCATAAATATCCAACATATTATATTATTCAAGAATTATCATGTGTTGTTTGTTCTAAAAAAATTGATTGAGTATCATTAATTATGATTTGGAATAAAACTCTGCATTTCTGGAAAAGTATTAAATTGAAATATATGGGGCCATTCAAATTTAACATATAAACCATACAAGTATTTAATAAATTTGATAGATGCATCTATAAGATGGTTGCATGTGTGATTATTATCAGTTTGCAAGATTATTTTAATTAATCATCATGTTAGATGTGCAATCTTCAAATTATATGATCATTAAATCATTATGCCTCCATAAATAGCTAGATCGACAAACTTTCTATTTTAATGTTGGTATATTTGATCTTACATATTGCTGCATTTATATAAGCCAACGAAATTCTCCAGGTAAATTTTTAATTTTTGGCCAGGAGCCAAACATGTTCCATCTTATAAATGTTTGAATGTGAAATGTTTATCCCTATTAATCCATCACAATGCACATAGATGGATATTTAAAGAGAAATAAATTGTTAGGTAAGGACCTTCTTCTTCTTGTTTGTCTTTAAATGAAACAAAATGGTATTTCTAAAGGCAAAAAATGGATTCATGAGACTTAAACTGCATGATTAGTGCTTGTTTGGGTTAGTGGTAGAATATAATTTTTCGACGTGATTTATAGATTCTTGGGTAAGTGTGTGAGAGGAGTTTTATTTCGACTTGCGTAAAAGTGCTTTTTAAATGCCAACTCAAACATGCGATTGGACAAAGTTTTCCTAACATGAGGGGAGAAATTAAGTAGATGGAAAGGAGAACATAAAAAATGCATTATTGCTATCAAATGTAGATCATCAAATTTAGCTTTATGAACTAGAAGTTTATGAAATATTGCTAAATATTTTACAGATGCAATTATTGGCCTAGATGAGAATTACTAAGGGTGTGCATGGCAACCATTCTTTGTTGCCCAAAGATCAAGCTTCGAGATGAAACAGCTTTTTTTCGATTCTCTCGCTTTGGAAGAGTTTTGAGAATCGAAATTACGTTTGTTAACCCATTTTATTTTTACTCCGAGAATCAGAATTACGTTTAGTAACACATTTTTCCTCCCCTTGTTTGGGAGTTAAAAAAATAGTAAGAGAGGAAGATGAAGGATTAATGAATTATTTTTACCATTTTGCCCTTTTCTTTAATAATTAATATAATTATTATACTTTACAAATAAACTTAAATTTAAATTTTCTAAAAAAATTATTTATATAATTTTTATATTCAAAAAATTATTTATGTGGCGGCAGCGATGGCGGTGGTGGTGGGGTGGTGGTGGTGGCGGGGTGGCGGCGCGATGAGGCGATGGAGGTGGTGGTGGCGGGGTGGCAACGGCGGCGGCGGTAAACGAGGGTAAGTTTACGCCGATTGAGGGAAAAATAAATTCTGATTTTTTGCCCTGGAATAGAGAAGCCAAAATTTTTAGCTTCTTTTTTCTACTCCCGAGCACAAAAAATAAACCGGTTCATCCCGGGAGCAAAAAAAAACCGGATTTACCAAACACAATTCCCATCCATTTTTGTTCCGGGGCATAGAAATTAAGAAAAAATTCATTCGGGAGTGTTACCATGCACACCCTAAATCTCATATTCAAGCTAAAATCGCTCTAATTAGTATAAATTAAAATGAAACATGCCTGGAGCATGAGAAACCAACTGGTTCCTAATATAAATGTTTTGAATAAAGAAAAGTATACTATTAAGATGATTATATAGAAAAGGCAAGTACTACAAAAGAGTGCCGAAACATGACTAATTGCAAAAATTTTAAAAGTGGTTTAGGTACATGAAAAGTAATAAAGAGATATCAATGGGTTATATCATAACAAGAAAAATGGAACAAAAAATATAAAGTTGTTGACAATAGTTTTGAAAATGATATCATGTGATCAAAATGATCTTATATAAAAAATATGTCATAAGAAGTAGATATAAAGACAATTGTCTAAAAATAAAAGTAAAAATATAAAAAGACGCAATGAAAATATAATTATATCGTAACAGTTAAGGATCTGCAATATGAAAACTAGAAATATGATGGTATTATGGGATATATCAATATTTATGTGAAAATAAAGATTTTCACAAATGTATGATCATGATTATGATGAGTCATATGATTTTATAGTTGACACAATAATTTTTGTATATATTAGTCTGGTAGTATATAAAAGAAGTCATGCATTTATAAGATATTATTATATATAGTCTACGCATATGACTCACTAAATAGAAAAAATTTCATAAAAATCCTTAAAGGATCCAAAATGTCCAAAGCATGTCCAAATATGATTTTTCTTGCAAAAATATATATTGAATTTGATGTTATGGCAACATCTTATATTTTATGACAATACTTAGATATCATTTTAATATTGTGTTTATTTTGATTTTAATAGTAAAATTTAGTTATTGCAGGTACACAATGGATAATGAAACTGAGATATGGTGTTATAATTCAATGAAAATAGCATATGATATCATATTGTTTAGAAAAAGTTGAATATGTCGATGCCAAATATATCTCGGTGATTTTTAGAATACTTTTTCTTTATTGTTTTCAGAATAAATAAGGTAAAGAGAGAGCATATTGATATTTTAATGTATCCATAAGATATGCTAGAGAAATACATTTCGGCAATCATTTGATGATAATGCATCATTCATAGTTTAGTAGTTAAAAAGAAGACATGCTAGAAATGACATTGAAAATAACATATTTGAGAAATTAACATACTCAATTGGCTGAAAATGACAAAGAGTAATGTTGTCATCATGGGAGTTAAAGTGATGTTGTCATCATAAGAAGTAAAAGTGATATTGTCTTCTGGGGAAGAAAGATCATGTTGTACTCTTTTTTTCTTAACCACAGTTTTATCCCATTGGGTTTTCCAGGAAAGGTTTTTAACGAGATAATTTCAACATGTATTACGTACTCTTTTTCTTTCACCAAGATTTTGTCTAATTGAGTTTTTCCTAGTAAGGTTTTAATGAGACACATATTTATTTATGAACATCCCTTAGGGAGAGTAATATAAATATTATGAAGTGTGAATGTTCATTGCCACATAGTCTCTTAGGATTCCATCTCATAAGGTGAATGTCTCATTATACCTTATAACTCTCCAATTGAAGAGTTTAGTGTATTTATTCCCTATAACCTCTAATTGCACAATTATATTGCTTAATTTCACTCTTTATGTACTTGTAACTCTCTAAGTTAGTCTTCAATACTGAGTACCTATAAATAGATAATGATATATACCATTTGTGACAATGATGTGAACGGGAAACTCCTTTTATTTTTTCTCCAACTTTCTCTCATCTTTTTTGAGCCGTTTGGAATAGCGGTGACAAAAACGACTTATTTTCAATCTGACTTTTGCAAACATAAGATAGGATAAAAGTCAGATTGTAAATGTGATTTGTGTTTGGAATAATGGTGACATAAGTGGTTTTTTTCCAAATTGAAACTTGTTTGGAATAACGTTTGAAAAGTCAATTGAGATAGAAAATGACTGAAAAGGGCATGAAAAAAATTAAAATCAAGATTATAAAAAAGTGAAAAGGTTAAATTGCAAAATTTGACAATGCTGAAATACATAATTTGATCAAATAATATTACATAACTAATTGGATCACATATCTCGTACAATTTAGTATCTAATTGTGTCACAAATATAATTTTCTCATTAATCTTAATATAATAATGGCACTCATATGAAAAATCAAAATTAATGATGTTAAAATCCGATGCTAAATACAAGGAATAGATTTTTTTTTTAAAAGGAAGCCAAGGTCAAGAAGCTAGAAGCCAAGTTTTTTTTGCTTTTCCTCATAAGCTACTTTCGACAAGAAAAGCCCAGTTGACTAAGATGTGATCCCAAACATAAAATAATGTGTTTTTTCCCATGGTTATTAAACTTAGACCGGACTAGCCGGTTTGGACCGAAACCGATGAACTGGCCATTAAACTAGTTCGATTTGTCATAGAGACCCGGGGTCACCCTTGAACCGGCCGACTCGGGGTGACCCAGAGAAAACCGGCCCAACTCACCGAGCTAATTGAGCTAAGCTGGAAAGAAAACAAGAATAAAATAGAAGAGGCCAAAAACTAGAAATGAGCACAAAAATCGTCTAAACAAGTAACAGATCTTGAAGCATCGGCTAGATAATTGGATAGCCGGAAACACAGGGAATCTGTGCTGGAATCTTCTTGCGACGAGATATGGACAAACCAGCGGCAAGATCTCAAAGAAATTGCAAGGTGAGGAAGAAGAGTGATCGTTGACTAGTACTGAACGGATTGAACGACGCCGGAGCACGGACGAAAGCACAATGAGTTTGGACTGAAAATCGAGTTTTGAGAGATCTTCAGGAATGTACTGATACAACTTGAAACTTTATTCTGCAATGGAACTATATTGGTCCTTCATCTCAAATATTTCACTCATTTGATCTTTTTTCTAAGACTAATATGGGTCGTTTTTTCCAAAACAAAAAAGATGGAATTACTATAGAGTCCTCTTTCACCGATGATCACAACCTGTGACCGTCTTACGATGAAGTCTAAAGTCTAATGACTTAACAAAGCTCAATCGATAGGTCATATCATAGCCTTCATGCTTACCAAACCATTATTTTATCGGAAATGTAAAATCATTTTTATTTTTATTTTTTATAATTTTATATTAATAACTCTAAAATTTGCACTTTCTCACGGGTGTGGCCCTATCGACCCATTGACCCTTGATCTAGTACCATGACCGATTTAGTTTTAATAACTTTGCTTTTCCGCCGTTGGGCTTTTACCCCCCACTGGACTTTTTTGGCGTGGGAACGCCATGCCAAATAGGCACTTCATCTCCCTCATCTAGAGTTGGGAATCAAGGTCGACCCTTTTAGGCTCGGGGCAAGAAAAAACATATGTTTTTTAAAGCTCGACCCGTGAGCATACGTGCCAGGGGTGGCCCTACAGGACTGGAAGCCATTTTTCTAAATTTTAACTATGTTTCCTGCGTTTTTCCAAAGAAATATAATTAGTAAAGGGTTAAGGTGCATATTGGCCAACGAAGTATTACGCTAGGAGCATCTGGCACAAAAATGTATTGAAGGTACCTTAAATACTAATTAACAATTAAAAATGAAATTTTTTACCAATCGACTATTAAAAATGGAAACTATTACAATGACGTTAAAATCAAGCAAATTCCGTTTGTCCTAGAGAAAGGAATAAGCTCGGAATCATGCCAAACTGCAACCGTCATAATATTCTAGCATGCAATGTCAGCAATCTTCGGGTTTCTCTTACATAAAAGATGGATTTTCAGTTCTTTGAATGCAAAGAGCGTGAGGCTCCTCTTCTAAGTGGTTTAATCAAATCCTTGAGTTATTGTAGGGGAGTGATATTTGAAACTCATGATCACAGTTGCCCCACAGATGATTCAGAAGGAAGGTGTAGTATAAAGAAGATGATTAGTGGCTTAAACCCTGAGGATTTTTTATGCTCGATTTCGCTTGAGCTAATGATGGACCCAGTAATTGTATCAACAGGTCACACCTATGATTGAAGTTCAATCCAACAATGGCTGAAATTTGGAAACAAAACCTGTCCCAAAACAAGGGTGAAGCTGAAGAACACAAACATAACCCCGAACACAACACTCTGAAAGCTTATACAACAATTCTGCGTCGAAATGGTGTTACATTGACCAAATTAAACAATCAAAGTCATGACATATTGAAGACCGTCCTCCCCGGAAGCCCCTCAGCCATCTTCGAGCTTTTCTTACATAGAAGTAACCAAACGGCGTTTGACTGATTTTAACATCATTGTGATAGTTTGCATTTTTAATAGTTGATTGGTGATTTTTTTTTTCCATTTTTAATTGTTGGTTGGTATTTAAGGTTCCTTCAATACATTTTTGTGTCAGATGCTCTTAGCATAATACTTCGTTGGCCAATCTGCACCTTAACCCATTAGTAAATCACTACAATTGAAGTTATAATTTAGCAAATAAATGTTGTTAATATTTAAAGTCTAATAACACGTATTATGCAACAAACAAACACAATCACTAAGTCATAATCAAAGGTAAACTATTGTTCACATACCGCAATTACAAATAATTAATGACAAGACTCAACAAAATTTAAAATACTTCTTATAAATATTTCTTGAGAAGTATAAGCAGTCAAGAAAATAAACAACAAAAGATATGAACAAAACAATCACTAGAAAGCAAGTCAAAAAATACAAAATTAGTAAGAATACTTATGAAATAAGAAATATCTTTTATAAGTTTTTTAATTTTAGAATTATTAATATAAGATGTTCTTATAAAACTTAATTCTAAAAAAGATAATAACAACTAAATATCTGCAACATCATTAACAAAAGTATCAATTGAATGGTAAAGAATGTTTCGTTCGTACGATATTTAAATTTTATTATTTGAAAGTAATAGTATTTTGGGAAAATCTCATTTAAATACCATATGAAATTCTAAAACCCCAAAACGTCCGTTAAAAAATTAAAAGGACATAGAGGTGATTGGGAGGAATATGAGATTTTGAAATTTAAGTGTTTTTACTAAAATGCCCTCACATATTCTTTCTCTCTCCTCACCTTCTCACTGAGAAACCAGCTAGCCATGGATTCTTTCTCTCTTTCTCTCCGGCAAACAGACGTATGAGAAACCAGTAGCCACAGATTCTTTCTCTCCGCCATGGATTCTTCTTTGCACCTCTCATTGCTCTATACTGTTTCGATCCTTACGATGCTTTGCTCACCCACGTTGATCACCATTGATGGACCGCAAGGAAGCTCCATGCCTCCAACCGTATTGTCAACCCCCACATTCCTTCACATCCGCCATCACGCCACTTTACAACGGCGAGGGATATAGGAATGATTGGGAAGAGGGTGAGGAGAGAGAAAGAGGAATTCCATTGTTGGAAGGGTTTGGGATGTGGTGGTTGTTGGGGTTAGACTTTATTGTTGGAAGGGGAAGGAAGGAGAGATGAAGATGATGAATAGTAGCCTAGGCATATGAACAAAAGTCATAATGTGAATAACAAGTTCATTAATAAAATCAACAAGTTCAGTAATGGAAATAACAAATTCATTCTTCAGGGAGTTGAAACCAAAACTGAGCACCATTAATAAATTGTGTAATGGGAATAACAAGTTCATTAATGAGATTAACAAGTTCAGTAATGAGAATAACAAATTCATTCTTCAAGGGGAACTTGTCCACATTTGTTAACACTTGAAGAATGAACTTGTTATTCCTATTATAACTTTTGTTCATATGCCAAGGTTAGTGTTCATCATTTTCTTCATCTCTTCTTCCTTCCCCCTCCAATAATGGAGTCCAGCCCTAATAACTACCACATCCCAAACCCTTTCAACAACGGGATTCCTCTTTCTCTCTCCTCTCCCTCTCCCTCTTCCCGATCCTTCCTATACTCCCCATCGTTGGAAAGCAGCATGACGGCGGACATGAAGGAACGTGGGGGTTGATGGTACTGTTGGAGGCATGGAGCTTCCTTGCGGTCCATTAATGGAAGTCGTCGTGGGTCAGCAAAGCATCGTAAGGATCGAAACGATACAGAGCAAGCAGAGAAGAATCTATGGCGGAGAGAGAGAATCCATGGCTACTGGTTTGTTGAATGTCTGTTTGGTGAAGAGAAAGAATCCATGGCTAGCTGGTTTCTCATTAAGAAGGCGAGGAGAGAAAAAATATGTGAGGGCATTTTAGTAAAAACACTTAAACTTCAAAATCTCATATTCCTACCAATCACCTCGGTGTCCTTTAATTTTTTTAAGAGACGTTTTAGGGTTATGAAATTTTGTATGGTATTTAAATATAATTTTCTTTGGATTTTCAGCAGAAAAAATATTATTTAAATTTAAAAATGAAACTAAATGATAAAGAATGTCTCGATCATACAGTTGACACACAAATATCTTAGTATCCTTATCCGGCTAAGTACTTATAACCCCTGAATTCTTCCTTTACGCGATCTGAATTTGGTGGGTGTGAGATTGATTGAGGCGGAATTGATCCACTGCTAATTCTTGATCCAACAAATTGATTAGGGTACCTTAGGGTTTCAGATTCAAGAGCTTTAATGTCTGACGTTGAAAATCAAACCTCTTCGAAAAATGGCGATCGTCTTGATTCAAAGCCTGACAGGGGCCACCGCGACAAGGTGTTCATTTTTTTTGCCTGGCCTGTTCATGTCAAATAATTCATAATCGCGAACTTTTATTTTCTCTAAAGGGGTTTGGTGTGCATTTTTTTTCAACTTGGGTTGGTTCTCTAAATACATGGTTTTGGTGTTATGTTGCTTTGCTTTGGTGTGCATGATCGCAGCTTAGTGGTACTATTTCGTGTGGGGATGGTTTCCTGTAGAATATTTTCCCCGCCATCATACATCCAGGGACTGGTATTTGAAGAATAAGGGAATCATAAATCATGCCAAGCGGATCAAAGATCTAGGTCATAGGCAATTTTTAAATCCATATTGTATGTTGGCTACTGTGGGGTACTTTATTCATATGATACGTCAGGGATACTGCTTGATGCGTTTTTCATAACATATCCGTGTTTCTAATTGTATGCCGAAACATCTTTTTTGCATCCTCAGTGAAAAATGTTAATGATTCAACTATAGAAAGGATATGCTGGGTTTGTATTTGTACATTACAACAAAAGCCTTATCCCACCTCATTAAAAGAAAAATTTTATTTTTGAATAAGAACTATATGAAGTTGATGATTGAAAGTGAAACTACTGAGAAATTGTGATGGACAATGTAATTCACTGTCTTCTGCAATCTTAATTCCTACCTCTTGAACATTAATTGGCATGGGCAGGTTATAAAATTGGGCATGTTGTAAACGCTTCTCGCATATAAGCTCCACAAAATGTTGTCTTGTCATGATTGGACTAGAGGATTCAAGGATTTTTAATTTTTATGACCTGCGGCCGAGAGTTACTTATGACTGAGTTTTGTTCTTTTCTATAACACCAAGAGCATGACCAGTTTTGCTGGGATTGAAAGTAGTGTTCAATACAAGTTACAAGTTTGTGACTTGAATGGCAATGGCTTTTTCACTTTGATGGACCTTTTTTCTGTTTTCACCCCCTCTTCTTTCCATTCTTTTAAAAATCTGCAGTTTTAGTCATAGTACACTACTTCATGGTAAATGACTTGAAAATTTTAAATTATCTCAGCCCAATTCTCATGGATCTGATCATGAGAGGCGTAGGGTGAGAAAGCGAGATGGAGATACAAAATCTTATCATGCAAACGATCACAGGGAGTTTAAAAATGGAGGCTTTAGAAGAAAAGGCGGTTATGACAATTATGATCGTCATCAGAACTCTGATTATGACAGGTCGCACTGCTCTCAAGCTTTTCACACTATACAGATTAGCACCTCTCTTATTATAATCTCTTTGCATCCCTTCATATATTGAACCCATTATTCCTTTTTCAGGCATCGTGGTCATGTTCGAGATGGAGAAATGAGGCACAGATATGGAAAACGATCAAGTTACAGATCCAAGCGGGAATCTAGATCTCGCTCCAGATCCCCTCCTCTTTCAGAAAGGTACTGGCATTTTACTTCTCAATGTGCCTATTACTATCTTGGGATATGAACTATCTTCCTGACTGTCTATATTTCACAAAGAAGAAAAAACTCTCACTGTCTTTAAAATTTTTATTTATAAACCCATTGGCAATTTGGTACTCAAAGAATTTGAACTTCTAGCAATACATTAACCTGCCAATTATTCACCCACTGACCTTCTCCCTCTATCTTTCCCTTATTTATATTCTGTAATTGTAATTGGAGGTTACCATAGTTAGGATCTTATCTACTTTAACCAGCCAACTAATTGACTGTTACATTCTCTTGCTTCTGCCATTTATCTTCTGACTGCTTTTGCTTGTTTGTTTCCTTATTAATTGCCTTTACATGTATCACATTTCATGTTTGTTCATTAGAAGTCAGTGATTGACTTTATGGTGTTTTCATAATTATTCCTCTGCATTTTTTATTCTCCTTATTAAAAGTATTTATGTTATCTGTTTTGCAGCCTTTTTATTTTTATATAATTCTTGAACCGGCTAAATTATGACCATAATGTATCTTATGCAGTGCAATTAGAGTTGCCTATTTTTTTTTTTAAATTAAATTTACCTTTTTATCAATAAAAAAAGGAGCGGGCTAGAATATTGTAATATTCCCAAACCCAGTCTTATAAATCCTATATAATTGAGATGGTGAAATTGATGGAGATGTTAATCACATAATTCAAGATGGATGGTATAAATGGGGAAAAGCTACTGGAGTTATTTGTGATCGGAAAGTACCTAATAAGGTAAAAGAGAAGTTTTATCGCACTGCTATAAGACCAACAATGCTATATGGTAGTAAGTGTTGGCGCTTTAAAGGGACAACATGAACATAAAATGGGGGTAGCTAGATGAGGATGTTGAGATGGATGTGTTGTCATACAAGAAAAAGCAAGATTCGTAATACTCATATGCGTGAACGAGTTGGAGTGGCCTCTATTGAAGAAAAAATGAAAGGAAGTCGTTTGAGGTGGTTTGGATATGTTCAACGAAGGCCATTGAGTGCTCCGGTAAGGAGAGTTGATCAAGTAGTATGGAGTCCTATAAAATGAGGTCGACGAAGGCCGAAGCGAATGCTCAATGAGGTCATAGAGAGGGATCTTTTGGTTAATAATATATCTAAAGATAAGGTTTTCGATAGAGCACAATGATGTCGTGCGATCTACGTAGCTGACGGCTGACCCCATCTAGTGATTTAAGGCTATGTTGTTGTTGTTGGAAGAAAGGAAATGAATATGTTGGTTGGTGCCTTTAAAGAAACAAAGATATAAAGCTTGCGCCAACCTTTGATAATGCAGATTTTTAAAGCACTGTTATATAATGCCCCTGACAATTTGATTTCTAGTTTATAAGTTATTTTTGTGCCCATTTTTAAGCAATTTATCTGATGCTTGCTGTTTATATGATCTGATGCTTTGCTGTTCAATGTATCTAATATATTGTCTAATTTTAATTTAGTAAATTTTTTATATGTTGTTGTCTTTAATTTGTTTCCATAGTGGTGTTAACCCGTATATCTTCTGGTGCTTCTAACTGGCTTTGCAGCAAAAGGATAAGTGGTTTTGACATGGCACCACCGTCTGCTGCTGGAGTACCTGTTGCTGCTGGTTTGTACCTAATGCTGTAATTTCATCACAATTATGAATTCCTGTTTTGTTTAATTTTGCGTGAATTGTTCATGTTTTCATTTGCAAAAATAGTTGCAAAGTGTTATCGTTGATATTTCCTGTTCATTTAAAAATCTACCAATGAGACTAAGAACCGTTCTTGTGTTGTTTGGCTGTTGTGTGTGGTTATGTATTTCTGGATAATATTTATGGTTGGGTAAGAAGGCAATGTTGGGCTGCATGTGCTATCAGCATACACCATGTAGCATATTCAATGGACGGCCTTTGCATTCGGTAGCTGGACCTTTCACCTTCAACCGGTAAAAGTTGCCAATTGGTAGACATATTATTCCAGCATCCGCAGTGATTGAACTCATTTCTGAATTTTTATAATTTTGATGCTATGTAGTAGGTATGATAAATTTTCTTTTGACTTCATTTGTTGTGAAGAGATTGGTGCTTTTAGGCCTCTTATTTGTTTGATCTAGGGACAAAATACAAGACAATGCAATATTTCACTGTAGAACTTATTTTTTTGTTTATTGTTGTATTCTTAAAGTTGATAGTGCAGGGCAAATCCCGGGGATCACTCATCCAGTAACTCTGCAGAATGTGCCATCATTTGGGACGTCACAGGTGATGGTTCATTATTTGTGTCATGAAAGTATCTTCATCTTCTTGTAAATGGAATTAATCAGTTTTAAATTTTCACAGGTTGGAGCATTTTCCATGATGTCAGTTCAACCTATGATGCAGCAGGTTGTGTACCTCTGAATATACTTGTGTCAGTGTGTTTAGACTTTTACACGTTATAATTCCTATTGTCTCTACAGGCTACAAGGCATGCACGACGAGTTTATGTTGGTGGGCTTCCCCCTTTTACTAACGAACAGGTTCTTTCACTCTCTGTTCTTTTTCTCCTCTGATTACTGTGGATTTTGTAGTTGGCGTTTGACAATTCTTATGTAACCCTTTGTCAATAGAACTTGTATTACAAGTGAGGAACGTGAGATGCACTGCCTGCCCTTGTAGTAGGGCCATAATGTTCCGCCCACACATGTTGTGTACTGTTCTTTAAGGCATGTTTTTGTAGGTTTAAGTCCATGATACGTAGCTGAGTTAGCCCTGTTTATAACGTAGGGTTTTGGGAAGTGAGATTTGAGTGAGTGCAAGCTTAACCACCCTGTTATATCTAAAAGTTTCAAGTTTACTTGGTAATTCATTAACTGGTGCAGCATAATTGGGTTGTCAAGCATAGTAACAACTCAATTACAATCAAGAAACTCTAACCACGCTGTTGAAAGAATTAGGACTGACCTTTTTCAGAGAAGGTCCAACTTTTGATGAAACAGTAAAACTATTAAATTTGTGCTAGACTTGTATCTTTGACGAGTATTGACTTCTAGTTCTTATTGTTATAGTTTACCTACATTGAAATGATGATTTTTGCACCACATTTATTTCACATACTCTTATGAGGTAAATGCCTTTGAAGATATATAGATTGCTTAAAAGAATTGAAAAAAATTGTATATCTATATTGAAAAGCATCTTCACTGTTCGTAATAAAACTTTGTCATACTGATTGCAAAGTTTAATATATTTATCCTGTGATCCTTTCAAATATTGCCTTGAAAAGTGAAGGATTCATTGCAATAATATGAAGATAATAATATCAAGGGCAAAGTTGTCATTATCAAGATCTTATCTGAACTTGGTCAGTGTGTAAAAAGATTGAGGATCTAAGGTTCTATCTTTCAAGGAATATAATGATTGAAAGTATAAATATGATTATATTGATCAGAAATGAACATAATCAATATAAATCAGTGTCATATTATAGCAAATTGGACTGTTCATAAGTCATGAACAGTGTGGAAAGGGACATGTATGAGAAAAGTTGTCCAATTGTTCTTCTTTTGTATTTATGTTATGACTTTGTTGAAGCAAGCATCCATGGCTGTAGTTTTGAGTGGAGGACTATGCATGTTATATTTTATGCATGCTGCTTGATGAACGCAGCGGAACTAGATTTCACTTTGTCTAATCTAAGAGTTGTTACATGTGCTTTTGACACACTTTTGATGTTCCTTTATTTTTGAAACAGGCAGTTGCAGCATTCTTCAGTCAGGTTATGGCAGCTATTGGAGGGAATTCTGCTGGTGCAGGTCCATACACATATCATTTTATTTACTTGGTTATTATATTAGCGATTCATATGCCTGCATATTTGCATCCATTTTTAACCATACATTTCTTGTTCAATATTGACTTGTAGGTGATTCTGTTGTCAATGTTTATATTAATCACGAGAAGAAATTTGCCTTTGTGGAGATGAGAACTGTTGAAGAAGCTAGCAATGCAATGGCATTAGATGGAATCATATTTGAGGTAAGTATTCCCAATTTATACTTTGGTAATGTTAGCTGATTTTTGAAATATTTTATTGCTTAGCCTTTGTTGACTGTGCTACCTAGGAATTAAAATATTTGTAATCTCTTGGATTCTAGCATTTGTACAAGAAATTTAGATTAATGCTCCTCTTTATATTTCAGGGAGTTGCTGTGAGGGTCCGTAGGCCTACAGACTATAATCCTTCAGTCGCTGCTGCTCTAGGTCCGAGCCAACCAAGTCCAAACCTCAATTTATCTGCTGTTGGGCTTGTTGCAGGGTATGCAGGCCATGAACTTGACCATGTTTATCTTTGATATCATGAACATATGTTTTTGTAATATTCGAATTCTTTTGCCAGTGCAATTGGTGGAACTGAGGGACCTGATCGCATCTTTGTCGGTGGGCTACCATACTACTTTACTGAAGAACAAATAAAAGAATTACTCCAAGCTTTTGGGTAAGGTTACCAAGCATTTTTATCCTTGGTTTTGTTATGCATGAAGATTGCTTTCTTTTGCAAACATAAACATGAAATTATGTCTTATAATGATGGCCTGCGACCTATTGCAGACCTCTCAGAGCATTTGATCTAGTTAGAGATAAAGACACAGGAAATTCTAAAGGATATGGTTTTTGCTTCTATCAGGTGACGAAAATGCAAAAGTTAAACCTGTGGATCTGTTTTGTGTGTAGTTCTTGCAACATATATTGTTTTGCTTATATACAGTTTATGCTATGGTTATATCATTGTGTGATGTAAATACATTACCTGTATGTTTCTTGTTAAATTAATTAGTTGACTATATTCCTGGCAGGATCCAGCTGTAACGGACATTGCTTGTGCCTCTCTGAATGGCCTTAAAATGGGTGACAAAACACTGACTGTTCGGCGTGCCACAGTCAGGTTGGTCTTTTCATTGAATGATTCTGGAATTAGTTTTACTTGTGCTTTATCTCTTGTCTGATTTTTTTTTAATACTCTTGCATATCATTTTGGCAGTGTTTCCATTTCTATCTTTTGTATGTTATCAAGCTAAGTAATACTAGAACATGGATGTGGGACACCCTGAAGTGGGATAGAAGTGGAAATTTAGAATCAGAGGAAAGGAAGTTGTAAGGGAGATGGAGCTCATTATTTGATATTAGACTGAATACTTGTTTCCATTAACACCTTTATAAGTGGCAAATCAAAGGAGTTTCTAATTTTGTCGGCTAAAGAAACCTTACACTGAATAATGGTCCTTTAAACAGAAAACTTAAGTGAAATCTTGTATAAAACCCTGACTATGTTTAATCTCTAATAATTAAATTCAACTCCTTTTTATTAGCTAAAGAAATTGTATGCCGAGTAATGTTCATCTAACAGGAAACTGAGGTCTATTTGAAAACCATATTCATGCTAAATATGAGTTACTAGACTTCTGAATACTTTATAACTGGTTTCCATTGAGATTTATTGAAATGGTCTCCTTGGGCAGCGTACAGTCTAAAACAGAACAGGAGAATATCCTTGCACAGGCACAACAGCGTATTGCTATTCAGGTGAAGCAAGCGCACATGCTTTTATTTGTTTTTCTTGACTTATTTGTGTTCTTAATTGTTTACTTGCTTTTACTTTTGACAGAAAATAGCCATGGAAGCTGGCGGGCTAAATATTCCAGGAGTGGAAAGCGCATTAACCAAGCTTAATGAAAATGCTACCAAAGTTTTATGCTTAACTGAGGTAAATTTGCTTTCTTCTTTATGCTGAATTTGTTATCCCTAAATACCAGATTTGAGGTTTTCCTTGTTCTTTTTTATTCCCTGTTTATGAAGTTTGGCTGTTAGTAGTTAAATTTGATTGATTCTATGCTTGGCTTTCTTGAAAAAGGCCATTACTGCAGATCAACTACAGGATGATGAAGAGTATGGAGAAATATTGGAAGACATGCGGGATGAATGCTGCAAATTTGGTATGCATGTTGTCTGACACCTGTTTTGTCACCATGTTCTCTGCTATGAATAGTACATGTTAGGCCATAACATTAACCTGACTTTGTGTGTTGGGTTTGGCGGATATAGTTAAATTCTCAGGGTATATATAAATATGGTTGTCCGTCTAAATACATTTTTCTAAGTATGATGTGGTAATTTTTCTATAGGGTTAAGGTGCAAATTTGCTTCGGAAGTCCTCACCAAGGAGCAATGTTACTTTGGAAGTTTTTTGAGGTTCAATGTTGTCCCGGAAGTATTAAAATGGAGCAATGTTGCCCTTTACCATTAAAAAGTTAACGGTCAACATTAGTTTTTTAACTGTATAGGGCAATATTGCTACGTTTTTAAATTTTCAGGGTGATATTGAACCTGAAAAAACTTCAGTGGCAACATTGCTGTTGGGCAAAAACTTTTGGAGCAAATTTGCACATTAACTTGTGGCTGGATCTAATTTTGCTAGCATGTTTCGGAGAAATTTTTTCAAATCATTCTTCACAAAAAATATTTTATTTTTAAGAGTTAATATAATCTTTAATCCCTCAAGTTTTTCCTCTTTTTGGTTTTGGTTCTTTAAGTTTCCTTTCTTTTAAAACATTGGTTCCTATAACTCAATAAAAATCTGGACAATTTTGCCCCTACAGGGACCAAAACATATGGTTTGGAGCTTGAAGGACCAAAACCAAAATGAAGACAAACTTGAAGAACTAAAGATTATATTAACCCTATTTTTAATAATGAAATAAATTTGTGTCTTTTATACATCAACCTTTAGAATTGTTGACATTTGGTTAAACTTGTGACCCGAGAAAAAAAATTGATGTACAAAGCTGTTTGTCTCATTGCCTAACGACAAAGCAAAGCTCTTCTGGCCCAACAAACAAAAGCAACTCTGGCCTTTCAGGAGGTGTATGAAACCAAACAAGCATGAGATAAAAAAGAAGACTGCATTGCATATAGGTTTTCAATTTAATTTCTGATACATAGTCATTTTAGCTATTATGTGAACGATGATGCTCTTGACTCCCATGTAAACCACAAGGAACCCCATGCTTATTAGTGTGTGTATGCATGTTTATTGATTTCCTGATTAATATACTTTCCTTTGCATGGCTGGGTTGGATAGGGACCTTGATAAATGTTGTTATCCCGCGTCCAAAGGACGGCATCGATGAGGCTTCCCCGGGGGTTGGAAAGGTACATGCATAATCGAATCTGATGCATCTGATTTATTGTTCCATTAGTGGCTAACATGCACAAACATTTGATTTTACCTTCGGCGGGTTAAATTTTTCTGATTCATTAGTTCATATCATATGTGGATCTTGCTATCTGGTGGTATTACTCTGATAACTATAGTGATGCTTTTCATTTTAATAGTGATGCTTTTCATTTTAAGAGTTTGAAATATTGACCGCAATGGTTTGATTGTGTTGTTGGTTTTTTCCCTCGCAGGTGTTCTTGGAATATGCTGATACTGGTGCAAGTTTGGCTGCAAGAAATGCACTAAATGGGAGGAAATTTGGGGGCAATGTTGTGAGCGCCTTCTATTATTCTGAAGAAAAATATTATAGCATGGAGTATGATGATGTATAAGTAAATTAAGGTTGTCTCTATTACTGTAACGTAGCTATGTTTCTAAACACAAGTCATATTATGTGCAGTAATTACTGGATCATTTAATTTGGCATTGTTTCATTTTAAAAAGGGAAAACTTATCTTCATTGGATGTGCTTTCTTTTTTAATTTTTTAATCCCTATGGCCTTATAATCTTATCTATATAAAAGTATAGCAATAAACATCTTTTTAGCCAACATGTCAGTAAAATAGCAGGTTAAAAACACTAAATTAAGAAGAAAAAAGATAATAATTAAAGGTGATTCTGAATATAGATAATGAAAAAGGTAACTACAAATTTTTTTGTAAATTAATAATAGGGAAGGTAGATATAAAATATAAAATAATTAATTTATTTATTATTTGATTATTCCCTTTAAGATCTTTAAAAGGAACAAATATAATACTATAATTATAGATATAAATGTGTGCAAATATTCAAATTCAGGGAAACAAATCAATAGAAAAAATAGGGATTTCAACAAATTAATTACGGCTTTTTATATAGAGTATTTTTTAGTATTTTATGTACATGTCCAGAAATGAAAGTCAAAATTGATTGTTGTAGCATCACCTTATATGGGTTATAGACTTATAGTGTACTGTATTCTATACTACAAAATATTATTTTAAATCTAAATAATTTTTTACATAACAATACATTAATAAATATTCGACCTCTTACCCTTACATCGCAAGACCTCTTAACCTTACATCGCACGGGCCTAGGCTAGTTTTACTAAATGATACAGAAAAACAAAAGAGGAATAAGGCGAGTATGCCAAGTGGGAAATTTATCCACAACCTGGACTTTTTTCTTAGCATGAGGATAATATAAAGAATTAAAGGGCCAAGACTTTTTACATGAAGAGTCTTATCAGCAATTTATTCATAATTTAATCCTAAAGGGACATTTGAATGGCTTGCTTCTGGATTTTCTTCTTTAGAAAAAAAGTGATTTAAAGTCACACCTTCATGATTTAAAGTGGTTAGTACCAATACCATCATTATATGAAATTTGATCTACTTTTTTTTAAAAAAAAAAAAATTGTCAACTGTGAAGTGAACATCAATCTTTATAAGACTAAGCTATAAATAATTTTTATTTTAAGAATTTAAAAATAAATTTGAGGGTGGTGGATTCTTTTTGAGAAGCTTGGGCAGCTGGCTAGTATGATTTGACACATGAGAAATAAAGTCTTGGACACAATTGATTATCCCCAAGATGTATCCTTAATATCAACCTATAAATAAATAATATTTTTACTTCAAAATATAAAAATAAATAAATGATTTGTTTTGTTTTCAGATCTGAGACTATTTAAAAGAAGTGTGTACAAATCTGGGAGCACATTATATTACTAAAAAATCAACTCCTCTCATCTCAACACCAAAGTGGTCATTATAAAATTCTGAATAATAAGTGGATAGAGGATAATTAGTGAAAAATATGAACTAATTGAAAAAAAAATACTAATAAAAAGATCTTGTGTTCAAACATACGATCATTGTAAAAAAATTCCTATTTATTTTTCAAAAATACTTATTCTTTAGGACTTGAAGATTCTTATCCATTTTTTAAAAAATAACACTAAAATTTGAGTTTGAGGACCAACACCCACTTAGATCATCGAGTGATATGGTATTTATTGGCATTAATAGCTCATCTCTCCCATCAAAGATACCGATTAGTGTGGCCACAATAAACCCTCCATGGATATGGAAAAAAAAAAAAGAGTTTGAGCAACGCGCTTTTCGGTGTCAACCGACAAAAGAATAATTTGCTGCGTCAGATGATCGTGTTGTGGATAAGATTGGGCGACATTTTCTATGTTAATTTCCAACCTCCTGACCATTTACCCGTTACCCCACGCCCAAACTAGTTCCACGTCAGCAATCACGTGAGCCTCACATGACCACACATTTACAGTATTATTACATTGCACGCGTCTTTTGTTATTGATTTTCTATTTTTGCCTTTGGGATAAACCTTCCACATCGACACACACGCAGCAAATAGCCAACACAACCCACTTCTGAGTTCTGAGTCAAAGAGACGATCCCTTCCCCTCTATCTATATATTTAGCCCTCCAGCGACCTCTTCTAACATCAACCTCCGTTTTCACTGCCTACTTTCATTCCTTCGTCTCCTCGATTTGCTATTTGATTTGATTCTGTTTCATTCTGGTATGTGTGTGTCTCTCTCTATATCTTTTCGATTTCGTAGACATTGTGTTCATATTATTGTATTGTGCCTCATTCACACCACAAACACGCGTTTTTGAACACTTGGAGATTTCATGGTCTTAGTGCAGATAATTGGTGTACTGATACTGGTTCATTTCTTGTTAAAGGTGTATACTTTTCTTGGTAAAAAGAAGGCGAGATTGTTGTTGGAATCTGAAGAAGAAGAAGAAGCTAATCAAGAGGTGAAAGCGACAATGTTGGGGATTTTCAAGGAGAGTTTGGTGAACCCACCACAGGAGCTGAAAAGCCCTGCTTCTTTGAATTCAGCCTCAAGGCCTAAGCTTCCTCATGACATCTTGAATCATTTCATTTCCTCCAATCCCACCTCTGCTTTCTCCATGAGCTTGGGGATGGATGCTTTGTTAGCTTATTCCCCTTCATCTCCAAACAGGTATGTGATACAATGTGGGTTACTTTAAGGTTTTGAAATGGCCTCCTTTTGCTTAAATCATCTATGTCTTTGAAGTTCCAGTCAGATCTCTGGGAATTGATCCCATGTGGGTAAATTCCAATTCCCTGTGAGATTCTGAGCATTATTGCTTTTGAATAAGATACTACTTAAAATGATTGGAAGTTTGGATTTTGATGATCCCATTTGGTAAATTACTTGTGGGATTGAGTGCATTTGAAGTTAAAGTCAGTTTGGTAAGTTCCTTATGTGATCAGAGCATATGAAATTAGTGGATCTGTGAATTTAAAACAAGACTATGTAATTGGTTTATTATTATGAGTATGAGTGATTACTGAGTTCAATAGCTGATGATAAAAAAGTTGTGACAGGATGTTCTGTGGTTTGGATGACATATACTGTACTTTCATGGGGAGTTTGAACAATTTGAGCAGCCTGATCAAGCAGTATGGCCTTTCAAAGGGAACAAATGAGGCCATGTTCATCATAGAAGCTTACAGGACACTGCGTGACAGAGGTCCATACCCAGCTGATCAAGTTCTGAAAGAGCTTGAAGGCAGTTTTGGATTTGTGATCTATGATCATAAGAACAAAGCTCTTTTTGTTGCCCGGGTAAAGGAAAAATTCTTGAGTCTCTTCTGATTTTGTACTGTGCAAGCTTGTTTTGATCCCTCCACTAATAAATCAATTTCCACATTCTGGTTTTTGCTGAGCAGGGTTCTGATGAAAGGATTGGACTCTTCTGGGGTTTTGCAGCTGATGGTTCTGTTGTTATTTCTGAAGACTTGGATCTAATTAAAGCAAGTTGTGCTAAATCTTATGCACCATTTCCCACTGGTATGCAGATTTCTGAATGTTCTTTTTTCTCATGCAAGCATATGGGTTTCTTAAAAAACTGTAGTGTTACTTTGATCTGAGATTTTGACGTTGGAAATTTGGTGAAATTGTAGGGTGCATGTTTCACAGTGAGCATGGTCTATGGAGCTTTGAGCATCCAAGAATGAAGATGAAGGCAATGCCTAGGATTGATAGTGAAGGGATAATGTGTGGGGCCAACTTTAATGTTGATTCTCAATCAAGGGTACCTACGATGCCACGTGTTGGAAGTGAAGCCAATTGGGCCTCTTGGGGTTCACAGGCCTGATTAATTTAACCTGCACTTGATTTGTCTAGGGTCCCATTTAGAATAAGAGAAAAAGTTTTTTTTTTTTTTTTTTTTTTTAAAAAAGCCCATTGGGACACTTTATCTGATTGCCTCGAGATTTGGTTTGCTTTTCTGAATGTAGGTATATTTGTTCATGCTTCTTAATGTTATCTGACTTTGTCGATCGCTACATGAATGTAATAAAATTTCCATTTTATATATTATATTTTTAACTTAAAGAAAAGTGCATTAGCAACCGAAAAAAAAAAAAAGCGCAAAATGAGGGGAAGAAGAAGCCTCCACTCAGTACTGAACCCTCTCAAACTAACTAGTTCCCCTACTCATAGAAAGAAAGCTCATTTCATCCGAACCATCCAGATTTAATTTTTTTGACAAGTGAATTTTAAATGAAAAAAATATTTTTTAAGAAAATGTGAGTTAAGAGATTATCTTTATTTTAGATTTTCTATACATAAAAATATTTTTTTATAAAAAAAAGTAAAAAAAAAAATGAATCTGTATTGTCTTGATCTCATCTAGACAATCCAGATGAGATAATATCTCCTTACTCATCCTAGATGAGTAGGGAAACTCCTCTAAAGCTATTGAATCATGTATATAATGGGTTCTTGCCTTCTGGTTATCACCTTTAGAGTGCATAATTCACATGGGTCGATGTATTTGGGGCGTTATTCTTGATGTGCCTTTCAACGAAATTAAGAGAGATGGTTTTAGATTTTTTTTTTTAAAACGAAACAGTTACTTATAGAAAGAAAATAAAAACTATACCCTTCCAGTTCTTGGGTGCATTAATAGTAGACTTCGGCCTACTGAATATTGACCAGGGTGGTTTGAAGGTTACTCTTGTTCATTGCATATTGTTTTGAACTGAAAGAAAAATACAAAATTCTCTTTGCTCTTAAAATTAGGAGTTAAAAAAGGATAACAACATTGAAAAAAAAAAAAAAAAGATCAATTGGAATTCTGTAGTGATGATAATTGGAATCCTGTAAATGTGACTTGACAAGGAAAAGTGATCAGAAGATATAACACAATACAGCTTGACTTGGTGTAAAATGTTCCAAGAGAACATTTTTGTCATAGTCTGCAAATAGCATCACCTTCATAAATTTATATGGCCATGATGTATAGCAAATAGGGTGGTTATTATATTATTATTATAGGATCAAGTTAGATAATATAGGATCAAGTTGTTATCCTAGGTTAGTTAAGATTAGATTCCATTTTATTTGAATTTTAAATTCCCTAGAAGTTCTCTAATCATTTACAACATATTTGATCCCATTGTAATTTATATAATTCTCATGAGTAAACAAGGAAAGTGATTATCAGACTCAATAATTAAGTCCCATTGTGCTACATGGTATCCGAGCACCATTGCACTGACAACACCGGCAAGATGAATACGCCGAAAACCACCACATCGAATGGGTCGTCCCATGACAACTCTTCACCCAGTCAATTCCTCAAACCTAGCGACACCTCTTCATTACAAACATGACTGATAACTACATGGCTTCAAAAAAATTTACCCTACATAACTACCATGACTGGGCCTGGGTAGTACTGCTTGACTCGGAGGTCGAGGAAAATGAAAGTTCCTCGCTAGAGAAATCTCGCCGTTGTCAGACCCGAACTCCTCGGCCATGGTTCAATGGGAAACCGATCGATAATTCCTTTGTTTGCTCTTAGCTGATTAACGCCATGTCCCCTCAAATTAAACGCAGCTTTTATGTATCTCCCTACTGCAAAGGACATTTGGGAGGTAGTCTGAGACTCGTATGTTGATGCCAAAGACTTGTCTTAATTGTTTATTCTTCGCCGCAAAATCTGGAAATCTTCTTAAGGCTCCAGTGTATTCCTGAATTCTGGTTTGAACTTGTCGCACTCTGACAAGAAGAGGATCAAATGGCAGAAACTAAATGGACATCATCTCCAGATGCTACTCTACATCAACGAAATCTCAATATTGATCGTGTGATGATATTCCTCGCTGGGCTTAACTCGGAATTCGATGATGCTTGATCCCAAATATTAAGTCATTCTTCGCTTCCACCACTCTAGGAGGTTTATTTTGAAATACACTGTGAGGAATCCCGCCGGCGTACCATGCTCCTTAAAGCCATCTCTCCAAGTTTAGAAGCGTCCGGCATGGTCAGTAAACACATGTACTCAGGCTGTACTCCCAACAAATTTTGTCCCTCATGTGATCATTGTAAAAAGGTTGGTCATACCAAAGATAAGTGCTGGGCAATTCATGGCAGGCCAGCAGACTAGAAACCTCGCCGGCCAAAACAATTGTCGAGGCTGAACTCACCTATGATCCCGTGCTTCTTCCTTCAATTCTGAACAGATAAGTCAACTCTTAAACATGCTAAAAAATTTACAGGCTCCTCAAGGTCCGGTTGCTTCCATTGCCAAGCAAGGTACTCCTCTTATTACTCTTATAACATTTTCATCTCAATCAAAATGGATAGTAGATACAAGCGCCTCTGATCATATGACCTCAGAGCCTAGTATGTTCACCTCCTATTCACCTTCGGCTGTTAACGAAAGAATCCGCACAGCCACTGATACTTGTGCATCCATTGTTGGCACTAGTATCATACCTATCACAAAAAACATGAAATTTGACTATATTTTTCATGTTCCCCATCTAGCATATAATCTTCTTTCCATCAGCAAGATAACCAAACAAGCAAACTCTGCTCACTTTTGTGCCACTCGTTGTGTTTTTCAGGATCTCTCATCTGGGAAGACGATTGGCATAGCTAAAGAGCATGGTGGTCTCTACTATCTTGATGATTCCTCCGCGGGAGCTTTGTCATCACAAATACAAACCCCTGTTTCCTCTAATTTAGATAATAAATTGATGTTGTGACATCAACGGATGGGACATCCTAGTTTTCAGTATTTACAAAAATTGTTTCCTCAATATTCATTCAATAAAGATGTTATTTTTCA
Source organism: Acacia melanoxylon (assembly GCA_019022615.1). Taxonomy (NCBI): domain Eukaryota; kingdom Viridiplantae; phylum Streptophyta; class Magnoliopsida; order Fabales; family Fabaceae; genus Acacia; species Acacia melanoxylon. The sequence continues at coordinate 3,322,340 of JAFJYJ010000065.1, read as the reverse complement.
TTGTGATACTTGTGCATTAGCTAAACATCATCGTGCTACCTTCCCCCCTCCACGTATAAATCCACTCGTCCCTTCTCCATCATCCACAGTGATATATGGGGACCTTCTTGCATTCCCAATTGTACAGGTTCCAAATATTTTGTTACCTTCATAGATGATCACTCTCATATGTGTTGGGTATACCTCTTAAAAGAAAAATCTGATGTCTTCAATATCTTTGTTGAATTCTTTCACTATGTTAAAACCCAATTCAACTCTACCATTCAAGTCCTACATTCTGACAATGGCACTGAATATTTCAATCATTCCTTCAGTCATTTCCTAAAATCTCATGGCATTATCCACAAAAGTAGTTGTCCTAACACTCCTCAGTAAAATGGCATTGCAAAACGTAAAAATCATCATCTCCTTGAAACTGCCTGTGCCCTTATGTATAACTACCATGTGCTAAAATATTTCTGGGGTGATGCAATTTTCACTGCCACTCACCTTATTAATAAACTACCTACCCATGTCTTGTCCTACATTTATCCTCTAGATAAATTAAGTGAAAATCATGTGACCTTCCACCTTGATCACTCCCTTCCTCTCCATGTCTTTGGCTGCACAATTTATGCACATATTCATCATCCTCCTTCCAAATTTGACCCCTGGTCCATCCCTCGTATCTTTCTTGGCTATTCCAATTGCCAAAAAGGTTATAGGTATTATAATCCAAAATCCAAACATCTCTTTGTTAGCCGAGATGTTACCTTTGCTGAAACCAAACCTTTTTATTCACAACCTTCAAGTTAGGGGAGAATTTGAGTGACTCTCAGCCTGTTCTTGCTATACCTGAACCTATACCACCTTCTTATCCCGTGATCATACCTCCTACCCAAACATCACCCATACCGCCATCACAAACAAGGGGAGACAAACATGTAAAACAGTATGACAAGGTTTACTCTAGGAGGAACAAACAGCTAGAAGGGTCCATTATGCCTGAAGCTCAGCCACTATCCCAACCGAGGGAGAATCGTGAAGACAATAAGAAATTAGACATGCCCATTGCGCTAAGGAAGAAGGCACGCTTCTGCACACAACACCCTATTCAAAACCAAATGTCATATGGTAATATCTCACAGAAATATTGTCATTTTGTTACTAACCTTGATTAGGTTTGGATTCCCATAAATGTACATGAGGCACTAGAAATTCCCAAATGGAAAAATGTTGTCTTGGATGAAATAAGTGCCCTCGAAAAGAATCATACGTGGGATATTACTGACTTGCCCAAAGGAAAAAAGGCAATAAGGTGCAAGTGGGTATTTATCCCCAAGCACAATGCTGATGGTACCTTAAACAAGTACAAAGCTAGATTAGTTGCCAAGGGCTTTACACAAACTTATGGTTTGGACTACAATGAAACTTTTCCCTTTGTAGCAAAGCTAGACACAGTCAGAATTCTCATTTCCATTGTTGTGAATCTTGACTGACCTTTACAATAGCTAGATATAAAAAACGCCTTCCTAAATGGGGAACTAAAAGAAGAAGTATATATGACACTACCACCTAGTTTTGAGAATGGTCACTGAAAACAGGTGTGCAAGCTGAACAAGTCCATATACGGACTAAAACAATCTCCTAGAGCTTGGTTTGACAGATTCTCATGTGTCCTAAAAGCTGAAGGATATAACCAATGCCTCTCTGATTATACTATGTTCCTTATGAGCAATGAAGGTATGACTACTATCCTAATAGTATATATAGACGACATAATACTTACAGGAAACAATCCTCAAGAAATGAGTAGAATCAAGGTGGCTTTAAACCGAGAATTTGAAGTCAAAGACCTTGGTAATTTGAAATACTTCCTAGGGAAGGAAGTGGCTAGGTCAAAAGAAGGAATTCACATTTCACAAAGGAAGTATGTCCTTGATTTGCTAAAGGAAACTGGTATGCTTGTGTGTAACTTGTAAGCCAAGCAAGACACCCATCAGTGTTAAGAAGAAAAAGAAGAACAACGTGAAACATTCAACAACTGAACAGGAAGTTGCAGAAAAGAAGAAACAAGAACAAGATGAAAAACCAGCAGACATAGGTCGTTACCAAAGATTGGTTGGAAAGCTCCTTTATCTTTCCCACACACGGCCAAACATTGCCTTTGCACTAAGTGTTGCAAGCCAACACATGCATTCACCAAGGCAAAAACACATGAATGCAGCATATAAAATTCTGAAGTACCTCAAAGGAACTCCTGGCTGAGGTCTCTTCTTTAAAAAAACTAATCTAAGAACTATTGAGATATACACAAATGTAGATTGGACAGGAGACCAAGAGAATAGCAGGTCTACTTTAGGCTATTACACGTTTGTATCGGGAAATCTGGTAATTTGGCAAAGTCAAAAGCAACAAGTGGTATCCAAAAGCAGTGTGGAATCTGAATTAAGATCACTATCTCAAGGAGTTATGGAAGGGGTATGGCTAAAAAGAGTAGCTGACCAGACCTACACCAAGATAGAACCTCCACTAAAACTCTACTGTGACAATAAGGCAGCCTTGAACATGACATTGAACCCAGTACAACACAACAGAACTAAGCATGCTGATGTTGATCGCCACTTTATTAGGAAAAAGGTTAAAGATGAGAGTATTTGTCTCTCTTACATACCTACAAAATTATAGCTTGCAGACATACTCACAAAAGGACTACCTGAGGACATCTTTGAAGGTTTTGTATGCAAGTTGAACATGATAAGCATCTATGATCCACCTTGAGGGGGAATGTGGTAATTATATTATTATTATGTAAATAATATTATAAGTTAGATAATATAGGATCAAGTTGTTATCCTAGGTCAGTTATAAGTTAGATTCCATTTTATCTGAATTTTAAATTCCCTCGAAATTCTCTAATCTGTTGCAATAGATTTGATCCCATTGTAATCTATATAATTCTCATGAGTAAACAAGGAAAGTGATTATCGAACTCAATCATTAAGTCCCACTGTGCTACAAATAGACATAGCAATATTTTCCTAATTACTTAAGAAACATCTTAGGTTGTTAGTAGCCGCTCTTATAAAATTAAAAAAAAAAAAAAAAAAAAAAAAAATTGCCATAATATAGTCAAGCTTCAATCTCACAGTAAAAACTGATTGTGATGTACACATCCACCAAGGGAAGAATAAAAGTCCAATGATAACAAAGCTATTTTATCCAACAAAATCGAGTTATGTGCCTCCTCAATGACAAACCACCAACTGCTCCAATAAATTACAGAGCATTTGACCTGTGAAGTTTTAGAAACACTTTAGGGCTCCTAGAAGATACATTGGACTTCACTGATAATCTAAGAGCCTAGAGGCATAAGAGATTCCGAGCTAGATTTTGTGGGTACTTTGATCAACCTCATTATAGACCCATCAACAATGCAAAATCATGACTAGTGGACAGAACCAGATCAATCTTCAGGAAGATGGTAGTGTCAAGTGTCAAATTCTGAGAGTTTGTTAAGTAGACCACCTTGACGAAAGATAAGTAGACCAATTACTCTTTAATGAAACCCACTTCTGGTATATCTTTAAATGTCTATTTATTATCAGTTTAGTCTGCTTGTAATTAATAGGCCGGCTCTACATACTACCAGCCTTGCTTCTTCGGCCCAAGTTGGTTGTACTAAAGTTCAATCCATTTCCACAAAAATCTGCAAAACGTCGCAAGTAACAAAGTTGTAAACATCATCAAATGAGGTCTAAAAGAAAACTTGTAAACAAGGCACTGCATCTGCTGGGTTGTTCATGAGATATAGAATCAATGCCTACAATAACGAACCTCTACATCAGGCAAAGGTTCATATGATTTCTTCTCCCTTGTGTCAAACACCGTAATGCCTGTAATTCTCTGGATTCCAGGCATAGTGGCAATTAGATTCTGCATAAGTAACAAAGTTGTGAATATTATCAAACAACAAATATGCCTCATTCTAATATGCTCTAAAGATGCAACCATTACTGTGTATTTACTTTTACAACCTTGAAAGTTCAGAGGCTTAGATAATTTGTGGACAAAAACTATAAATTGTAATATTATAACAGGAAACTGCACTCACTGGTGTTGAAAGAACTTCTTTTTAGCGCCACCCCCCCCCCCCCAAAAAAAAAAAAAAAAAAAAAAAAAAAAAAAAAAATTTATAGACCATCATTATTGACATAATATCAGGGACAACATGATTGCCACAACAAAAACTTTAGGATGATATGCCCTGATCATTATGTAGCTTGGTGTTAATTAACGATGAGGCAAAAAGTTGCACTTATTCTTTTATCAAGAGAAATGAGGGAAGAGCTGCATAGTTGCTCAAAAATATCCACTACAACAGGTATCTGAGAGTTCTAAAAGCAGCACAACTGTAAAATTTCACATACCAGTGCGAAATTTGTGGAGCCCAATGCATCAACCTGTGATAAGATCTGCATATATGCTTCGAATTAGCAAATTGACGTTAATTTCAACCAACATTCACACAAACAAACATATAAATTGAACTAAGATGACTAACTTTCAGAAAATTTTCATTGAGCCCACTTGTTTTTGAAGGTCCATACGAGACATACCTTTCTCATGAAGCGAGCAATTTTATGATATATTTGCAATGATATTGATAAAGATATGCATAATGGAAATTTAATCTTTAACCACGGTTATAGATGGACCATCCAGGATAGAACATACAGTGAAGCTAATGGAATCCACAAAACTGCATTACCATTGATTGAAGGCCATTAATCATAACCGCTTTACCACCATGCAAACCATTTTGGGACAATGAAACTTCAAACGGGCCCAGCTCTCCGTCTGTATGGTTTGTAAGGTTCAAATTTAGCTGCAAGTAACAGGTAGTCAACTTTTTAGCTTCTAAATTTATTACGTTTAGTAGCAAAATCTCACAAATAAAAATGAATTAAAACTAGAAAAAAAAGTTATCCCTAAGAGAATATATTGTAGTCTTAAAATATGTACCAATAACTGCTATTAGAATATAAAATGTACAAGATAAAAACAGAGAATATAATAAGTAATATAAAGGGAAGACCAGGGGAGTACAGATTACCACAAAGGGTCTTTGAAGGCTAACAGTAGACGGCATCTCCATAATTTGCAACTCAATCTCCTTTTTTGTTATAGGCTGCAAATAAATATATCCTGACAATAAGACATCCATCTGAAACGCATACACAAGTCACATGTAACATGCTTGCAATAAAAGGTGGTGCATGTCAAAACCACAGTTATAATTCAGAAAATTGGGTGCAACGCTACCATATGTTTTTATCATATGGGCCCCATGACACACACACACACACACACAATTCAGATGAGATGTTTTTCAGAAACAAAAAAGTCCAGCCATCAACTTTTCACAAGTTGGCATGAATAATTTGAATAACTAATGCATTAATAGAATATCATTATGGAAGGGAAAAAGCACATACAGTCCCCAGTATCTGCTGCGTCTGTAGGCGACCAGGTTCACCCATATTTGTTCTCCATGTTATCTGGAGTTTACCAAGAACATTACTTCCTTCAACTTTGGCTGATGCAGAACCAGGTGAAGACATTTTTAGTTGATAAAGATAATTGTGAATTCCACCACCAGATCTGATTAGTATTGATGGCTTAAATGTCTCCCTGCAAATTTAGTTTACCTCATGATTGGCAATGAGAGTTCACACATTGGGTAAAAATAATAGCCAATTCTTTCAATTAGGGAAATAGATGCTTAATTCTAAATGGTATACATAGCAGACCTTGCTGAACGCTCTTTCTCAGAATGGTGCTCATCACCTTTAAGTATTGTTGCATTCCAATGCTGAGCGGGTTCAAAATCAACTTGGTCCATGAAAAGGTTTGATTTTGTATGGTTTTCAATACAAGCTTCCAAAAAAGTAGTTTCCTGAGAAATATCTTTGAAACATAAATTACAGATGGTCGCATCACAGTGCAAGAATTTACATATGCATGAGCTTAAGCCCAAAACCTAAAAATCCTATTGAGCTTTCACCCAAGCAGATATATGCCCAATAAAACTTGAATATACAGTTCTTTCCTCCACTTTTTCATTGACCCAAGAAACCCTAACCTTTAGTGTACCATGAATTTAATCAAATCCTCACATACCTTGACAACCCGGACCTGCAAAAAGTTTTCATCAAGCAAATAAGTAATAATATGAAATACTCTTTAAATTGTGAACATAATTTCATTTACATTCATAATTATTGTCAGAAATGGATTTATAAGGAAAGGGAGTGATACCTTGGTCCTGACCGAAAGGGGATTAGCAACTATGAACTTGAAAAACTGGGGTAAATATTTACGCTCACCGTCACCATCATTGTACAGTGCAGTGCAGACCAGCCTAAGGATGAGTGTAAGGTCATATTAACAAACCCAAAAGCAAATAGAAATATGGCATTGTCCCACACAGTTGCATGCTAGCATGCAAATGTAGACATGGGGATGTTACTAGTGAGATACCACTTACGTGTGAGGTCCAAGCTCTTTCACGTCATGTTCCACAATAAAATCATAACGCCCACCAGAACGTATTGACTCGACAGGTGATTTGGTTGTATCTAAAAGAAGTATTCTCTGCTTCTCTGTTTGAATTTCAGCCTGCAATAAGTGAGCTTTTGAATAACTGAAAAAGATAAATCTATTTAAGAAAAAACTCAACAAGTGGAGATAGATAAAGCTAAAGGATTCTTCTATTCAGCTTCTTGTACAACACAAGTAACTAAACATTTACAGAGCACAACTTCACTTTTTTTTTTTTTTTTTTTGAGAGGGGAGGGGGGGGGGTTAATTGGGGACTGAAATGCCTATGAACTAGAAGGTTAAACAACATCTTCTGTGCGCATAATCTTTCATAGCGAAATGCCAATCCATCATTGATCACATTATATCGAAGACTACTTCAATTTAGCAATACTTCTTCGAAACATCAGTCTTCATTCATAAAACATGATATTATAGCCATGACCGATTTGGAGCCTTTTCCACATAAATGCGTGATGAAGAAAAGATCACATGACCCACCTTGATTATAACATCTCTGGCTTCGAAACTGGAGCTATTGTTAATACTAATGTAACTACAGAAAGTCTCTCCCAGATAAATGGCTCTGCACCACCCCAGATTCATTGTTTCACCAATCAAGTAAATAAAAAGTTGAAAATGAACAAAGAGTAAAGGATAGAAATGCGATACCCAAAAGACTGAGGGAGCACAAGGAGGCCAGAAAGTCCCATAGCATCGAAGCAATGATGAAGAAGGAACCTGCCGCGATAATTGGGATCGGAGCTAGCATGATCAGCAACATGGGCATCGCTGCCAATAAGGCGAGGGACATTGTCGGCGGCGACGGTGTCATCTAAGAGGTCCTCGCCGATTAGGAGGTCGGCGGGGTCGAGGAGGAGGGGCGGATCCACGTGGACAGAAGGCCTGCACAGCCTCATGACTCGAAACGCCAATGAATGAGATCCTTGACTCATCTCTCACTCTCTGTCTTCCCTGCTCGATTGGAATCGTACTAGAAGTGAAAGAACAGCAAATTCAGGTTCAGGTTCAGGTTCGTTGCCCGAGCATTTCTTGCTCCTGCGACTGCTCGAGCTCGACGCCTAAACTGGAAATTGGAGATCCGGAACTCGATGTCGTTGAACGCGCCGTTTCGATTGGGGGTTTTTTTTTTTTTTTTTTGGACTGATAGTTCATTAGTGCTACCTCCACTCTTAGATATAAGGTTCAAATTATTTTTTCTAGAGATTAAGAAAATTACATAAATTATTTTAAAGCATTTATTTTTATATTTTTTATTCAAATTAATTTATGTGACTTATAAACTAATATACAATTGAATGATATACAACATATATTATATATTATGGTTACAGGATTTATTTATCTTTTTTAATATCTAAAAAAATCAATTATATCTTACATTTATATCTTACATTTAGTAGCAGAGGAATTAGGTTTTTTCTTCCTTTTATTCTTCCTTTTACACCATCATACCAAATGTTACCGCATTAGATCATTAGATCAGGAAGTTTAAATATATTAAAATTATTTATAGCTTAAGGCATTTTATCCTTAAATTTAGGATAATAAACAAGAAAATGAAGATTTTTCCTTTTTTGAGGCACTCCTTTTTTGGGCTTGAAAAATAGGCTAGAATTTTGAAATTAGCCCTACAGGGCTAGCCTTGTAGGGCCTCGGGCGGCCGCAGTTCGCCGTTTAATCTGTAAATATTTTTTTTTTAAAAAAAAAATAATTACTTAGAAACTTCCACTTAATGAATATGTTTATTTGTAATTACTTAAAATTTTTTTAGTTTAAACTATAACCCTTTTTTATGTTTATTATTATTCTGTATTAAAACAAATATATAGTTGTTATAAATTATAAAGAATAGATGTTTTCATATTAAATAAATACATACTTTGGTATTATAATATTATATAAGTAATAAAATATAAATATATTTTGTGTAAAATAAGTATAATTATTTTTACTGTCAAGAAAAATCATGCATGAACCAGGAGGAATCTGCGGAGACACATACAAAATTACGAGAGGGAAAGAGCGTTTTGTCGTGAGATACATAAAGTAATTCCTTTATTTAATATTTTTTGAAAAAAAGGAAAAATACATATTCTTTGTTTTTATTTGTTTTTTATTACGAATTAATGAATGTGTTTATTTGTTGAAAGATTTATATTGTCTAGATATTAATGTTGATAACATTTATTTAATAGATTAGAACTTTAATTATTGCAATTTACTAATTATATTTATTTTAAAAATCGAAGGAAAAATACTTAAAATTTGAAATAGTAATTTTCGAGCCGGTAGAGGCTTTTTTCCACATTTTCGATTATTATCGGTAGAACTTTGAAAACAGATGTTTTCCTTACCCTGCGCCAGCTAGGCTGTTAGGCAGTCGCATCGGTAGCGGGCCGAATGATTCCTACTCTCTACTCCTAATTGTCATAATTCTTTAAAGTTGGAAATCAAATATCAACTATTTACTTAAAAATAAAAGTTTGTATGGCTCAAACCTCCTTAAATTAGTAAAACAAGTTTGAATTCGTTATGTGTGTGTATCATTGTTTTTTATTTAATCAAGGATTTTCCTTTCAAGGCTTAGGATGCAAAAGATTTTTGCCTATCCCAACATATATGCTTTTCGAGATTCAAACTTGTATTCTCCTTATTACATTCTCCTTATTACAGTGTGATGCCACTTAGCACTTCAACCAATAGCTTCTTGTTGTTGATGTGGGCTTAGTGTTTTAATGTGAAATTTAAATGTTTTGGTAGATTTATATGAAATTTGATAAATGAGTTTGTACAGGTGATCACTAAATTTAATGTTTTATAATAATATTCTTTATAAAAATTTTTTTTTTATTGCAATTTTAAATTATCATAACTAAAATTTAACAATTTATTTTTTTAATAATTTAATATTTTATTAATATTTTTATAAAACATTAAAACTGAACCACTCAGATTATAATTCAAAGACTAAGGTTGAGATGAGGGGAAGAGAATGAGAAGAGAATGGTAATAGTAGAAGACAATAGCCAATCCCAACCTACACTATCATATAATACATTGTTTACATGTTAACCAAAGGAAACAAAAAAGGAGCCAATAAAATGCCCATCTACTCTATAAACTACAATAACCGCTTTTAGCAGCACATGCACAGACAGCAATTTTTTCTGCTGGTGTTCCTGAGGTGACTATTATCCATATGTTTACCCATCACTGAGACACTGACCAACATAATAAGTTTCTATGAACTTAAAGCAGAGCAGCCCAGAGTACTTCCATTTTTTCACTGGATTAACAAGGACACCTTATACTGGTTCCTGATCTTAGATCCACCAGCAGCAATCACTTCAACAATAATACTGCCTGCGAAGATACCTGAAATAAGGAGATAGACAAGGGTTCTTACTTACATAAGCCATCAATTTTGACATGAATAAACTATTCCATACCTACCTTGTTATATTATGGTTTTATGTGCATAAAATCACAATAAATGCTTTGTGATTAAGAAGAAAAAACTTGAGAAACGAAAGTATCCAAGAAATTTGGGAAATTCAATGATCATATAGAAGTTTCAACATTCAAGAGATTTGATAAGAGTTTGAATCTAAAACTACAATGATATTAAATTTTCATACATGGAAAAAAAAAAACAGGCACTATCAAGAAAAGAAAATTTTCTTCAAATGCCTTGCATGGTGTAAGAATCAGAAGCAAAAGAAATATGACCAATCGAAAAGTTAGCACTGGCACAGCAGCCCCTCCACTATTTTATTAATTTATACACGCTGAAAAGTGAAGATAGATGTTTTCTACAATATAAACTCTTGGTTGTAAGATAAAGAGAAACTAAGACTCTCAAACAAAGATTAACCGTGTGTCCTCAATTCCCAAAATAAAGAGTGTATATGAGTCAATACATACCTGATTGGAAGCCTTCAAACACCATGGAAACCAAATAATTAGGTAGTGACGTTGCCATAATTCCCAAAACAAAAAGATTAAGATCAGGATTAATTGCTCTGAATTCAACAGAATCTTACAAGGTGATCAGCAGAAAAGCGACTGAAATCCAATTCAGATCCCAAGATTTTCAACAGCTCTATTCTCCTGTACAATTGCAGTCAGCAAATCAACTGCATTTAGCATACGTGCAGCTAATGCATGCAATGCCACAAGCCTTCATTTAGTTAACACAGGGAAACTATCACAAAAATGGCAGTGTAGCCAGCTATACAACTCGAACCCATGTTCCACCACACATGGGGCAGCCATAGGCCCACCGACTGATCCACCACATTTCTCGATCATTTTGATTAGGGGGATTGGCAGCACCAGATGAAGCAAAGGCAGAAGTTTGCCGCAGACATCTTATGCACTGCACCACAAAGAAGTCAAGACAGGGCACAAAAGATAAGAACTTCCTCCAGGCACATAGACAATTAAACTACTGAGGTGGGTAGAAGAATAAACAAGATTCTTTAATTACAGATAGCGTATGCCATAAGTCAGTCATGACTGATCACTACCAGCATTTGGGTCAGGACTCAACTGGCACTTTTCAGTTATTGGTAGGGTTATATAAAGAAAAATGACTGTTGTGGGACAATACGGAAATTGTTAATGCAGGGGAAAGGGGAAGGTAAGGAGGAGGAAGAGGGTGAGGAGGACGTTACAGATGGAGAGTTTAGACAGACATCCATTTCAGAAACTTCCACAACGCCACCTGACTGTTAAATAGGTGCCATTTTAAGGGGAAATGACACCCATACAAGTCTAGGTCATGAATTAACAGCCACATGGTACCCCATCAAGAAATTAGGGAAATTTCGTCTAGCAAAGGACCTATCTTGATTGGAGAAAATTATTTCAAGGCTCTGAAACTGAGGTACTTTATCTTTGGAGAATCCAATTGAAAGGTTTCATGGACTACACCATTAGTTTCCTCTAAAAATGTTCATAGACAAATAAAAAATTTCCTACCGATTCAATGAATTTTTAAGTTGAAAATTGGTTCAAGAGTCTCTAACAAATAAAACCAATGACTAATTACCCAACAACAGGCATTTAAAGGTTCTACATCATATACGTATGGAGTAAACACAATGTAAAATATATTAAAAAGATTTATTTTCAAACCTTATACCAAACCCCTTCAAGGCCAGTCTTCCACATGGCAGTAACAACATCTCTTCGAGATCCCATTATACCAAGATAAGCTCCCAAGCCCACAGAAGTGTTCAACCCAAAAGCTGCATCTCGTTCAGACATCCTTCGCTTCCTAGGCCACAACCCGTGAGATCCATTGTTGCAATTCTCCAGTGAACTGAAATCCAGTGAATCTTCATAGCTAACTAGTTTAGGTGCATCATTTGCAGAATCCATATCATCTGGATCCGACCAAGGTCCTCCAAACATATTCCGTCTATGCCACTCTTCTGCTGGAGGGTGGAGTTCTAATTCACGAAGAAGTAATCCAGCAGCATCTGCACCTCTAGGACGGGGCATGTTCTGCATAACCATATTTATCCCCAAAAAAATTCTGTTATCAACTGCTTGTGAATAATTTTTATACAAAAATTAAAGGAAAAAAATGTTCTTGAATAATCTTTTGTAGTTGTTAGAATATTAGGGATTATTTAGATTAATCATTATTTTATTATTTTGATATTTATTATATCTTAGGATTAGATATGGATATATTATATCTTAATTATTTTGATTTGATTTATTTTTGATTGTGTTAGGAAATATAGAGGCTGGAACTAATAGAGGTTGGGGTTGTATAGAGGTTAGGGACGTATAGAGGTTGGGGTTATATAGAGGCTAGGGACGTATAGAGGCTGGAACTATTCTGTGTGTATATATATGTGTAATCTGCCAATGTAATTTAGTTGTGTGGAATACACATAATTCAGTATACATTTTCTCTCTTTTATCTGCTAACATGGTATCAGAGCTTGGTTAATTCTTGGCCATTTTTTGGTGGCCGCTGTCACTGTAGCGTGAACGGTATATGGTCACGTGAACGGTGACATGTGGCCAATCAGTGTGTTTGTCGGTGAGGTTCTCACTTCCGGCAAGATTTTCAGAATATTTGGTTAACTTGTGAATCTCCGGTGTTTGTGGGGAGAGTGAAAGTGTGTGCCTTGTTGTTAGGTCGTCGTGTGTACCTTATTGTGCTATTTCTGATTGGCTACCGGAGCTTGTTCTGGAGTTTCTTTGATTTCCGGCGAGTTTCCAGATTCTGTCCAGACCACCATTTTCTGTCTTCTTCTGTTATTTCCGGCGATAGTCTTTGATTTTCAGTGAGGTTCTGAATTTTCCAGTTTCCGGCGAAGATCTCCAGTTTCCGGCGACCCTTTTCCAGATTCCGGCGACCCTTTAATCCGGTGGTACTCTGCAGTTTCGGTGGAGTTTCTGAATTTTCAGCAAGTGATCTGAGATTTCTGGCTAGATTCTCTGCATTTCCGGAGAAGTTTTCAGATTCCAGCGAATATTCTTGAATTTTCTGTCCTGTTTGGATGCTAAGCGATCTGATTTGGCTGTTTGGACGATTGGAGTTCTCATCTCCGGCGAAGTTGGCAGATTCCGGGAGTTTCTGAATTTTCCAGCAATTGTTTTCCAATTTGAGGAAGAAAGGCGACGGGGGAGAAGAAGGTAAAGGCAGAAGAAAGTCTCTTGAAGGTCTTCCTCTCGTGTTCGCTGGTTCTGGTCTGCCTCTCTTCCTGTTCTGTCACGCTGGATGTCGCCGGTAATGGAGCTTGGTGAGTTGGTGAAGAAGATGACGGTGGTTCAGGTTATGCACTTGGCGCTGCTTCTTCCATGGTTCAGTTCGTGGTGCCAGTTCATGGTGCTTTGTGAGCGTATGCAATGGGAGAATCAAAAGTAGGCTTTGGTAATGGTGGGGCACCATGTGCAATGTTGTGAAAATCGAAACAAGAGTTTGATAAAGTGGAATTCTTTTTTTCATTTCACCATGTTGCAGCGCACTCAGATTTTTGAAAAGGAGAATAGTTGGTAGTGGTGGATCCCACATGTTTGAAAAAAAGGTATGTGATTGCATGAAGACAAGAAAAGAAGTCATGCTGGACCTGTCTGATCTAAATGGTTGCTGTAAAGGTGTAGCTGCAGTTTTTTTGATGAGGATCACTGTTCATCTGTACGTTTTTTGGTACTATTCATACGTATGGTACTGTTCATACGTAAGGCACTATTCATACGTACGCCACTGTTTATACGTATGGTACTGTTAATTGGTACTGTTCATATATACGACTTGATACTTTTTATCCATATACTTGTTCGCCTTCGTTTCCAGTGTCGTTTCATCAATCTGCTTCTGGTTGGTGGTTATTTGCTTCCTGGTTTTGGAAGTGTTATTTGGTCATTGGGATGACGGTTGCTTCTGTTTGGTCACTAATGACGTTTCCTATTGAGAATCGTAAAGCCTCAGTTTGGTTGTTGTAATCTTGGATGAGATTGTTCTGTGGTGACTAAAGAGGTTTCTGTTGAGGTTATTAATACCTCGTTTGGGTGCTGGATTTTCTGGTGGTGCTTTATTCTCCGATGTCGAGTCTTCATTCCCGGTGTGTGTAGGCCGGTTCTTTGCTTCGAAGGTTGCGTTGTGAGACTGGGTTTATACCATTTCAGCACAGTCGGCATTTCGTTATGTGCACGTTCACTTGTTTAAGTGGCTGGGTTCTTTGTCTGTTTTCCAGCACGTTTGTGAAGTGTTCTTTTGTCTTGAATGCCGTGTTTGTGGTTGGGTAATTACATGACCCATTCGTTGCTTTGACTCCAGTGAGGTGTTTGTCTCAGTGAGACAGTTTGGTGGTCCTTATATGATCAGTTCTTTCTTTGCCTCCGGTGAGGTGTTTGGCAATTATTTGCTGTTTGGTGGTCCTTGTGTGACCGTTTGCTGCTTTGCCTCCGGTGAGGTATTGGTCCCTGGTGAAACCGTTTGGTGTATCATTTGGTCTCTGGTGCGACAGTTTGGTGTTTATCTCTCGTGAAATATTTGGAGTATTGCTGGTCTCTTGTGAGATATTTGGTTGAGCTTGTTGTTATTCACATTCAAGCTGCTTACAGCTTGAGGGGGAGTGTGTGAGAATTTTGTTTTGTCATTTGTTATCTAAAGTTTCTAAGAACTTGTGTTTATTATCTTTGTACCAAGTTGGACATGATTAATATCTATGCTCCAACTTGAGGGGGAGTGTTAGGAAATATAGAGGCTGGAACTAATAGAGGTTGGGGTTGTATAGAGGCTAGGGACGTATAGAGGTTGGGGTTATATAGAGGCTAGGAACGTATAGAGGCTGGAACTATTCTGTGTGTATATATGTGTAATCTGCCAATGTAATTTAGTTGTGTGGAATGCCGTGTTTGTGGTTGGGTAATTACATGACCCATTCGTTGCTTTGACTCCAGTGAGGTGTTTGTCTCAGTGAGACAGTTTGGTGGTCCTTATATGATCAGTTCTTTCTTTGCCTCCGGTGAGGTGTTTGGCAATTATTTGCTGTTTGGTGGTCCTTGTGTGACCGTTTGCTGCTTTGCCTCCGGTGAGGTATTGGTCCTTGGTGAAACCGTTTGGTGTATTATTTGGTCTCTGGTGCGACAGTTTGGTGTTTATCTCTCGTGAAATATTTGGAGTATTGCTGGTCTCTTGTGAGATATTTGGTTGAGCTTGTTGTTATTCACATTCAAGCTGCTTACAGCTTGAGGGGGAGTGTGAGAATTTTGTTTTGTCATTTGTTATCTAAAGTTTCTAAGAACTTGTGTTTATTATCTTTGTACCAAGTTGGACATGATTAATATCTATGCTCCAACTTGAGGGGGAGTGTTAGGAAATATAGAGGCTGGAACTAATAGAGGTTGGGGTTGTATAGAGGCTAGGGACGTATAGAGGTTGGGGTTATATAGAGGCTAGGGACGTATAGAGGTTGGGGTTATATAGAGGCTAGGAACGTATAGAGGCTGGAACTATTCTGTGTGTATATATATGTGTAATCTGCCAATGTAATTTAGTTGTGTGGAATACACATAATTCAGTATACATTTTCTCTCTTTTATCTGCTAACAGATTGATTAGATTAAATTAGATTCTAGGGTTAGCTCTAAATTTGCCTATATAAAGGCCCATATGTACTCTCTTTTATATAGAGATTGATAAAGTGTGTTTTATCCCTCTAAATTCAACAGTAGTTGTTCTGTATCATTAGCTCAAAAATAACATACAAGTATGAAAAGGCAAAACCACAAGAGACAAATAACTGAGACTCCCTCCAGTCCTACTTTAACCATGAAAACGAACTTTAACCAGTTTAGTTTGTCTCCCATGAATATGACGCAACAAAAAAGTGGGGGGGGGGGGGGAATTGAGGTTACCTGCATATGTGGGCCAAGGGATGCCTCCACGACCTCCGGCAGAACAGTGTAGTTCCCATCAATATAATGCAGCCGAACCTGAATGTTGCTGCTTTCCACTTGAGAAACTGGTAAAGAGTGTTGCAAACCAGCAGTTCGGCGACAGAGGTCCATAAGTATCAAGAAAAGCACCTTCACCTGCAGTATCAATGGAATGAAAGCAATAAGAAAAATGAACAGTTAAAGCTGATATCTGGAGATTGTTGGCATATTTACATTTCTGTTTATGTTATGCATGTACTTTGACTCTTTAAATTATATGCTGATATTTACATTAGTAAGAACGTAATCAGCTAGCATGGTGGTCACTGGTCAACATCAGAATCCCTCTCCCCGCGTATTTACTTATTCTGGGAGTACTCGTTGAATAAAAGCAAGCACAGAGAGCATCTATTATCCATGGCTATGCTTCGATACAAATACATATATGCCATGGCCTCAATAAGTAAAAGATGCATCAACATTTCCACACTTATTTATGCAAGAAATAAATCAATATTGTTGGACCCGGTCATTCACACCTCTTCAAATGTATATCCTTGACCAGCATTTCCAGTGCCCAGTCGGGACCGCCCAGATGATGCTTCCTCACCTCCTTTTGTCCCAGGCACCAGCTGACCAGCACGCCCTGTTTGATTATCATCTGACCTCACCATACCTGACAAGGGCTTTGCAATCTCCTCTACCTTGGCAGAAGCAGGACCATTAGCTTGGGGTTTCTGCATATTTGCATCAGCAGTTCTGTGTGCAGCCCCCATATAGCGGGGAAGTTGCGTTCTTCGAAAGAAAAAACAGAAAAGCAAAAGTTGACATAATCTGTGTAGGAAATGACAGTCCCCAATAAGTCTAACAGCAGGTGTCCCAGGAAATGTTCCGGTATTAATACTAATGGGCATAAATGATGGACCACTGATGGGATTTGGAGGAGGATTGGACACTCCATCAGTGCTACTACCAATCTTTGAAATTGCCCCTTGTAGCCAAGCTTGCATCTGGGTGCTTCCAGTAGAGCTGGTGGTCCCATTTTGACCTCCTGGAAAACATTGAGTTCGTTTTAAGTTGATACAATAACATGAAGATATAGTGAAAGCAATTCAGGGAAGGCCAATTGAAAGTTATCTTAAAATGCATCAAACATTTACATTTATAGTACTAGCAAGAATTTAAACAAATGGTTATTTGACAAAATAAGTTACAAATTTAGCAGAGTACTAATTCTGAAAAATCAATCAGATCAGTGCATATCAAATACTGACCCTGACCCTGAACTTGTCCCTGACTTGTTGCAGGAGCTGGAGAACTTTGGGTAGGACTAGTAACCATACTGCGGTTACTTCCAGTGCCTGCAGTCACAGCATGACTTGCCAACGTACGACAGAAACTTGCATATCGCCGCAGACGTGTAATGAAATGCGAAGCGAGATCAAGAACTGCATCAACATAAGCCTGCCACAAAGTAAAAAACTTCAGAAACTGCAAACTGTAAAAGTATATTCAATCATATATGTTTCAAAATTTCGAAAAAATGTGCACACTGAAAGGAGCATGGAAGTAATGCCATAGTGTTTAATAATATATGTCCCATGCACAAACTGTATGATCACTTATATATGTCATGACCGAACAAAAGATGAGTATGCAGAAAGAATTATACATTGAACTGTCATCTTGTATCTTAAACAAAAAACCAAAAAAGAAACACATTGATAGAAGTAAGTGTAGCATACTTGGATACTTGGAACTAGTGAAGGCTCAACGGCCATTGCTTCAGGATCAATGTTGGATAATGTCTCACCAGAAGCTTGCCATGGTTCAGCCACTAAAGCAGAAGGATTCAACAAAGCTGATTCAATGCCTTTCCCAAGCATATCCAACAACAACCTAGCTTGCATATCCAAAACCATTGCCCTGACCTCTTGGGCATTTGTTCCTTCCAGCAATCTACATTTTATCCTGTCTAGACTCTGCAATCATACAAAACCAGGTATTATTGCTAGTCCTTGCTAAGTACCAAGTGAAAAACAGAGTACTGCACAAAAAACTAAGTTATCCTCATTCAAGTACCACATGCATTACTGTTAGGACCCAATGAAATGGTGTCCTAAATCTCTGGTTTAATTAAGCAACAAGCTGAAAACACACTGATACATAATCTGTCAAGAGTATAACTCTTGCAGCCAAGATGGAGCAATTCTGAAGCAAAACAGAATGGCTCCCCTCTCCTAGAAACTTCCTTCAAAACTCAACCTAACATTCCTAAAGCATCCTACGTCTAATATAGGGAAAAAACATCTGTGCACAGTATTCAAAAATGAGTGCTACAGTGCTAAAGACTAGAGCCACTCTATGCAGCAGCTACATGTCTAACTATTACATCAAAATAGGAAAGTCAACCCTGCAACCTTAAAAGGTATCCTTTCCTTTAGTGTGTGTCTTCCTAGGTTGTCTTGTGTAGGTCTTCCCTAGGAATGGGGTCCTTTCATTACCCTCCCCTAGAAGCTTTACCTTGTCCTCAAGGTGAAAAGAAGGAATTGATTGGCGATTGTCTCAGCCTCTTCCCAAGAATTCTCATGATTTGGCATATCCTTCCATTTGATCAGCACCTCTAGTTGCCCATTCATCAGCCTTCGGATGTTGTAGACCTCCTCTGGTTGAACTTGTAACTCTAATTGTTCTGATAAGAACGCGGGAATAGTTGGCGTCACAATTCCTGACTGTACAGACTTTTTGAGGACCGAAATGTGGAAAACGGGGTGTACCCATGCAGTAGGAGGAAGGTCAAGGCGGTATGCCACAGCCCCCACTCGTTCCGTGACTTTGAAAGGTCCATAAAACCGTGGACTAAGCTTCTCATTCACCCGTTTGGCCAAGGTTCTCAACCTATAGGGCTGGATCTTGACATAAACCATATCTCCAACTTCGAAGTGGACTTCTCGCCTATGCTTGTTGGCTTGCCTCTTCATTTCTTCCTGAGCCTTTATCAAATTTTCCTTTAAAGTGGCAAGAATCGCATTTCTTAACTTGATCTGCTCATCCACTTCCTCCACCACCGAGGGCTCGTTTGTAAGCTTGAGAAAGGTAGGTGGATCCCTCCCGTAGACGGCTCGGAAGGGGGTCATGTTGGCTGAACCTTGGTGGGTGGTGTTGTACCAATATTCAGCCCAAGGCAGCCATTGAGCCCACTGATTCGGTTTTTCCCCAGCAAAGCATCGTAGGTAGGTTTCCACCCCCTTGTTGAGCACCTCTGTTTGCTCGTCAGTCTCCGGATGATATGCCGTACTTAAACACAGTTGAGTTCCGGCCTGCTTAATTAGCTCCTGCCAAAAGTGGCTCACAAACACTCTATCTCTATCGGAAACTATGGTCTTTGGAAACCCATGCAACCGAACGACCTCTCTAATGAACACCTCAGCCACATCTTTAGCACTAAATGGGTGATGTAGAGGAAGAAAATGTGCGTACTTGGAAAGACGATCCACAATGACCAATATAGTATCATACCGTTGGGATTTAGGCAACCCGAGAATGAAGTCCATGCTAATATCCTCCCAAATTGCATGTGGAATAGGCAAGGGCTGCAACAAACCCGGCTTTGGAGACAATGCTTGATGCTTGTTCCTCGACAAACCGCGCATTTAGCCACAAATCTTTGTATTTCCCGTTTCATTCCTTCCCAATACACCGCATTAGCTAGCCTTTTGTAGGTTCTTAAGGTACCCAGAGTGTCCCCCAATGGGAGAATTGTGGAACTCCCTTATCAGCAAAGGAATTCTGGATGAGTTCTTGGGCAAAACCAATCTGCCATTATAATGCAAGCATCCCTTAAACAGAGAATACCCTTCGGTCCCTTCACTTTCAGTGAGTAATTGCTGCATTTTGCCCTTTAGCTTTGGATCCGCTTGAACCTCTTTTTCCCATTCCTCTAAGTCATCATGCTGCCAAACAGAAAACGCCATCAGACTTGCTGGTTCTCCTTGCCGAGAGAGTGCATCAGCGGCCCTATTTTCACTTCCGGGCTTGTAGAGTATCTCAAACTGGTAGCCCATGAGTTTTGACACCCATTTCTGCTGATTCTCCTCCAGAATTCTCTGTTCCAGAAGATACTTGAGAGCCTTTTGATCAGTCCTGATGATGAATTTTTGCCCCCACAAGTAGTGCCGCCATTTTTTGACTGCTAGCACTATTGCCATCAGCTCTCTCTCATAAACCGAACAAAGTTGAGCTCGTTTGGATAATTTTTGGCTATAATAAGAGATGGGACGCCCTTGTTGCATTAAAACAGCCCCCACACCAGTACCGGAGGCGTCAGTCTCTAGCTCAAAAGGGATTGAAAAATCTGGCATAATGAGCACCGGAAGGGTAGTCATGGCTATCTTGAGAGCCTCAAATGCTCTGTTTGCCTCAGCTGTCCACTGAAACACGTCCTTCTTGAGGAGGTCTGTCAAGGGACTAGCTATCTTCCCATATCCTTGCACAAATCTTCGGTAATATCCAGTTAAATCCAAAAAGCCTCGCAGCGACTTTACATTCTTGGGTTGTGGCCAAGCTACCATACTTTCCACTTTTGCTGGGTCTGCTTGAACTCCCTGATCAGAAATGATATGACCAAGGTATTCAATTCTTGACTGCACAAAACTACACTTCTTGAGGTTAATGACTAGCCGGTTTTCCTGCAATACAGTTAGCACCTTCTCTAGGTGTTCCAGTGAGTAGCAGCATTGCAACTATAAATGAGTATGTCATCAAAAAATACAAGTACAAACTTCCGTAAATACCCTCGAAAGATTTCATTCATCAAAGCTTGAAAAGTTGAGGGAGCATTCGTAAGACCGAAAGGCATCACCTTGAACTCATAGTGTCCCTCATGTGTTCGGAAAGTCGTCTTGTGCTCATCACCGGCTTTGATTCGAATCTGATGGTACCCTGATTTTAAATCCAATTTCAAAAAAACCGTGGCTCCCTTCAGCTCATCCAATAATTCATCTATTGCCGGAATAGGAAATTTGACAGGAACCGTAATCTTGTTGAGTGCTCTGTAATCAACACAATAGCGCCAACTCCCATCTTTTTTTTTCACGAGAATGACTGGGCTAGAATAAGGACTGGTGCTGGTTTGAATTATTCCCGCCTGAAGCATGTCCTTTATCAGCTCCTCTATTTCTTTTTTCTGCATATGAGGGTACCGATATGGACGAATGTTTGGTGGTTGCTCCCCTGGCTTAATCACAATCTTGTGGTCTCTGGCTCGTCTAGGTGGTAGAGTTTCAGTTGTTTGGCAAATCCCAAGGAATTTCTCCAAGAGTTCTTGGATTTCTGGTGTTAAGGCATGGCTGCCTTCTTCTTCCCTCTTAATGCTGTTGCATTCAATCAGAAATCCCTGCCCCTTCTTCCTTACGGAGCGCATGATGGACTGCAGAGAAACTTGTGACCTTGATAGCATTGGGTCCCCTTTCAAGCAAACTCGACTACTCTTCTTGCCTATTGACATCGTCATCTGTCGCCAATTAACCTTTACATCGCCCAGGGTCTTTAACCACTCAACGCCCAAGACTGCATCAATTCCTCTTAGAGGGAATGGATAAAAGGTCTGAACAATGTCAATTCCCTGTAAATTCAGAATTAAATCCCTGCATCGCTGTTTCTTCTTGACGGAATGGCCGTCCCCCAACATGACAGTGTATTCTGCAATTTCTTCTACCTTAACTCCTGGTCAATTGAGCCATTGTTCAGCGATAAAGTTATGCGTCGCTCCGCTGTTGATTAGAACAATGACAGCTACACCTGCGAGTTCTCCTCTAACCTTCATTGTATGGTTGCCTTCAAATCCAGCGAAGGAATTCAATGATAATTCCATTCGCGTGGTGTCTTCTGCATCAAAATAGTCATCAGTTACTTCCCCTGTCTCGTCCGCTCTCTTATCGCCATTGTTGGTGTCAAATTCTACCAGATACACCTGCATGTGTTTGTCCCGACAGGAGTGGGTGGGGCTGTACTTGTCCCCACATTTGAAGCAGAGTCCCGTTTCCCTCCGGCGAGCCATCTCGGACTCGGGAAGTCGACGGCTCCAGCTGGTTTTGCGTGAAGTCGAAGCTGTCGTCGACGTGCTCCCTGTCTTTGCGTCCTGCATCTTCGGGTCGACTCTTGACCCATGAGTTTGGGAGTTAGTAACGGGTACGGGTCGGATCGGGTCGGTGTATTGGGCTACCCGTGAGTACATCGGCTGAGTCGGGTATTTCTTCACCCCAGGATTCATCGACGCCCTATTCGCTCGGCTTCCCCTGTCTGTTTCCAGCAGTCTATTCCTCTCATCAACTCTCAAGGCCATTTTGATCAGCCCTTCTAAATCGCTTTCTTCAACAATTTCGAGTTCAGCCTATATTTCCGTTTTAAGACCATACAGAAAAGCTCCCATCAGGCACTCTTCTGGTGCGTCGGTTAACGGGAAAGACAGCCTCTCAAATACTTCAACTCTCAAGGCCAGGCTCGCCACGGACTCCCTCAGAACCTTGACTTCGTCAGTCATATTCCCAGGATCTTAAACGCTCTGATACCAAAATGTTAGGACCCAATGAAATGGTGTCCTAAATCTCTGGTTTAATTAAGCAACAAGCTGAAAACACACCGATACATAATCTGTCAAGAGTATAACTCTTGCAGCCAAGATGGAGCAATTCTGAAGCAAAACAGAATGGCTCCCTCTCCTAGAAACTTCCTTCAAAACTCAACCTAACATTCCTAAAGCATCCTACGTCTAATATAGGGAAAAAACATCTGTGCACAGTATTCAAAAATGAGTGCTACAGTGCTAAAGACTAGAGCCACTAAAATAATTCGGTGGGACAAGTCAACCCTGCAACCTTAAAAGGTATCCTTTCCTTTAGTGAGTGTCTTCCTAGGTTGTCTTGTGTAGGTCTTCCCCAGGAATGGGGTCCTTTCAATTACCAAAATAATTCGGTGGGACAAGACCAAAATGACATTTCAAATTCGAAAAACAGTCCACTAACTGTGAAAGAAACAGTATACTCTCATCACAATGGACATAAGAATAAGATATCCCTAGGGATAATGGCGTTCAGTTAATCAAAATACAGAAGAACAAGAAATGAGAGCTATCAGGGTTAATTATGTATTGATGAACTCATTCACTGGAACATACAGGGCCGTACTGTTGCCTATGCTGCGTAGTAGGAAGTGAATGAAAATCAGCATCCAAGACTGCAATAACGCTGTTCAGTGAGACTGTAACAAAACCGAAAGAAAAAAAATCATTCATCAATTCAGAGAACCAACACTTCATATGTTTTCTAACATAATACACATTAAATAAATTAAATAATATTTCCCTTCATTGTAAAACAAGCATTCTGTGGGTGAACCAGTCGTTATTCCGAGATGAAAGGATTTGATCCTAAAATCACAGGATCAAGTCAACTTGATTTCCTTCTTTTCCTGGTTCCTGGATCTGTTCTCTTTTATTCATCTTTAATGCATTTATTCTGTCTTTATTTTCTGCTCATGCTTTCATTACCTTATGTCAAGTGATTCTACTGCCAAACATGTTGCCATGATCTCTAGATATTAGTACTCTCTCCCTCTCTCTCTCTCTCTCTCTCTCACACACACACAGGAATAATCAGAATGTAAGTGCCTTAACAGCAGAATGGAAAAAAAAGGTAAATTTGTAAAATTAAAAAACAGAGAGACAATTTCTGTTGAATAATGATGATGGAAATATAATTATCCAATAAATATTATGTATCTTGTTTCTTAGAGAAAAAGAAAGGAATTTCTTTCCCTTGCATCAACCAAATGGCTCCATAGCACCCCCAATCTCATCTCTTTTATATCCTCTAATAACCAGTAACTACTTACCAATACCATCCTCAGCAGCACTCTGTGTGCAGCCCACAGCATCCCACCAATCAACACCAACCATAAGGCTCCACCAAAACCTGCTTATCCTTAAAGTTATTAGCACAACAGAGGCAAAATTTTTAAATGAGAGACAAATCTAGTATCCGAGCAGCTTGGGAAAAAAACAACAAATGACGATAAGCCACATAGATTTCTGGGATACTTTATAAAAAAACAAAAACAGGGTACAGAGTTTAAGGGTTTTAGGAAACCACCTTTCAGCAATAGCACGTTCCCAGGATGATGAGTTGGCTTTCACTTGACTAATTGGAACAGCGGGAGGAAGAACCCTGATTATTTTCAATATTGTACGGTCCTTGCTAGTTTCATGCCAAACGGAAGCTGAACAGCAGCTGGTTGCAGAAAAGGAAGGAGCAGCAATTGCAGAGCCAACATTAATCTGATAACTGTCAACAGGTGTAAAATTTGGGCCTGAGAAAATGTGCACTCCACCATGAAGAAAAGCAATGGCAATTTCACCACCATGAGCAGAGTAAACAACTCGAGAAAGTGCTCTAACATCACTTGGAAGATCCGATGGATCAAAACCAACCCTTTTTGACTTATCGAAACCAGACTCAGATGCCTTTTGCACAGCTCCAGTCAGTCCAGCAGCAGCTGCTTGATGAATTTTAAAATCATCTGTGGGTGGTATGCTCAGGTCTACCTTAGACTGCCAAACAGTTTGCACAGGTGGCTGTCCACCCATACTGGAGGTGGGGTTTCCAAATATTGGATGAAGGACAACATTCTGAAAAGAAGATTCCCAGCGCTGCACTCTCCATCCTGTAATTGATGGGCCCTCATCTGGGTCATAAGGGGACATGTATTGTCCTGTATAAAACAGCCATACATCAATTTGCTAACTCCATTGATGAGGTCACATGAAATTCTGACAAAAAAAAAAGCATCATGACAGGACTGTCAAAAATTTAGAGATGGAGAAATAGAAAAACAAGTATACGAGTACTTTGAAATGCCAGTGTGTTGCAATAGTATAAAATCAACTTGCCCTAGGATGAAAAGTGCAAGATTCAGGGCACCTAGAAGGAGGGAACATGACATGAACGTTATCTGCTCCATCAATCAGTTGGTTTTGAGCTTTTCATGTTTCTTTTAAATAGACAGCATTTAAAATCCTTGTCTCTTACAACAGCTTGTAATTATTCCAATGATAACAAGTGGCTTACAGCTTTTTTCCTCAATTTAGGCTTTCAGTTTTAGATCCCAGATTTGCTTGAAAATGGTGCAAAACCATAATAAATAAATAGATTACTTCCATCCCTTATAGATTGTCTACTGCATAGTCAGGGAACTGGAAGCTCAGAAAAGACGGCAGCAACACCAATCACACCTCACAATATCATGCTCTTCAAGTCGCAACATATCCCCCCCCCAAAAAAAAAAAAAAAAAAAAAAAAAAAAAAAAAAAAAAGAGCACCTGCAATGATAGGGTGGGATAAAAAGAGCAGACAAAAGCCACACAAACCGCAGATACTTACACCAAAATAGACGAAATTCCTAGTGAAGGGCAACTTTAGTTCATTAACTGTGACAAATAGTTTGAGCGAATGTCTTTTTTTGAGCAAATGGAAAAAATATGAAGCTTCCTGCAGAAATTGGTTCCTTGGTTCCACAAGTCGTTTTAACATAGAGCAGTTAACACAAGTATAAAAATGAATATTACTGAAATATACATGTAAAGAAATTAATGGATTAATAAAAATATGAAAATGAAGCATTAAAAAAATACAAATGAAGAAATAACACATTGCTGATGAAGCACAAGCTTTAGGAACAAAAGTACAAAACGAAATTCTGTTTGTCTGCAGTGACAGCCCTCAAACAACATGGCACTTCCCCCAGCCCTAAGTGCAAAAGGCCCCTTTATGCCAGGGGTACGCTGATATGTAAGGTGTAGAGAATATATTAGTTACTAGTTAGGGAGTTAGTTGTATTAGTTAGTTAGTTAGTTGTTAGTAACCATTTTGGATTAATGGGTTTTGAGGGGTTGCCTATATAAGGCATATGGCTCTTCATTGTATGCTATGCTTTATGTTGAATGATGATTCATGATGAATGAAGATGCACAGTGATGTGATTTTGTGTTTTCTCTCTTCCCCTTTCTCTTTCTCTTCTCAAATCCTCTAATTTCTACAACTATCCTATCAGTGGTATCAGAGCGAGTCATCCTCGGCTCCCCCGTTGTCATCTCTACCATTCTTGAATTAGTTCAAAGCCTTTCTCCTCTTTCACGGCTCAGTTCTTATCAGGAAATAACCAATTGACCAAGTGCAACGTGAACCAAGCGGAGTCATGATCCTAATGGTTCAGTTCGACATCTGAGTCAGCAGAAAACTCCAAAAAGACACCTCAAGATTTAGTCTTGTCAGCCCAAAATTCAAAACAGAGGTATGAATTCTCACCGCTCACCATTGTCGTTCATCGACCAGCATTCTTGTCAGCCAGACATCACAACGTTCGTCGACCCAGCATTCGTATCAACTTAGAATTAAAAAACTGACTAGGTTTCTTTCTGTTTCTCTGTTTCGAAAACCCAGTCTCTGCCTCGTCGTCTACTCAATTCGTGGATTCTGGTTCGGGTCTTGGGTTATTGATCTGCTTCGTCGGTTTCGTTCTAGTTCCTTGTCAGTTTGGTCGACTGATTTTGAGTAGTGTGTTTCGGCGGGTTCTGGTTCTCAGGGCCGATTTAATCAATTGATTATGGGTTCTCGTCGCATCACTCTAAGTGCTCGATTCGGGTTCTTTATCTCTGATTTTATCAACAAGTTCGTGGCGACAGAAAACAATTAAATCGTGTTTCTTGATGTAAGGTTTGTGATCTCATTAAAAAAAAAAGTTGGAAAAAAAAAAAAAAAAAAAAAAAAAACTTCTCTTCTTGTTGGTATGGGACAACGGCTGAAGGGAACAAAGAAAAAAAGATTTCTCTTTTTGATGGTATGGGACAACAGTTGGAGGAAACCAAGAAAATCAATAATGTGTTCTTTGAGAAACGGCTAAACGGAGAGGGCTACCTACGAAAGGTTCTGACCGGAGGGGCTGACCGGCAAGAGGTTGAGTAAAGCGCCGCGTAAAGTATCGTGGAGTGAAGTCGTCAGGAAGTAGGCTCTCGAAGGGGATGTTTTTGATTGATTCAGATTTGTATTTTTGAGTTTTGTATTTTTTGTTCTTTAGGTTTTGTTTTGTTGTTTCACATCCTTGAGGGCAAGGATGTTTTTGGGAAGGGGGTATTGATATGTAAGGTGTAGAGAATATATTAGTTACTAGTTAGGGAGTTAGTTGTATTAGTTAGTTAGTTAGTTAGTTAGTTAGTTGTTAGTAACCATTTTGGATTAATGGGTTTTGAGAGGTTGCCTATATAAGGCATATGGCTCTTCATTGTATGCTATGCTTTTTGTTGAATGATGATTCATGATGAATGAAGATGCGCAGTGATGTGATTCTGTGTTTTCTCTCTTCTCCTTTCTCTTTCTCTTCTCATATCCTCTAATTTCTACAACTATCCTATCATAAGCATACCCCAATTCCCTTCCCTCAATACGTATAGCCACTGGGGCATCCCTTGCACCCAAAATAACATGAATGTGCTAGAAAAAGAAAAGGAAAACAAATTAGGTTGGTATTGGGAACATACCCTCAACTATCACTACAGTTATCACAGAACCACCACGAGTTGGATCAAAAGCCACGGAAGTTACACCAGAACCCCATGTGGTAGTTGCAGCAGATTGAGCCGCGGCTTCAGGACTTACATATGCAGAAAAATTTGAAACTGGAGAGCAGTGAAGTGGCACAGCATCAACAAGACTTTGGTCTGTTTGTTTTTTCCCTTGCTTTGCTTCACATAACAGATAATCTTGCCAACTAAACAAATATGCAGCTAAAGGTGCAAAACCTGCCCAGCTAGGTGGGCTAAGAGGTGGAATACCATTACTAGTACTTGTCTTTGGAGTTACTTGGAAGCCATTTCCAGGCCCAGGAGTAACCTCCCAAACAACAATGGTGGATGGATTCACAGTTGGCACACCTGCCACATGCATGGCACCACTGTCTGTTATAATGGCATCTGCAACCATAATTCCACTGGGCCCACATCCCAAGAGCCCTTTACTAGTGCAAAACCATTTGGGTGCTGCACCATTCTGACTAGGAGGCCACTGGGACCAATGAAGTTGAACAGAGCCTGATGAGAAAATGGAACAGACGCAAAGAAAATAGGGCCACCTAGCTGAAATCAAAACAACTTATGCATCAGATACAGAAGTTTACTGCAATTAAATACATAGAGCTGCAATACTAAACAATAAAAAAGAGAACCATACAAAATGAATGAATAAAGAATTACGGAACCACATAAAGAACATATTATCATAGTGATCAGGTTTCAGGCATCATCATAACGTGCTATGGATCTGTGTATTGCACCATTGCAGAGTTTCAAAATGTAATGCACTTTTAGCAACTGAGGAATAGTATGGTTTGTTCGAGTTTCTATATTTTATATAGATGATATTGATATTGATTGTCGCCACCATGATTAAAATCAATGAGCATTGCATGCATGCACACTTTTCAAACCTAGATATATATCTTTTGGACTAAATATAATAAAAGACGACTTTTTTAAATGTTTATTTGTGCATGCTTGAAAACAATCTCTACTCTTTCTTTTTCTTTTTTTCTGGATATGATAGAAGGGTTGGAATATTTGACTTCTTACTAACAACTCCCACCCACCCTTACCACCTAAACTAGCCACAAGTGGCCCTCACTTTTATTTCATTTGTGCAAACTTGGACATGAAACATATTTGTATTTACGTTAACGAGAGTATTTTAGAGGAAAAAAAATTAAAATTGGACTAAAGCTTATATTCTGAAAAAAGGGAAGATCTATATGAATTTCAACAAACTCAAGGGAGGACCATGCAATTAACTCCAAGTTCATCATCATGAGAAACTAAAAGAAAACACCATTGCGTAAAACACATAAGATTCCTCCCAGATATTGCATTCCCAGCATTTAACTACCAGTTAAAAGATTCTGCAATATCATACGTAAATATAATACCACATTTCACCTCTCAGTAGCAAATAAAACCTACAAAAGAAAAATACAGGAGAAAAGGGGATAAAGAAATGAAAACGTAAACAGAACCTGAACTTTGAGATTGCTGTGACAAAAATTTTTCCTCAAATGTTGATGTCATGTTGGAAGAAACACTCGATTTGGATGAAAGCCACCTATACTGATATTTTAAAACTAATTTCAGACTAACAAAAAGTAATTAATAGCAGAAATTTCCATATTACTAATATATCCTGAAAAAGAGAATTAACTAAAACAAGCAGAATCAGAAATAAAAACAAGCTTAATTAAACTTTTGGTTCCCTAGTTTTATAATAATTCAATTTTAGTACACAAAAGTCTCAGTTGCAGCAATGCTGCCCTCATGGTTTCCGAATTAATGAAATTAAGTCCTTCAATTCAATTAAGGGCGATGAGACACCCTTTTCTTGGCTAACTTGAAGATCATGTGGCATTTGCTTTTCTAAGTGGCTTTCTATTTTGCTTATTTGAAAATATCTTCACAGACAGTTATGTTGAGGCACAACTCAGTTTCAGCAATAGCAACTTGGTTGTTGGGCTTTTATTATATATATATTTTTTAGGGGTGGGGACCAAATGTGGATCTTGACAAGACTTGGCAGATTTCAACTGCAATTAGGCATGTACAATAAGAAGTTATGTCTTTGATCATGTCCAATTATGAGAAAGACAATGAAGAATATTGCCACCCCATAGGCAGGGCATACGTTTAAAAGCTCAGTACATAAGACAGGCTTCTAGGCAACCTAGTTAATAAAAGCAATACCTTAATAAACAGGAATAGAAAAGAAAGATTTTTTTTTACAAAATCAGTACATAAAAAAATGAGATATTAGTGAAAGGGATCCTATGCAAGCTCTTCAAAAGCAGCTCCACAGATAGGATGAACTTTAAAAAGAGAAATAGAAGAATAAATTCACATGCTCATTGCATGAAAGAGTAAAGGACTGATGATGATGATGATAAAAAAATCATTTTTTACATTGTTTTAAGGATAATAAGAAAAGGAGACCTACTCCAGTAATTATGGACAAACAACACTAAATCATAAAAGCCATTCAAGTATGTGTCATAATAATGAGTGATAATTTCAAACCAAACTTCATCCTATGTTGCACTGACACTGACACGCGACACGAGACACGACACGTAAATCCTAAAAAGTTCTAAATTTCGACACGTTAGGGCACGTTTTGATATTAAATATATATTTTTAATATATATAGTATAATTTAGATTTTATACAAAATATCCATAAAATGTAGGGTGTAGACTACTTACAAGTTTTATTTTCATCTCCATCTAGATGTATCATTTGGGGATTTCAACTTAGAATATAAATTTTTAATTGAGTTTATTACTATTATTATTGTTAAAATTATTATTATAATATTTTATTTTATCTTAGCTTTAGCTTTTGTTCTTGTCTCTATGTCAATGAGATACGTGGCATTTGGGGAAGAGAGAATCAATTGGAAGGATGCTGATTCAAATGACCAAGGAGTAGAGGAGACGAGAGTGACGTCGTTTTGGAGCTGAAACAATTGAAGGCCTAAATCAAAAAGGAAAAAGGGCATTCTCGTTTGAGGAAGGAGGCGGAAAAACAAATCCAGAGTTGAGCGCCACGGAGGATTTGCTTAAAACCAGAGACCAGAATCGTTCCTCCTAAACATCCACCTTCATCTTCCTCTCGCTGGTTGAATCATCTAATACCAAGGCCGCCGGCGAGCTTCATCTTCACAACTGCGAGGAGAGCTCAATAGAGATCGGACACCAGAAACCAGAGGTGCTGCTGAGAGCTTCGGAAGAGTTGGAGAGCCACTTCCTTCGTCTTCATACCCTCCATTTCTGATGACCTTCTTCTGATCTCTCTCTCTCCTCCTCCTTGTTCTGTGTCTCAGACTTCATAGATCGTTGCTTGAACCAGATCGTTCCTTGACCGCGTCGTGTCCGATGCGTGTCGACGCGTGTCCACGTCCGACACTCGTTGACACGCATATTTTTGAAAATAATGCGTGTCTGTGCTTCATAGACTTCATCTACCCGAAGAATCATAAGTTGCAGATGCTAAACAACTTTGGATAAAAGAAGAAATGTTATCTGTTATAGATGTTGTAGAGGATTTGAGAAGAGACAGAGAGAGGGGAAGAGAGAAAACACAGAATCACATCACTATGCATTTTCATTCATCATAAATCATCATTCAACACACCATATAATTAGTCTAGGCTTTTCCTTATATAGGATACTACCTTAGACTTTATTCCCAACAAACATAACAGAATTACCTAACTATTTCCCTAACTAATTAACTAATTCCTAACTAACTACCCAATTTATTCACAGTTTACATATCATTATTCTAGAGAACTTAGGGTGCAAGAGAGGAAAATATCCTCCTCCAAAAAATGAAGAACCGCATCAACAAATATCATAGTACTAAAATAAAGCTTTCCAATTTGTTAACATATCTATCAAGGAGACTCCACAAGTAACCACAAATCAAACAACAGACAGAAGCAACAATGTTCCGTATCTGTTCTAAGTACTGAGAAATATTCTTGATAATATGAGCATTTTCCTTTAGCCAGTGTACACCAAGAGACTGCAAAGATAGAAGACTGCCATAAAGCCTTACCTTCTTTAATCCTAAACCAAAAACGCTCAAGTTGATCAAAAGAAATTCTTTCAACTTAAGAGCACAAACCCAGCGCTAAAACAACAAGAAGCCTTATCCCACCAAGTGGGGTTAGCTATACGGATGGCACAACGCCATTACGCCCGATCAACGACCAAACCTTTGGATATGCTCACAAACCCAGCACTACCCCTCAAGAAAATCATATGATCTAAACTCCATAAACAGTTGGCTGAACAATTTTGTGGAACATATTCCTCTGGAGGACAACAGTGAATCATATCTAATTTTTTTTCTTTCCTTTTCTTTTTTGGGGGGTGAGCACTATTATCAAAATTTAGAGCCGCAGCTCTATATATTTTCATTTATCTGATATGTGTGTGTGTGTATAGGAGAAAATCATAGGTGGTTAACCTAATTTGATCATAGAATCTCTCATAATCAAGGAAACAATAATTTTGAAATTTAAACAGATTTTGATCACATAACAGATTAGGGAAACTAGGTTTTAAATGAGAAGGGCCCATAAGTGACAGCTAGGCCCATTCCAACAATTATCATTCCAACTGTCTTACATATCCAAATAATTTATTTAAACCATGTCACCAAAAAAAATAATTTATTTAGACAACGAAGCAAAAGTGAAATAATCAAACAGCAATAGTTTCTGAGTCTTCAGAACATTTAAGTATCAGATTGGCAAAGAGAAGAGATGTTAATTGTGTACCGGAGACATCCCTGATAGCCACTTTGTAACAACCGCAACATCCTGCCGCCACTCATGCTCACGCTGCCAGCAACTAGTATCACGCACAAGATTAGCTGGACCCTGAATGGCCAGACAATAAACCAGCTTGATAAGAATCAGTAACATGCATAAACTGAAGTGAAGCTGTAGAATGGTGAAGACAAGAAAAGAGAGAATGTGGACAAAAGGTAAACCAAAAGACAGTCAATTAAATTAAGCTCTTTCCACTCCGAGCTACATTGTACAACTAAGTCCTTTAACATCAAGCTTTGACGGAAAAAAACAACCAGCCAATGGAAAAAAGTATTAGATTAAGTAATACGATTTAACAATATATCTATACATTTGCAGCAAATAACAAGCTTAAGAAATTGGAACCAGATCGGATTATACAACTGAAATTAGTGATTCAACAAAAAAAAAAAAAAAACAAGGCAAAGAACATGGTACTGTATAAAACTTAAACCCTAAGCCAGAAAATTTGCAAAGCATCATCCAGTTATAAAGCATTAAGAATGAGATCAACAATGCTTACTTGAGATGGTTGAGTCCAAATAGTCACCCTCCCATGGAAATTAGCTATTAATAATGCATGTGGACAACAAATAGGAGACCATTCAATGAACTGAACAGAATCTCGAGGAGAATCTGCAAAAGGTATAACATGCATCCAATCAAATATCTAAGAAAATATATATGTACGAGTCCCAATTATGAAAACATATATCAAAGTTTTTAACAAAAATGAAAAATGGAGAAATAACACACTACAACAATTTAAATTTTAATAATAGCATATTATAACCGTGCCACCAAATGACATCCCCAAGTGATGCATTACCCATCAAGTAGTAATAGCAAACATTCCCATACTTGAAGGAAGGAATGTATCAACAGATTACCTTTTTCTGTTGCAGCTCCAAATTTTTAGATTTATTATTTACGCTCAGTTTGGTTTCTTTCAATTTCATCAGATTCCAACAGGTACGTAATTAATCACAAGCATGATGCGCACCTATGTTGCATCAATTCCGGTACGGCGTTTTCGATACGTTGCCGATACGTGACATCGATACGTTACTTCAAAAATACTAATATTTCGATATGTTCCGAAACGTCTTAGTATTCAATAATATTTTTAATATAAAGAGTGTATTTTACATTAACAAAATATAATAAAATAAAAATCATTAGCATAATTAAACTAGACGGTATGTTTAATGAACTATTGCTTTGATTTGTGTTTGACTTCATTTTATCAATCATATTAAAAACAAAATAAAAGAGCTGATGGAGTAGGTCATTAGCTTCCATCCAACTAATACTAGTCGTTGGTCAATGATTCCTGCCTGCATGGCCCAATGACTAAGCCCCCTTCATTCAATGACACATCATTGAATGATGCCAAACAAAAAAGTATTTTATATTTTAAAATAGTGAAAAGACCCACATGCCCCATAGAATTCCTTCCTTTACTTTCCCTCCTTCTTCCACCTCTGCCATCGCAGATCTGATCTGTAGAAGTTTAAGGATCCGCGCCATTGAAGCCTCGTTTGAAACCATGATCGCGAAAAGAGCTGATGGAGTTAGTCGATTTGGGAGTGGGAGAGATTAGAGATGACGCCGCGTTCGTGGAATCATGCTCAGTCGATTTGGCACTGCTCATGTATTGTTTAGGGCATTTTTGTTGCCAAAAAGCTGATTCCTGATTTTCCATTCAGTTTTTGAAAAATTTACAGAACCTTGACCAAGCCGATTTGCGTTTTCCAGTGTCATGAGCACCTCGGTGAAATTCGCGTCTCGGAAACGTTCCAATCTCACAAATTCACGTTTCGGTGCAACGTAGATGCGCACAATGGTTACATGGAAAAATAATGATTGTAAGCAGTATAATTTTTTGCATATAACCAAGCAACGAATAAGATCAAAACAACACCACAAGGCAAAACAAAAGAAAACACCTAGATTTTTACAAAAAAAAAAAAAAACACCTAGAGTTAGTGAAGAAAGCAGTGACATCAATATACCTGCTATGACATTAAACACTGCACATTCAGTTGGCCTCTCTGGGATCACAATGTGTATAGGGATCCAAAATGGGGGGTTGGTAGTTGAACTACATAAAAACAAACAGATAATAAATTGACATTGTATAATTACTAACAAAAACAACCATAAAGCAGCGTCAGCAAACAAGTGTATTGGATAAACAACACATGCTTGAGCAGGGATAGAAATCACATAAGCCTTGGCAACAATTCAATAAGTTTGAATTAATACGATAGGCACTTTTAATATTTACTTTATGCTGATAATTAGGCTCAACTTATTTTAATGTATGGACAAGCCTGTTTCAAACAAGTAGTAGTACAACAGATCCACACACAAAATTCTCATTCTTATCAGTTCTTTTGCTCTTTGTTGACGCTGAAAGAGGCCCATTGGGGCCAAGCCTATGCCTCTCTTATTTTCAGTGTAGGGTTTAAACTCTGTTTATTATATCTAAGTCTGACGGCTTACCTAGCATTTAAGATAGGACATTTGTTCAGATTTATTCTGATTTTCTAATGATTGTGTGATCACAGCAAGATCCTAGTATTAACAGAAAACTAGGGTCTGTGCTTCTATAAAGTGTACGAATGCTTCTGTGAATATAATAAGAATTTCTGGCATCAAATCTTGTACTCTTTAATTTGTAAATCGTCATCAATTGTCCAAACAGGGGCTTGGGGCCTCTAAAGTGCCTTTCTCAGTTTCTCTAATACTCTCTAATGTCATTTGTAATACTCTAACTTCTCAAAAATTCAAATGTTTCTTTTAAATTTTAATCATTAGATTCTACATAAAATAAGTGACATTTTGATATCTTGTGGGCATGAAATGGTGCGGTTTTGAAATTTTCATGATTTTTTCAACAACCAAAAAACAAAAAAAAAAAAAAAAAAAAAAAAAAAAAAAAAACTGCGTCATTTCATGCCCATAAGATGTCAAAATGTCACTCGTTTTAAGTGGAATATAATGATCAAAAGAAACAAGATTAAACATTTCAAAGGTTGGGGCATTACAAAGAGCATTAGAGAGAGGCAAATTAGCAGCACTAACCCTCCAAACAGAAACTCTCTCACTTAATGAAACAACTAATATCTAATAACAGATTTTCAGGCAGGTAATATGACCAGATTGGGACACTAACCTTGGGATTCTGGCGCATGTTTCAGCAGCACAGGCTATGGCATTCAGTTTTGCACACCAAGAAACAGCACTGGGAAAGAAAAAACAAAAACAAAACATTAAATAAAAAAGATATATTATTTTTGCTCTAACTTATCAGCAGATGAAACATAGCATAGAAATCTTAAAGCAAAAAAAAAAATTCATGTAACAGAGTTATCAAAATACCAACAGAAATTTTAAAATTGTACACCAACAGATTGTACATAATCTAAGGACCTTTATAATAGCATTGTTGTGAGATAAAATCTATAAGTTGATCCACTCAGTTTCACTCAGGCATGACAACAAAATATCCTAACTGTTTCTTCTATCCTAATAAATTTATAAGCATAGAAGAAACTTGAAAAAGCTCAAAAAACGACTTGTTCTACCTTGAAGTAAAGTGAAAAAATGATGAACATGAATGGAGGAAAGAAGTGGAAAGATGGAAAAAAATTTAAGACAAAAACTAGTTAAAACTATTTTATTAGGATGTGTAAGTTAGGTAATTTAGTCTAGCAAAAAGGAGTGGAAGGGGTATTCAATGGCTCAGTCTGGGTCCATCAACATATGGATGAGGACCTAACAATAATCTAGCCAAATCTGAACCAAAAAAATAAAGGAGCGCGTCAAAGGAAAATAAATGATAATCAAATGTTAATAATTACCAAAAAAAATCTCATTATTTCAGGGAATATAAATCCAGAATAACTAGAAATGTCCAATGCAAAATGAACTACTTAAAGAAGAGACATTACACATTAGGAACAAACAACAAAAGACAAGGAAGCAACTGAAAATAAATCAAGCTAGAAAAGGAAATAAAAATCCCTCAAATAATTCCTAGAAATAAGAAGAATATGAAAATTAACAGGATAAGTAGGCAATTCTCCCAATCAACCTCGCAAATAGATGTTAGTCATTCTCAACTTATCAACCTCCACTTGAAACACTTGGTTGAGGTATCCATTTAATTAGTACACCTGCTAGCTGCTACTCGCTGTTTCACAGGCAGATAGGTGTCGTAAACATTGCCTCATCTTGTACCCTTTATTTGAAGAAACATTAATCTATCTCAAAAAGCTTGGTCCAATCATGATGAACAAGGTTGTAAGGAATACATTTTGCTACCTTAGTGTCGCATTAAAGCTTCAACAGACCTAAATTTAGCATTTCAAGTTCTTCCATTGGCCTTTTCAACCAAATTAGCACCCAAATTCCTTGAACAAGAGTTTTAGATTCTGCTTCTAAATGTAGCTAGGACGACCTCCTATCTTCAACTAAACCTAACCACTTTGCATTAATAAAAACCTTCATACACATTAGCTCCCCCTCCCCCCAAAAACAAAAACAAAAAAGCCATTTCCAGGTGCAGCTAATGTCATAAAATTTGACATGCTATATTCAGGTGTTCTTCTATTTGAGAGTGCAAAAACTAATATATCAGACCTACTAAGAAAGATATACCTAGTCCTTTGCGGGTAAGTATGTCTTTTCCCACTTATCACTGTGATTTTCCGCTGTCTATTAGAACTTCATCCACTGCCTTTTTCTTTATTTTCAGGTTAAGATCTATATGTTTCGGCGCAAGTTTGCAACTGAGTATTCCTATTAATTTCAAAGGAGTAGTACTTTATTTTGGAAAGTAGGATAACTCTTTCACTGCTTGCCACTTCCATAATTCCATAAATAAGAGATGTTTGAGTTGCCCAAAGTCCTTAATTTTGAATACCTATTCAAAGAACACTCTTCAACTCCATTTTTCCATGCCATCGCAAGTTAATATAATGAAGTCCACATTCACAATCAGACTGATCATCTGTCCATCATTAGAATGCCTAAAAACAAAGTGAGGTTGGACTGTCCGTGGATGCATCAACACTTGCTTATAGTCTTTGTGAGCCAATCAAGTAACCTAGTCATTCACGATTGTTCTATCCCATCTAGGAACTTTTTAAGCTTGCACACTTTTCTAACATAACTTTCCCCTCCAATGCCTGAAAGCAGCTCCATGCAGTATCCATCATCAAGATTTCCATTTCACACATGTTTGGTGTAATGGATTTTTATAAATTACAATTCAAGCATTTCCCAATTTTCTCTATATTCAATAATTAATAAATAAATAGATGAACTTCACTTGAAATGTCATACTACACAGGAGGGATGAAGCCAGAAGAAACCTGTATCACGAAAAAATTCAATATTGATGGAAGTTCAAAACTACCCATCAACAAATGCATGAAATTGAACCAGAATCCTTACTGATTTCCACCGTTCATACCTAAAATTGCGACAAAGTTCCGGCACACTCATCTTGTGTTGCAAATTGGACCTGGGTTGCTTCAGCTTGATGCAAAAAACAGTGGCAGTACTCACAGGATCTTCCTCCATCGGATCGATAAGTGGTTTCTCCTCCACCACTGCCTCCTCTTCACCACCCACCGATTCAGTCTTGTCCGAACCCTTGGTAACCTCCTGGACTTCAGGTTGAGGCAAAGACTGAGACTGAGACTGAGCCACGGGCTCGTCTTCTGGGTCCTTTGTCCCAGAAATTTGATTCATACCCAAATACCCCAATTTTTATAACCCAATGGAGATAGAGACAGGAAAGAGGACAAAAAATTGGTGTAGTGGTGGAAAGTCCCAATTGAAGGCGACAGATATCACTGTTAAAGATAGAGAGATTAGTGTGAGTGGGGGTGGGGGTGGGGGTGGGGGGCTGTTTGGGGATATTCGGGTTATAATTGTTTATTATAAGGGCTTTTGATTTGATAGGATTTGGGGTTAGGGTTTTGCGTGGTGGTGCGATTCCAGGCTTTGTGTAGTTGGGAGGAATAGAATCCTCGCACAAACACGCACACAAAGATGGCGTCAATGCCTTTAGAGATTTCGCTGTCTTTTGCTTTTACTTTGTTGGTGGATGGCAGTTGAGTGTTGCTTCGGGAGACTGATTTGTCAACTTCAAATATTGCGGCAAAGCAAGGAGGGAAAATTAAAAATGGACGAAACAGAAAAGCAGGGTAGAGCAAATCGTCGTCGTCATCGAGTGATCTGTCCCCCAGCTTCGCTCACTAGAATGCCCCCACGGTCACACTAACATTTCACTTCTTTCAATTTTGTGATGATTTGCTGCGACTTTCCCGGTCCTTGTCCCTCTGAGATTTGGTTTGGAATCAATCGCGCATGCTTGTGATCATTTCACAAGCGGAAATATGAGAACGAACCCAAGAACATTTGCATAGACTGTGATCGGTTTCATTTTTAAAACTACAAGACAATATGCATGTTTGGGAAGATGCTAAAATGCTTATTTATGTGAATTCGGAGATGATTCCTCTTATATATTATCTCACATAGCGTAAAATTATGATTGAAAATGTATTTTTAAATACTCCAAACTATTCAAAACGATTTCCTTTTTTTCCCTGAAAAAGAGTAGGAGAAAGTTTTTTAAATAAATCAAGTAAATTATTCAATGAGACTTTTCTTTTTTTTTCCCATATTCAACAAGACTTTTCAAAAAGTAACAGTGAGTAATTAAGATTTATTTTATAGTTAGATTTTTTTATTAAAGTGAATTTTATATTAACGGGGATGATATAGTAGTATTTTAAAAAAAATATATATATATATATATATATATATATATATATATATATATATAATGTATATGCGGGGCTTATATGAAAAACTTGTTTTAAGGGAGTTTTTGCTCTATAAAATAAGTATCTAAAAAAAATTGTAAAATATAAAAATTAAAGCGCTCCTAGTCCTAGCAACCACTTAATGTGATTCATATAAGGAAAATCCCTCTCAGATCTTAAGGGATCAAGATATTCTTAAAAAAGTCAAATATCATAAAAGTTTTGAGAAGTTATTAATGTCATTGATGGAGTTGTTAATAAGTTGTTCATTAACTCTTTGGACTTTTTTGACAAGCGAATTCTTTGTAGGACTTTTTTGAAATTTTGTTAGTTCCTTGGGACTTGAAGGGGATTTTCCCTTCTATAATCAACTCTATTCTATAAAGATGAAGGCAAAAAAAAAAAAAAAAAAAAAAAAACTAAACTAAACTAAACTGCTCTATAAAAATGAATTGCTATTATTTTCTTACATTGTTTTTCAACGTGAAAACAAACTAGTTAAGTATTCCCTTTATTCTTAAATGTAGCGCTTAGTTATGGGGTTTATTTTAATCTCTTAGATATAAAACTTATTTCTCCTATATTCATAATTTTGTTAGGATCGTCCCTATTAATTACACATCTAAATGAAGTTTTATTGAGTGATAGTTCCTATACAAATAATTAAATAAGGTGTTTCAAATAAATTAACATGCATTTTATACTGTCATAAAAAAAATATTTTTTAAAAAAATAACTAACTCAACTAATTTTTTGTAATATCTACAAAATTATTAATTTAACTCCTACCTTCCTTTTTTTTTTTTTTGGCTTAGCATATCCCAGCTAATCTCATGCATGATAAACTTCTCAAAAGGGCTTTAATACTAATTATCATACCCTCTCCATATACACCACCACGTCAAGGATCGAATCTCTAGTTATATGCTTAAAGAAGCTAGCTAAGTGTCAATTATACCAAGCCTCATGATTTAACTCCTACCACTATGATCTTATTTATAAGTCCATTTTGACCAAATCACACATACCAAAGAGAGGTAGTTAGCTCAATGGTTATAGGACGAATTTTCAACTGTACCCTCATTTATGATTGGGTACTTTTCAACTATTTTTTCTCTCTCTATTTTCATTAGTACAGTTAATTAGAGCAAAATTGTCACAATCTCATTTATCTGATAAAAAAAGACTTATAAATATGACCAAATTTTTTGATCAAAATGATTTATAAAAAGCACCAGAGTGGTACATTTCTTAATTCTTAATTCTTAATTGGGAAGCATGTATTGAAATTTATGGCTGTTTCCAACTAGATTAGACAAGGGGGGGAGAATGTGAGCACAAAAGTCAAGTACCGTGTCAAAAAGGGAAGTGACATTAAAGAAAGCAGATTCTTTGTATCCCATGCTGGGTGGAAGCAGCTTTGAATTTTTGACTGAACAAACCAATGGACGTTGACACAAAGACGCATGCAAATACTTTAGCCAGATAAGCATGGTGTAACTCATATTCAACCAAATGCAACATAATTTTAAGGGTAAAGGTGCAAAAATAGATATGTCTTTATTTAAGAAGAGTCTTGCAGGTGAAATCTTTTTTTAGGTGCGAAAGTGACTATGTGGTTCAAATTAGGTGCGAAAATAGCGTTTGTCAATCGCTTAAGTTTGACTTTGACCAATTAAATTTGACTTTTTTTGCTTGGTACCGACGTGATGACGTGGCATTTCAAATATTTTTTTCAAGATCCTTTTAAGACTTGGTCAATACCTGAAATATTTTTTCAAGATCTTAAAATAATTTTTCAAAATTATGACATATTTTTTTTGTACTAATCGATTATCCCGAAAATACTTTTTAAGATCAAATCTGCAAATATTTTTTTCAAGATCCTTTTAGTACAGTCAATACGCGAAATATTTTTTTAAGATCATAAAAAAAAATTTGCACCTTTGAAATGCCACATCATCGTCCGGTCAAAAAAAAAAAGTCAAACTTTACGATTGAAACGCGATTTTTGCACCTAATTTGTAACCACATAGTCACTTTTGCACCTAAAAAAAGCATTTGCTACTGGGCGCTCCTAAGAGAAAATCACATGTCTATTTTTGCAACTCAACCCTAATTTTAACTATGTCATATATGCAATCTATATTTAACTATGTGCAAAAGGTGTTCAAAACCAAAGTCATTTATAAGAGTTGCATGTATTCAAATTCAAGTCCCTTTTAACTTGTAAAATTTTTAAACATATACTTTTAACTAATTTTTCTGAAAAAGATATCCTGGGGATTTTTACCAAAATAATACTTTTTTAAAAAATAATCACCGGATTAAAGCACATTGGAAAGTATTTTCCAAACTAATGCCCACGTCATTGATGGCGCATGGAGGGTCTGCGGGACTAGCTATGACGCAAGGGAAATTTACGTAATCAATAACGCAAGACAGGGTTACAGTACTGGAAGCGTGAAAAAATTTCACGCCTCCCATGTGGCGTGGAATATTTCCACGCCACACAAGCCACAGGTGGCGTGAATATTATTCACGCCACCTGTGGCTTGAATAATAATCTTCGTGGGTCTGATCCATATAAAAAAAAAATTAATATTAAATATAAAAAAATTAATATTAATATAATAATAATAAATGATAAAAAAAAAATGGAATAATTTAAAAAGCTCTATTTTATTTAATTTGAAGTCTAAAGAAAGAAAGTATGGAGTAAAATAGGCTCATTAAGAACGTCTTTTAAAAGATCACGCGATCTGATTTGGTTATAACAACCGATCCCAATACAGGGGATCTATATATTTGTTATACACCTACAATTTGGTTATAACAACAGTATTGATTTTGGGATCTGTATAAAAAAATGTACTGCGTAAAAGTGTTTCTAATAAGGTGTACCACGTAAAAGTGTTTCTAATAAGTTATACAGATCCCAAAATCAATACTGTTGTTATAACCAAATTGTAGGTGTATAACAAATATATAGATCCCCTTGTATTGGGATCGGTTGTTATAACCAAATTGTACTGCGTAATCTTTTAAAAGACGTTCTTAATGAGCTATTTCAGTTCCATGTTTTTTTTCTTTTGACTTCAAATTAAATAAAGTAGAGCTTTTTAAATTATTTCACTTTTTTTTATCATTTATTATTATTATATTAATATTAAATTTTTTATATTTAATATTAATATTATATTTAATATTAATTTAATTTTTTATATATATATGGATCAGACCCACTTCGTGGGTCTGATTTGATTATTATTCAAGCCATAGGTGGCGTGTATAATATTCACGCCACCTGTGGCTTGTGTGGCGTGGAAATATTCCACGCCACATGGGAGGCGTCAGTACTGTAACCCTGTCCTGCGTCACTGATTATGTAAATTCTTCTTGCACCACAGCTAATCCCGCAAACCCTCCATGCGCCATCAATGACGTGAGCATTAGTTTGGAAAATACTTTCCAATGTGCTTCAATCCGGTAATTATTTTTTAAAAAAGTATTATTTTGGTAAAAATCCCAGATAACCTGAGTAATAAATGTACAGCTCGCAAAAGAAGAACAAAAGAGTAGAATTCCAAGTTCATATCGTAACTAAAATAATACTCCCTCCGGTCTTAATTATAAGACTTAGTTGACTTTTTTGGAGAGATTAAGAAAGATAATTAAATTACTTTAGAATATTTTTATTTTTTTCTTCAAACTAATTAGTTTAATTAATAAACTAATATATAATCTAAGGATACACAATATATAAAATGATTAAGTAACTTATTTAGCTTCCTTAATCTCTCTTAAAAAAGTCAACTAGGTCTTATAATTAGGACTGGAGGTAGTACCTGCCATCTAGTTAATTTCTCTTTTAATATAAATTAAGACTATTTTTGGTGCATGGATGTTGAAGGGGATCAGAGGATGGAAGTGTTTTATTGTATTTATTTTAATAACAGATAACTTACTATTGAGACAAGCGTTCACCTCTCTCAAGATTTTTATGACTACATATCTACATCATGTAGTAAAAATTTCGACTCCACTTTTTTAGTGAATGCAATCATATTCCAAGTACTATCAAATAGTAACGGCCCATTTGATGTGCTGGAATTGATTTTGATAGAAATGAATACAAAGATGGATATGAGGTTTTAAAGTATGTGTGGTATGTCATGAAAATGACACTTAATTTTCATATCAAAAGACCAAAATACCCATGTAATTACGCCCATGTAACCAGTGTAACTCCAATATGGAGGCCTTCGACCACCACTCACGTACATCATGACAAACTTGAATGATAATCAATCCTTCAAAATGAGTTCCTCAAATCCACAATTCAAATTAAGTAAATAAATACCCTAGGCCCTTAGACACCTATCAATAGAGTGAAATTAAATATTCTAAGTAAATTTAGATGCAACATAATATAATAGGCAAAATTTCCCTAAATGTGGCAATAAAGAAATGACATAAGCATTAATTGCATGTTACTCATCAGGGTAGCCACATCATCTGATGCTTTCCTAGTTGTTCCTACCCTCGA
This sequence comes from Acacia melanoxylon, assembly GCA_019022615.1. NCBI lineage: Eukaryota > Viridiplantae > Streptophyta > Magnoliopsida > Fabales > Fabaceae > Acacia > Acacia melanoxylon. The sequence goes on along the minus strand of JAFJYJ010000065.1, from coordinate 3,278,469 downwards.
GCTCTCACATGAAAAATGTGAGGAGTAATGAGATAAGACCACTGTCTCAATAACATAGTCAAGACCCACATTATCTACCGGCACCACCTGTGGGGTGCTAGGCGAGACTAACATATAAACATGTTAAGCATATATAATAAGCAAAAGGGCAAACGTATATAATAAGCAAGGGCATGGTAATATCTGTTCATATTCTTATAGAACCTTTACTCATAACACAACATATTATTTCACAAAATGTCATTATGCATGATTCATCTGTATCTTTCATTAACCCTTAACCATCTTATATCCTCCTTATTTCCTCCAATTGAGCCCATGGGCTAAGTACATTCCATATTACTGGTTACTTTCATGAGCTCTCCGCTAGTGTGGTGCAAATTGACCAAAGTACTACAGAGAACACAGGGGACGATGGGCTCCTCCAATAGGGTTACTGCTCTCAGGAATACTGCCCAGAAGCTTCTAGAGTGTCGTATCAGGAAATATTGCCCTGTAAAATAGATGTCAACTAGTGGTGCACAATAATCAAATTAGTGACTGGTATTCAGTTTTTATCAATCACAACTCATTCCCTAACTCTGTCATTTATATCACATCATTCTCAAAGAGTTTTCATATTCTCATGCTCATACATTCCAGTTCATAACATAGAATCACTATGTTCCAACATAAGCATATATTCTTTATTTGGTTAATCAACAATATATGAACAATACAGAATCTCAGCGCATCACATATATAGCATTTATATTCATCAAGTCCATACTCAGAAACACATCATACGAGTAGTTCAATCTTCCTACAAGGGTTTCTCTTTCTTACTCATACATTTAATAACGAGTTTATGATGAGTTGGATGTCTCGGATGGGATGACAAAATTTCAGCCCAATCCAAAGGTTAAAAAAATACAAATGGCATTTTACCGTGGCTACCCCAATTGTATAAGAACATAGAAAAGTTGCACATTTAATCCACCTCACTGCTTCTATATATAGGCTTTAAGAACTTGCTCTTCTCTTTGTTTAGCCAATGTGAGACTTCTTAGTCTCTTTTATTTTATTATTATTCACTTATATGTGCATAATTAAAATTAAATACTCTCATTTAACCTCTACTAACTTTATTATTTTATCTTTTTTCTAAAAGAATTCAATAATAATAATAATAATAATTGCTTTATTATAATTTTATTAGACTTCATTAAAATTTAATGTTTTAATTTATTTTAGATATATTTTCCCTATTTAGATCATTATTCTCTAAATTCTATTTACCGCTAAATATTTTATTCCTAAATTATCTAAGTCTTTTGAATGAAAATTTGGGATATTACAATTGCTATTAATTGGCTTCCAAAGGGAAATGGATTTTTTTTTTTTTTTTTCAAATCCCATTATCCCAAACATGCTCAAAGCATGAAATTGACCTCCATTTCCATTTCCATGGGTACAATTCCATTGTACCAAATGGATCCCAAATGTGAGTATCATTTCCAGCAGGTATTTCACATTATGAGGAATTAACCTATCTCACTAGACCTAATTTCATTGATATATATTTTGATTCCATTTATTATCACTCGTCTTCAAGCTTTTATTATTATCTTGGTGCTATAAAATGACTTTCACGTTTTTCTTTTTTGAATTTGGATGACAATCGTAGTGCCTGTGGAGTTCTAGAGATCGAATGTTACACCTAGTGCCACGAGAGGCACATCTTGTGCCACTACACCTTATGGTTTTTAGCAACTTCGATGTTTTATAGTTTGATCCATATAATTGATTTATTTTGGGAGAATTACAATGATGTATTAAGATGAGAACGTAATCACCTCTCATTTTTTATATTGAAACTTGTCATTGTATTATGCTAAGTTGTTATGGAACTCTTGAATAGTTACATTCATTCTATAAGACCTTATAATAATTTTTCTTTTTTAATATTTTGCCTAAGTCATAATTTTTTTTTATATATAAAATGGTGGCAAAGTGTGCAATCATCACTCCGATATTTTGTCGATCACGTCGGGAACTTCTCCTGGAAGATAAGACACTTTCTTAAATTCTTCCTTCCACTCAGGCCAACTTCCACTGTGGCTTGGTAAGTGACTTCATTAGTTGATTTTTTTTTTTTATTGGGTCAACATTAAAAGTTCTCGTGAAAAATGGATCACAAGAAGATATTGGCCCAAAGTTACACCGAACCAAAACTGGAACCTTTTGGGCCAACTCTGCATTAATCATATAGGCTAATAGACAGTCACAAAAAAAACAAATGAAAAAAATAATAATATTATTAAAAAAACGAATGAAAAAGAAAATAAATACATCAACAAGAAAAATACTGACTGCAGTCCCATTTGGTATGCAATGGGGGAAAAATCTATAAAAAAAGGAGAGAGAATAAACTATGAAATACCCAAAATACCATTAAGAAAGGAAATGAAGTTTAGTTCATTTTCATTTGTTTTATTTTCTGCCTACTAAATACTAGCTCCGGTCCTTAATAAATAAATTAAAATACCACTTGTTAAAATCACGTGCAAAAAGGAGCATTAGATAAGAAAGTTCAGAATAAAAAAGGATAGCAGGAAAAAAAAATCTTAATTTGAAAACAAAATTTAGAATGTAAGTTCAAAAATCTTAAACTAGGGCATTATTCTTAGCAGCCTTTGTCTTACTTCAAGCTTTAGGCCGAAGTTCAAAAATCTTAAAGGCCTTATAATTAAGGTTATTAAAATCAGATCAGTCACTGAACCGTTCGAATACTTGGGTCGAGGTTAGTGAGTTAGATCGGAAATCAAACCAATAAGAAAGTGAAAACTTCAGATTATTAATATGAAATTATAAAAAAAAAATTAAAAAAAAAAGAGAGAATGCAGAAGGGAGCTTCAAATTTCAAATAAGGAATGCATATGTGAGGCTCAACTTGAAACTGATGATTGATAAGACCTATCACCCCACCCCAGAGGTCATTTTAGTGGGCCAAATGCTTCTCTCCAGCTCAGTTTTCTTGGAATTCTTACTAAAATGATTTTAAAACTTACAATATTAAAAAATTATAAAAAGTATTACAAGAGAAGAGAAATCATATGCGTGTTTACTGTTTAGTGACAAGACCCATCACCCCCAATTGCCCAAAGGTCAGATGCGTGTACAAGAGAATAAAATATAACTCCTTGTCATCGTTGGATTTGACTCTCATCCCTTTCTTTTTCCATCCACTTCTAATCATCTTCTCCATCCCAGCCGTTGGATTCAAATCTGAAAGGTTCAAATTTAATCTTTTATAAAAATATTAAATTATTAAAAAAAAAATTATAAAATATCAAATCTAAACCGTTTAGATTTGAATCCAACGACTGTGATGAAGAAGAGGATTGGAAGAGGATGGGAGTCAATCCCGTCATTGTTCATCTTCATTCTTCAGGCTTTCTTCATACTAGAGAGAGAGAGAGAGCGAGAAAGAGTGAGAATTGAGTCAATTGACTCTGATCCTCGACGAGGACCTCCAATCCCTCCACCAAACCAGATCGCGACAAGACACAGTGCGAAGACATTGGCCTGAAGCCTCGCACAGAACTCAAATATATTATTCCTCTCCGTCTTCCACTCTTTTTCTTTTTAAATACTGTGTTGGCTGATATATGACCCTAGTTTCTGTGGTTTTCCAGACCGATTTCACGGTCAGTTCGCCGGTTTTCGATTCGAACCAGCCGGCCCGGGTTTAATAACTATGCTTATAATCAACACCAAACCAATTTAAAATTTTCCTAAATATAAGGTTGCGAGTTGACAAATTTATTCCCTCGTTAGATGCAACTCTATTTAAAATATTATTGTGCATTGGGTGTGTTTGGATTAAAAAAAAAACACTTTTTGGTTAAAATCATGGTTTAGTAAAAAAATGATCCAAACACTTGAAAAAAAAAACCTAGAAGGACTTTTTCTCCCAAACTATGGTTTTGATGAAGCAAATTTTTCCCCCTTTTGAGCGTTATCGAGCCATAATTATGGTTTAGTAATTCCTCCAACTCCATAATATCATTTTTCTCTTTCCTCCTTTTTCAATGAAAAATAAATTATTTTAGATTATTACTATTTAAAAATGATTTTAGTCCCTACAATTTATTAATAGTTTGTTTTTTATGATCTAATAAAATTGACTAATGTTATAATTTAAATTTTGTAGAAAAGTGTATCTAAATTTTGGTATTTATTATGAAATTTAATGTTCAAAATATTTGAAATAAAATCATATCCTTTATATTCAATTATCACAAAAGCTAATGTCATTTTTAGTAATTTGAACATGAAAAAAGTGATTCTAATAACAACTATTCAAACACTATCATATTTTATCAAAATCCTTTTTTTCCCACATAATTTATTCTGCTCATAATCTATTTTACGAAATTATTTTTATCACTTTTTTTCTAAAAGTTATTCTCTTAAAGCTAATTCAAACACACCTTTAAAATGTGTATCTCTTGATGAAAATTCAAATCTAGGTTGGTTGTATTATGAGAAGGATCGGCCCCTTCTCTAACTAATCAGTCTGATTGTATTATTTGGAATGGACATCCTTCTTGGGAATATACGGTAAAAGAGGGTTATAAGTACTATATCAACTCAGTTCATTGATTCAAATGTATAGGTGGATCAATTTTGGAAGCTTATGTGGACAATTTCATTGCCTAATAAACAATTGTTGCTCCTTTAGAAACTTTTTAATAGGCCACTCCCTTCAATGGACATATTCAAAGACCAATGCGAGTGGCAATTACCTTTTTCGTTGTATGGCTGAGGAATCCCTCCTTCATAAGCCATCCAACATGTTTTTTTTTTTTTAAAGGTTAAGCACATTTGAGTTGTAAGGCACCTATTTGTCAGATCAGATTCCTGCTTGTCTTTGGGACGAGCAGGGGGAGTTCGTCCGTACGGATGAGCTCACATTTCCAGATTAGATCTGGGACGGAATGACCTATATTTGATTTTTTATTTATTTTTATATACAAAATAGTTTTAATAGATAGAGAATCTAAAATAAAGATAATCTCTCAACTAACATCTTTTCAAAAAAATGATTTTTTTCATACAGAAAAATAATTATTATTTTTTTTAAAAAAATAAGATCTATTCCAGTCCAGATCTAGGTTAGGAGCTCGTCCGTACAGACGAGCTCCCCTGCTCGTCCCAAGGACAAGCAGGAAAACTGGTTCCCTATTTGTTATGTCGCTTAGTGCACTTCTTGGTTCCATCGTGCTTTGAAAGTGAAGCACCCTTGGGATTGTTTTAAATAAATAAAAAAAAAGCTCATTAGCACGTGGAGAGAGAAGAACAGCCCAGAGGAAAAAGAGATAAAGATGTACCACTCTGGTCCTATTTATAAGTCCAGTTTGACCAAATCTCACGTATCAAGGAGAGGTAGGTATCTCAATGATTATGGAACAAATTTCCAATTTTACCCTCATTTATGAATGAGTACCTTTTAAAATTTATTGTCAAATCTCTCTCATCTTTTTCTCTTTCCAACATGACTAGCTAATCTCTCTCATCATAATTACTATGGGTAAAATTGTCACAATCTCATTTATTTGGTCAAACTGGACTTATAAAAGGGACCAATTTTTTTGGTCAAACTAGACTTATAAATAGGACCAGAGTGGTAGTCATTTTCATATCTAAATTTACTTTTTAAATAATAATTCAAATAAGTTTTAATCTTAAAAAAGTCACTTCTACCACCGTAAATTAAACATAAATTACCTTTATAATATGAATTTTATCCAACTCAAGTTTGTAAAAGTTAGATTGAAAAAAATCATTTCTATCGCTGCTATCCAAGCGAGCCCATAATGTTATAATGTGTTTGTTTGGGAGAGCTTATATGAGGAGCTTATCAAAAGGGCTTATGAAGTTTTTCTCAAATTTTTTGTTTGGGTGAAAAAATTGGCAAACCGAAACTTATCCTCAATCGGAGCTTATTTTAGAAGCTCCAACTCCTAGCTTATCATAAACATTTATTTGAAAAGCTCATGTGCGTGGCTACTTTCATGATCAGATGCTACTTTCATGGACGCTGAAAATAAGAATATTAGTATAGATGAAGAGTCTTCCTCGACTGTCTGCTGAGGAATTTTCAACCCAAATGAATCAGCCATCTTCAATTGAAATGAATCAGATTCGTGACACAATTAGATCCTAAAGTGTACAGGGCCTAATTTTCTAGTTACTTATGTAATATTTATTTGATCAAATTATGTATTTTAGTATTGTCAAATTTTGTAATTTAGCATTTTTCATATTTTTTATTTTGATTTTTTTATTATAATTATCTCAAAAGTCACTTATCCATAAAATTATTCTAAACAAGTTTGTATCCAATCGGACTTTTTCATAAACTACTTACGCAACCACCAATCCAAACACAAATCGCGTTCCACAATCAAACTTTTCTATAAGTCTGATTGCTCACAGGTATCCCAAACAAGCCTAATGTTTCAACCCGAAGGTTTAAACCTTTTATTATTTTTCCACGATAAACCCTTTTAATTGGCTGCTTGAAATGGTGACGATATCTTATGTGTTTGTGATGACGTTCAACGGCTCCCTACGGACGCGCATTGATTGACGCCTTGACGGAAAGCCGAGAACCCCGCGAAGGCCCCATTTTGAATCAATGAATCATAATTACTTTACTAATAATTAAATAATAAGTAAATCATAGTACAAGGTGTATGTTAATTAAATAATAAGTAAATCATAGTACAAGGTGTATGTTTGGTATGACTTTTGGAGAGTCTAATTAGATTTATCCATTGTTTGAATTAGATTTATGAGAAAATACATGTTTAGTTGAGAAGTTGTTCCACTCAGACTTATGGACCAAAAGTAATTTATTTAAAAAATTACTTTGGAGAGTTTTTGTTTCAATCGGATTTATGGACCAAGATTATGAAGTATTTTTTTTAGTACCATTTAGTATTTTGAAGTATATTCTTAGTATCAGTCAGTACCCTAAAAAATATTTTAGGGTGTTGAATGGTACTAAAAATAATTTTTCAGGATTATGAAGTATTTTTTAGTACCGTTTAATATATTTTTAGTACTATTTAACACCCTAAAAAATATTTTAGAATATTGATTGGTATTAATAATATTTTTTAAAAAATCCTAAAATAGTTTTTCAAGATCATGAAGTATTTTTTTTAGTACTGTTCAATAAATTTTTACCACTATTTAGTATCCTAAAAAAAATTTAGTATACTGACTGGTACTAAAAATAATTTTCAAGATCATAAAGTATTTTTTAGTACCTTCAATATCCCGAAGTATATTTTTAGTACCAGTTAAGATCCTAAAATATATTTCAGATTGACTATAAGTTTAAATATCAAAAGCTATTTATGCTACCACCAACCCAAACATAAAGCACATTTTACCATTTAATTTTTACTTAATCTAAATTTTTTATAAATCAGATTGACTACAAGTCATTTTTCTCCATACGGCTGGTGGCCCATTTGGTCTCTTCTTCAACCCATTTTGCGGATATATAATTTATTTCGGAATTTGGGTAATAGATATACGAATAATCTTATATATTTTAAACTAAATATTATTTCATATTCACCTTTGAAAACCCTTGTTCTTCTCATTTTCTGGATTAAAATAATTCAAAAATATTAAAAAAAGAATTCAAATGATTTTAAATTAAATTAACTATTTCAGACCTCATAGCAAATCTGGATTGACGTTTCTTGCATAAGATGGTCACAATTGAATTTGTCGTTGATGTAATATACTATAATATTTTTTTTTTTTTGCCAATGGATGGAATAAACTATAAATTGATTGCAAATAAAATGTACATTTTAGTGAGACTTGTTGAGCTACGACCATTTTGAAAGAAAATCATCATAACACTTGGCGATAAACAAATCACAGTTAAATTTTAAATTTCTATTAGCAGCAGCTATCATCTACTAAATTATAAAAATAACTGATTCAGAAAATTTTCACAAAAAATAAAACTATTTGGTAATTAGATCCATTACACACTGCGGGGTCAGAGAAATTAATGTGATCACCCCTTTCTTTCAGACTTCATACTCGTATTTTATATTTTAAAAAATGACTTTTTTCTATGAAAATTTTAGGAAAGGGGTTGACTTCACCTACGACGGGGCGAAATCTCTCATTCTCCTAGGTGATACCAATGTTAGATAGAGCGAGCCGTCTATTATCCTTAGACGTTTATCGAAGCACCCATAAGCTAAGATGTCTGCCTCATGCTTTAACTAACTCCAAGATCAAACTCCTACTTTTTGGTGAGAGTATCCGACCCTAATGAGAGGTTAAAAAAATGATGTTGATTTTTTTCCAAATTTGATTAGTGTCACCGATTCATATCATTTCTTGGGCCGGCGGTTCAGTACAATGAACAGAATCTTATTAAAGCAGAAGTCAAATAATAATAATAATAATAATAATAATAAAACAGTTAAGTAGATGGCAGCTGGGTTAGTCTAGTTGGTAGGTATCGTGGCCATTTAACTAGAAGCATCTGATTTGACCAGGAGGCATGGAAAAAACTCTGGTTAGGATATTCCAATCCTCTTTAATTAAAGGTTGAGAAATGTATGTCTTCTATTCTACCTATAATTAAAGATAAGTTATTTACCAAGCCCGGCTGAAATATGTTATAAGGGAGTTTTTAAATAAATTTAGGATTTTGTGATAATGGATTTTTCAACATTTTTTTTATTCAAATAAATAAAGGTGCAGGCCTTCCTTGTCGTTTATTCTTGTCCCCTTCCAACTTGTATGCTGTTTTTTTCGGGTTCACATTATGTGCACATCTCTTATGTGCACCTTATGTGGATGAGTAATTTTTTTATATATTGTATTTATTTATATTTAAATTATATGATGCTTTCTGGGATGTTTTTTGCACCCAGTATCTCATATTAATTAGTTTCCAGTCTGCATTAATTTTTTTGTCTTGTAACACCAATATCTTGGAAACTAATTAATTTAAGATATTGGGTGCAAAAAACATCTCTCTCAGCAGATTTAAATATAAATAAATACAATATATATATTTTTTTTAAAAAATGCTTCATCCCTCTAATTTGAGGGATGAGCATGTAAGGAACACATAAGGTAGAACGTTTTTTCAATGAACCTGTACGCGTTTTCGAAGACCGTGTGAAGTTGGAAATTCAGCAATTATTCCATCACATGCAGCCACCCACCGTTGAGTTTCACTTGTGTTGTGATTTCTAAATCATATCAGTCCAGTCAATATAAAAAATCATAATACTATTTTAATCTTTTTCTTATCTCTCCAATCAACAGCCTAGATAGGCTAATGAGGGGTGATAAAAAAAAAGATAAAGAGATGATTTGCTTCCAACCTTATAGTTTCATGGGTTAATGTGTAGATTTGTCAACGAATTATTACCCGAGGAGTATCTGGCACAAAAAACAATTGAGGGTACCAAAATTACCAATCAACAATTAAAAAGTGAAAAAAAAATACAATTATGGTGCAAATTTGCCAATGAACTATTACCCATTCACCGTCTTGGTGTCTCGCCATCCATCGATCATCACACGCGTCGACGTCGACGTCTTCCAAAGCTTCCATTATAAGTATATAGCTTCAGGGCGAGAATCATACACCAAAACCAAATCCAGTAGTCCACAGCTTTCGACCGGCACGCGCCTTGCACTTTGGTTCCATCCCTCCGATGCCACAAGTAGTAGCCGCCGTCTACACGATCTTTCTCACATGGTCCCCATCTCTTGGTGTTTGCTTTATCCAACAAGAGAACTTAACCGCTCTTTTCTTCAGCGTCTTCGCCACCGTCCTACATTAGTGCCTCATATTTAACGTAATTATGATAATTGTTTTTTTAATAGTTATTTGGTATTTTTTTTTTCACTTTTTAATTGTTGATTGGTAATTTTGGTACCCTCAATTGTTTTTTGTGCCAGATGCTCATTGGGTAATAGTTCGTTGGCAAATCTGCAGTTTAACCCTAGTTTCATTTAAGTATATCATTACCAGATCTTGAATTTTATTTTTGTTTAAGAACCAAAATATTCTTCTAGGGGAAAAAAATAAAAGAATGAAGCATATGTCTGAAAGGGGTACCAACATCATATGTGGTTTTGAATATAGAATTTCTCTTTAACGTTAAAATATGAATATTAAATAACCAGCTTACTTGGTTTGTAATTACTATATTTTCACAACATTCTCAAATATTACTCTCGATCCTTTACATAAAAGTTAGTTGATTAATTTGAAGAAATTAAAAAAATGACTTAACTATAATTTCTGTGCATCATTATTTTATATATCAATTTATATATCAGATAGATAAATTTATAAAAAAATAATGAATGTAATAAAATGAAAAAATATATCTTATATTTAAGATTAAAATTATTTGTAAACTAATTCTTATATTTAGAATGAGTGGTAGTATATTATCCCTTATTCATGAATCATGAAGCCGCCGGCCACGTGTTAGGCCGGCAATAAATTTATGTGAATAAAAACTTAGAATAAGACATAATATGAACATCGTACTGTACTAACAGAGATTCGTTGTGGCTGTATAATTTGTAACACCCAGATTAGTGTGATTGTTTTTTAATAATACAATTTATTTTGATTTTAATTTATACTCCCTTCCAAATTAAGAATTATATAATTAATTTAAAGATATTTGCAAAATAGTTAAATTGATTATTCCTAATAAATGTGTATGCATTGGAAATATTATTTGATGGAGCTGCGTAACATTGTACATTCAAAAATAAAATAAATTAGTGTTTTTAATATAAAATATATTTGTTGAGTTGATATTATATTTATCTTAAATATAAGTTAATTTTTATATTTGTTAACTTTTTTCAATTTATCTCTTATTGTCAAACAGTAGTGGGAATTAAAAAATTAAAGGGAAAGTCATTTAGGAGCCCTTTTAATAGAAAAAATAAAATAAAATGAAAAAAGGCCCCAAGATTCTAATAATCTCTGGGATTTTCAGAATCTTACGTGAGTTGTTAGCGGTGATATAGTTATTAACTAGGTCATTAACAACTAAATCAAGATCTATTAACAACAATTTACTAACAACTAAATCAAAGATTAACAACTATATTTAGTCTTGCCATTAACAACTATATCAACGGAGTGGCTCCATCCTCTTCCCTTCCTCTTCTCTCATCTCGATCGTTAGATTGAAATCGAATCGGTTGATTTAATCTTTTATAAAAATATTATTTTTATATTAAAAAATATTAAATTATTAAAAAAATATAAAAAAATATTTTTATATAATATTAGATATGAAGTTAAGATTTCAATCCAACTACCGAGATGAAGAAGATGATGAGAAGTGGATGGGAAGGAAGAGGACTTCTACCAACCCCCTATATCAACCCCGTTAATAACTCACGTGAATTCTGACAATCAGAATCTTGAGGCCTTTTTTTGGGGGTTTTATGTAAAAAGGACCTTGATATGAATTTTCCCAAAATTAAATATGATGACTAAGATGTTTAAAAAAATACCTATCCTAATAACTAATTTAACTAATATAATTAAATTAGATAAATATATATTTTATTAAACACCATGTTATCTAAGGTGAGGTGTATACTTAAGACCACAGGTCTTCATCCTGGCCAAAGACTTCAATAGAGCTATTGAAGGTAACGAACCAATGACCGGTCGACGCTTCTAGAAGAAAAACAGAAGGTATTATGAAGACCTTTTAGCGTCGGAGCAAAAGGTTGAACTGAACAAGGAAAGGTCACTTTCTGCTACAGGAATGATCTAGGTGGCGAATCTCCCAGTGATTGGAAGAAGAATAAGAAGTCCGAGCTTGCGACCTGGTACTCGTGGCTGTTCTTAGTTGTTTCACCGTCCACATCCAATGACGAACCGCATCCAAACGAAGCCCGCCGCTTTGTTAGAAAACTACGAATGATCAATTAATTAATTATTATTATTAAACCTGGTCCACTAGAGAGAAGCATATTTTCTCCATTTCCATTTTTCCCTCCACCATCTCTGCTTCCTTCTTGAAGAGCTGAAAGTGACATGCCTCATGGTCCGGCGGAATTGGGATACCAACGAGGTCGTCGTTTCTCTCTCTTTTAAGCTGGAAACTATTTTGTTCTCGGCGGTTATATGATGATATATCGTTGTTGGTTTCGCGATTTGATTTGCTAGTAATTTAGTCTTTATGGAGATTTTCTAGCTTATGAGCTGGCGACCTTAATCATAATCACGTAGCAGGTTGGGTTTATGGCTGGAATTGGGGTTTCTCTAGGAAGCGCGTGGATATATAAGTACAGGATTGACGGAACGGGAACTTCGCGTGCTTAGTATGACTTAGGATTAGCCAGCGTCTGCGTAGTTTGTATATCCTTTAATTTCGTTTCAATGCTTCAATTTGAAGACGCTGTGCTTTTTGTAATCTCCGCTTGAACGGAAGAAGGATAAGAAACTATCGACCTAAAACAGTTGACTTTTTGGAATTTCTATTGATTGTTCTGAGTTTTTCACCTTGTTAGGAATTATAAGTCCCACGGATCATGTTGGAAGAATGCTGAATCTTGTTAGTTGAAGATAGTATCAATTGTTGCATGCCAATGCTTGTGCTTGTGTTCCTACGCTTGTGCATGGCTGTCTTTTAGGGCATTCTATGTTTGGCGTAGGATTGAAATGAGTGGGTGGAGAATGGCAAAATTTTTGGGCGGCATATTATCGGTCTAAATTCGTTGTTACTTTCTATCTATTTTCACATCCCCTATTTCACACCCATGCACATTCTTAGCATCTGCAGTAAATATGCCAAGAAAATGGCATTTCAGTAATGTTGAAATTGTTATCTAATGCAGATCGCAGACTGTAGTAGTCATATACCAGGACCATTATGACTTGTGGCTGCTTTGGAGCCTCAACTATAAAGAGGAGAAGGAGTCCTACTCATAATCATAATGAAGTTTATGGTAAGGGCCTAGAAGTTGCTGGCTTTCGTATTTCCTAACCTTCAATATATAAGTTCGTGCAATTTCATTTTCATTTGTTTGAATCATAAAGCCTGTAGTTTTTAATTTTAGTATTATTTTTTTGGCTTTCCATAGTGTTTGAAAACTTATCTCAGTGTGTTTCTTTTGTTATCTTATTGGGAGTCAAGGTTTATCTACTGAAAATGAATGAATATGTCCTTATCCATGGAATTCAGTTTTGTCTTCACTGTTTGCATGCTCTATGATTTATTGAGGATAATAACTGTAGTGATAGAAAAATGTTTTTGATTCATTAGAAGGTAATGAAAAATTTCATTAGCACTGTGTTAAAAGCATTTGATGTGCTGTAGAGTATGTTCTATTTAATATTATGGGACTTCTTCTCTTATGTTTGATAAATTTCTAGGTAGACTGCTAATTGATTTTCTACATAATATGTCTGCTTGAGTCTTGAGAGGAAGCCGCATTTTCATGCATGATGTTTAATCTTGGCTGCAGTACCTTTCCGTTTTCTTTTAGTTGTTTCTCTCCCCCAACTCCATTATAAACTTGCCATGTTCATGATGTAAAAATTTATTCACAATGCTTTACATGGAAATTTGTATCAACACACTTTTGACAAAAACCTCGGGCAAGTCTGCCTGCAACACTAGTTTGTTATATTCCATCTATCTTTTCCTAATTATGACCTGAGTGATAATAATTACATTTCACTACAAATGGGGTCATGAGTTTTCAAAACTTTCATTAATTAGAAAGTTCACATCTGGGATTTGGAGTCCTTGTTAGTCATTAGAAACTTTTTGTATTGATAACAAGCATCCTTTAGGGTATCTTTGCCACTTTGCTCTTAGTTTTATTTTGAATAAGCAACACAGCTATGATCTTGCTCGTAATAGTTTTGATGTACATGCTCAGGCGTTGCACTTGATAATGTTAAGAATTTCTCCGATAAAGAACTAAGGTTGGCAACAGATAATTATGACTCAAGGAAAAAGATAGGAAGGGGAGGTTTTGGAACTGTTTACCAGGTATTACGTTTATAGACACTCCCATATGTTGCATTATTATTGGATTAATATGCTTGTCAGCCTGTTGAACATATAATAATTCTTCAGGGGGTACGGCTATTTTTCAAATTTCATTTTCTTCTCTTCCTTCCATGCTGAATATCATATTTAAGACTTATTTGTAATACAAGTGGCAAAATGGGACCAGTAATAGCCACCAAAGCCTCTGAGAATCTATTTCCATCGTTTCAATTTATGACATATGAAAAAAAATGTTCTGCATTGGCTTATTTTATTGTCTTGGCATTTAAAAGGAAATCTCTTACAGATCTTCTTATATGGTGTCCTATAATGATTAGGTAGCAATTTTTATTTTCCTTAACATATCAACATGCACTTAGATTGAAGTTAACTTATTCTTCACAAAAAACAGTACATTTGGGTGTTTATTCAGCTTTGCTTGTTAAATTATTTTCAATACTCTTGACTGCCACTTCTAGATTGTGAATGGGTTGTTTGGAATCACGTTTAGGACCCTAAAAGTGCTTATTTACGTAAATCGAGACAAAACTCCTCTCACCTACTTACCTCGTATACTGTAAATCACGATTAAAAAGTTACTTTTGAAGTCTCCAATTGTTATTCCAAACAAGCACTAAGGATTGTTCATTCTTGTCTCTATCAGTTTTTCACTGTTATGTTTTCACTGCATAAATATTACTTTAGCTTTGAAAAGTAAATCCTTTTGTTTTTAATTGCAACAAAAAACCTATATATATATATATATAGACCGGCGGAAATTTCATCACCAATAAGTTCTAAATATATGATGTCATGTTATATGCTAGCTTAAGCTGACAAATAGAATTGAGTAACTAGAAGTGACATAAAATTTCAACATCACGCTCTTGTCAACTTTTATGCCACTTCAGATACAAAAAAGACTCTTAAGCCACTGCTTATTATTCATGTTGTAACTTTATTAGGGAACCTTGAGGGATGGAAGACAGATAGCAGTGAAGACCCTTTCTGCAGGATCAAGGCAAGGAGTCCGTGAATTTTTAACTGAAATCAAGACTATATCAAATGTTAAGCATCCAAACCTTGTTGAATTGATTGGTTGCTGTGTTCAAGGATCTAATCGTATTTTAGTGTACGAGTACGTGGAAAATAACAGCCTTGATCATGTATTACTTGGTAAATTTGACCAAAACTTCATGCGAATTAAGAATTGATGTATAAGATTGATACACTGAAGAGATGACAAAAACATTTGATTATGCTTTCCTTTCTTTCCGTAAAATCTGTATGTAGGCACGAGGAATACAGGCATCAAACTAGACTGGACAAGAAGATCTGCAATTTGCATAGGTACTGCTAGGGGTCTTGCATTCCTTCATGAGGAACTTGTTCCACACATTGTGCACAGAGACATCAAAGCTAGCAACGTACTACTTGACAAAGACTTTAACCCGAAAATAGGAGACTTCGGGTTGGCTAAATTATTTCCTGATGACATCACTCACATTAGCACTAGAATTGCTGGAACAACGTAAGTTATATTTCGGATTCCCAGTTAAACTTTATCTGTTCGTTTCTGTAGGAAAGTCCAGCACTCCTGGTCAATTTTTTTTGGCCTTTTGGCTGTTATTTCTCAGTCCACTCAAAACATCAACTGATATTGCTATAGGAAGTAGGGATTCTTCATATATGCTAATCTTTCACATCTGGGTGGGCCAGCTGAACTAGCCATAATTCAGGAAAGATATCCACCCTAAAGGGGCACTGGAGAGATGAGTTTGATTAAAAACAAGAATATAGCAGATCATGTTGCTTTAAATGACTGATGAAGGCATCCTTTTGATCTAGCCTTTCAATATTCTGAAATACTAGATTGCATATTTAAATAGAGATGATAAGTTGATAACTCATTTTGATGTTACTGAAGCTCATGGACAACAATTGGTTGTGATTTGCTGACACACACACACACACACATACACAACAACAACTTATAAACCCACGGCACTTAACGCGGCCTCCCGGCTAGAATCCTCTGTGGGTAGCCCGTTTCGTGAACATTGGGCTCTATATATATATTCTTAAATCCTGATATCCCAATATTATCAGAATATTCCGATATATGAGCTAAAATCAGTTAGATCTGATTATGTAGGATATAGGAGATATTATAGTTATTATTATCTTATTGTAATCTGAATATAAAATCAGCAATATCTCAGGGATCTATGCCTCTATGACCAAGTTCGGTGGAATACAATAATCAGTGCATCAGTTTTTCACCTTTGAAGTCTTATCTAGAGACCGCTAGAGCTATTATGTCAAGCAAAAGAATCGTCACATTCTAGAGACGCATGCTTAGCTGGCCCTTGTCCTACAAAACACCATTCCAGCTCCTTCACAAACACTACAACCTTCCGTATCTTGAGAACACCTTACCTCTCAGTGTATTCGGTTGCACATCATATGTTCATCTTCACCATACAAACAAACTTGATCCCAAAGCCATTCACTGCATCTTCCTTGGATACCAAAACTCCCAAAAAGGCTACAAACGCCTCTATGTTTCATGTGATGTTACCTTCCATGAAACTGAACCCTGCTACTCCCTGTCTGCAATTTAGGGGGAGAGAGTTGATTATGAATTACAGACAGAGAAGACACTAACACCATTGGAAAATGACCTGACCTTCATTGAATACATACCTATACCTAGCCTTGATAACCCTGATAATCCTGATAAAGTTCCTGGGGATAGAAGAGCGATTGCTCCAAGGGGAGGCACAAACAAATGGGTTAATACTTACACACGACGACACAAGACAGGTAATGAGCCACAAGCTATTAACACTTGCCAAGAGTCAGAACCGGTAGCAGGTTAGGAAGAAACAATGGTGATGGAAAGTTCTGATCTTGATCTGCCAATTGCAGTAGAAAAGAAGCCTAGATTCTGCACTTGACATCCTATCGAGAGGTTTGTCTCTTATAAAGCTTTATCCGCCAATATCACGCATTTGTCTCCCACCTTGACAATATCAAGGTACCTAGCAACATTGATGAAGCCATGGCTATATCGAATAGAGGCAAGCAGTTATGGAAGAGATGGAAGCCCTGGAATGTAATAACACTTGAGAAGTAGTTGATCTTCCTCGAGGGAAGAAACCATTTGGCTGTAAATGGGTATTCACCCTAAAGTATAGAGCTAATGGGAGTCTTGAGAGATACAAGGCTAGACTGGTTGCAAAAGGCTTCACACAAGTCTATGGCGAAGATTATACTAAGACTTTTGCACTAGTAGCAAAACTTAATACAATAAGAATCCTCTTGTCTCTTGCAGTAAACCTAGATTGACAACTACACCAGCTAGACATAAAAAATGCATTCCTCAATAAAGAACTCAAGGAAAAGGTATATATGAAGCTGCCCCCAAGGTTTCCAGGAAAAAGAGTTGGTCAAGTGTGCAAATTAAAGAGGTCATTATATGGGCTGAAACAGTCTTCGCAAGCATGGTTTGATAGACTCACCCGAATTATGAAGAAACAGGGTATACCTAAGGGCAGAGTGACCCCTGTTCTTTAAGCATCATAAGGGCAAGGTAGTTGTCCTAGCCTTGTATGTTGATGACATAGTCCTTACAGGGGACGATGGAGTAGAAATCAGTCAAATAAAAAAGGCACTTGCTCGAGAATTCCAAATTAAAGATCTTGGAGAGATGAAGTATTTTCTTGGAATGGACGTAGCTCTATCAAAAGGAGGAATCTACATATCTCAGAGAAAGTACATCCTAGATCTTCTAAAGGAAACAAGGATTCTAGGTTGTAGGTCTAGTGACACGCCTATATGAGTTGATAAAATAATTGAAGAAGCAGACCTTGGAAAAGCTGTAGTCATGGGGAATTATCAAAGAATGGTTGGCAAACTGATTTATCTCTCCCATACTAGACTAGACATCACATTTGCAGTGAGTATGGTCAGCAAGCACTCTCATGATCCTAAACAGAAGCATCTGAATGAAGTGTAGAAGATCCTTCGATATTTGAAGGGATCCCCAAGTCGTGGTCTTTACTTCAAGAAAACTGATAGGTGGAGTGTAGAACTATTTACCTATTTACCGATACTGATTGGGCAGGTGATCAAAGCGATAGAAAGTCAACATTTGGCTACTGGACGTATGTATGGAGTAACTTGGTCACATGGAAGAGCAAAAGGCAAAGTGTGGTTGCAAGGAGCAGTGCTGGGGCTGAATACAAGGCTGTAGCACTAGGAATTTGTGAAGGAATATGGCTAAAGTGAGTTCATGAAGAATTAAAGCAGTCTATGAACTTACCTATCTAACTCTATTGTGACAACATGGCTGCAATTAACATTGCGCATAATCCAGTTCAACATGATAGAACCAAACGTGTGGAGATTGATCGTCACTTCATAAGAGAAAAGATTGATGAGGGTATTGTTGACTTAAATTATATCTCTTCCAGAGAACAGATTGTAGACATTCTCACTAAGGGGCTGCCCAAAGATAAATTTGATCATTTCATTGGCAAGTTGGACATGCTCGATATCTATGGTCCAACTGAGGGGGAGTGCTGAATCCCGATATCCCAATATTATCAGAATATTCCGATATATGAGCTAAAATCAGTCAGATCCTATATGTAGGATATAGGAGATATTATAGTTATTATTATCTTATTGTATTCTGAATACGAAATCAGCAATATCTCAGGGATCTTATCTATGGCCTGAGATATGCCTTTATGTATACATTAACCAAGTTCGGAGGAATACAATAATCCGTGTATGAGTTTCTCACCTCCTAAGTCTTCATATATATATATATATATATATATTTGTATGCTTGAGCCCCTGGGTGAAAAACACGATTACTTTCAGTAAAGAAAATCCAGTGATGCGTATTTCCAAAAAAATAGTCAAATGTTTGTATTTGCAATAGAAATAATTGCCAGTCGTGGACCTTTCTTCAGATTTTAAGCCTTTTTAATTTGACTAGTTCCTTGATAGATTGCTTATGAAAATGTCTCTGTGGTGTCTCCTGTTAACTTATTATCATATTTTTATTTTAATATAAAGTTAGTTTTGTGATATTATAAACCCTTCAGAACTCTTTCATGCATTTCTCTCACCAGTTATATGCTCAAGATTTTTTCAATCTCTGTTCATCTTCACCTTTCTTTAGTAACAGGATTCAGGTTATCTTAATCCGTATATTTGCCTACACTTTATATATTCAAACTTGGTCAATCCATACTTTGATTTTGATTAAAACTGTTCCCTGCTTTATTTTTCATTTGCACAGCGGTTATCTAGCACCAGAGTATGCATTAGGTGGTCAGTTAACCATGAAGGCTGATGTATACAGCTTTGGAGTTCTTGTACTAGAAATAATTAGTGGCAAAAGCAGTTCAAGAGCAAATTGGGGGGGAACTGACAAAGTCCTCTTGGAATGGGTAAGTTCCGTTTCTCGCTTTTGCTAGGGTACAACGCAACATAATACACTTCACATATTGTTAGTTTGTAAGCTAATAATAGCTTTTAAAGTTTTATTATACCCTGATGACAATAATGCCTTGACCCTCTTCATTTCATATTCCCTCGCTTCTTTCATTAATTTGGTCCCTACCAGAGTTTCTCACTTCAGCTACGCAGCCGACATGCTTACGTGACTGTTAATTATTCACTTGATCTTTTGATTTTTGTTAAGTACCTCACTCAAGTTGAAGAAAAAATGGTGACTTGTGCTGCTCCCTCATTGCTCCTTCCCCAATCCATTAGTCATTTTGTTTGATATGATGTTTGACACTGCCAAAAATCATTTCAATGCAAAAGTTCAAACCGTTGAAATCCATGAATAGTTTAACAAGTCCCATATAACATTCAGGCGTTTTCTTTGGAATAGATGTATGCAAGTCGTGTCTTTTACTCTGTGGGATGCGGGACGAAAGATAATGATCTTTTTTCTTTTTTCACTCTATTAGGCTTGGCTACTTCATGAAGAAGGGAGACTTTTAGAGCTAGTTGATCCGGAGATTGGAGAATTTCCTGAGGAAGAAGTGATTAGATACATGAAGGTAGCTTTTTTCTGCACACAGGCGGCAGCAAACAGAAGGCCACTGATGTCCCAGGTTGTCAATATGCTGTCTAGGAAAATCCGGCTCAACGAGAATGAGCTAACAGCGCCAGGATTCTTCCAGAATTCAGGAGAATCCTCTAAAAAGAACCTATCCAGTGGGTCTACTAGCAATCAAACTCTTTCTCTTCCTCCCACTATAACTGAGGTGAACCCTCGATGAAGCCTTCATTATATAATTCCTATTGCCCCTAGAGTTGATTGCAGAGTTCAAAGAAGAAACAAGGAGATTTTTTTCTTAAAAAAAAAGAAGGTAGGAGGGAAAGGTCAAGGAGAGGGGAAGTCTCCTTTTTTCTTTTTGGCCTTTCGTTCTCCTTTGTCTATTCTTTTTCTTGTGAAATGAAAGGCATAATGAAATTTGAAATCAACAGTGCATATAATTTAGTCTTGTGTAGATTTGCGTTAAGATAACATGTAAATTGAGAGATTATGTGTTGACGTGTATAAATATTGAGGCTCAATGTATGTAGAGATGATCGATGAATATATCGAATCTTAGAAATATTTGTTATTTAGGAGATTCTGTTTAATGGCGAGTTGAGAGTGAGATTCTGCCTCAACTTTCTATTAGATTATCTTTTCAACTTTTCATTTTTTAGTACTTCGGTTATAAAAAAAGATTTAACTTACACTCGATAAACTACTAAACCCATCCCAATTAGTGGTGTAAATGTTTTGATTGTCTTCTCACGAAATGAAGGAATAGGCTAGAACACCGGGTACAAAATGCTCATGGGTAAGTTGATTTTAAATTAATTAATACAGTTGATTTGTCAAGAGAAAACAAGAAAAAGGTTAAAAACGAGAGTGCATTCTCAGCTAGATTCGGCTTTTGAATTTTGAATGGATGCATGCCAATCTATATTTTTTATCACCTGAGTTGCAAAGACGCTTAATTTAGATTCACAATCAACTGATAAATCGCCGTTCCTGCTTCCTTAGAGCGACGTAGCGCAAGGAACAGATTTATAATCAATTAGGAAATATTCAAGGCGCGATTACTTAGCTGGAAACATTCAGATCAGGGATCAAGCGCATTCAATACAAAAACAAATCAGAAAGAAAAACCATAATGAAGAATGTACAATGATTTTTTTATCGAAGCGGCAAGTATCATGAAATGTAGTACGATCCTTATTAATGATATTTTTATTAAAAAAAAAAATACCAAAAATAATCTTTATTGTTCAGAAATTCACACCTGAACGTACTATATGATCCCAACAGCAGCTTACACCGAAATGAAAAACCACACATTGAGACATATTTCCATTTTCTTTTTAAAGAATTCATACTGATAAACATTAATCTCCTCCATGGTCAAAGTTGTCCATGATGAGTAAATTAATACAAAACACCGGTGTTGGTAATAAAGCGCACCCAATAAAGGATTATAAACTAATAGCAACCAAAAGCATTCAATGAAAAACTAACGGGGCAAAATGGGATCGCAGAAGAAAAGAGATTGTTGGGAAACCAAGAGGAGGCATCATATTCATTATCCTAGATAGAATTATGCAGCGACCTGTTCCTCAGTAGCAGGAGGAGCTTCTTTCTGTGCAGAGCCATTGGAGGTGGAGTCGTTTGGCTGAGAGTTAGGGGTGCCTTCAGCTGCTTTAGGTGCTGCTTCTTTTCCGTCTTTGGCGTCTTTGGCAGGAGGAGGAGGAGGAATCATGTGAGGTGGTGGTGTGTGCTTAAGCTTTAGCAATATCTGGCGCATCCTAGCAAGATCCGTGGGTTTGCCAGGTTTAGGGCCTTGGATGACTGTGATTGATGGCTTCTTGTCCTGATCCTTCTTGCCTCTTTTCTTCTCAATGTTGGGAACCTCACGAGGAACAAGCTCAGCAATGGCTTTCCAATAGTGTTTGTCTGCCTCTTTGTGAAACTTCTCTTGGTTAGCCAAGGATAGCTGCGCCGCAAACAATATCAATCAATTTCTTGAAGAGTATGTTGACCCCCAAAAACAAACATAAAACTGAAGAAAAAGCATCAAGATATGTATAAAGCTTTACCGACTCCCTTTCTCTATTTTGAACTTTGTTGGTCTCAACATTGAGCTTTCTTTTCTCATAGAAAGCCACTTTATACTCGTCAGCTTCCTCGATAATCTTAAACCTCATTTCTTTTTCCCTTTTCTCCTTCTCCTCTAGCAGAATAGCATTCTGACTGCATGCGAGAGAAGCCAAGGACATTAAGGATGTTGTTGGAAAAGAAGTTTGGCACACTTCACACTAAAAATGATGAATCTTTTAATTGTTATGAGAGCGTAGATTTGTTCAGTAAAGTATATCACCAAAACATCAAATAGTAAGCAAATGGCTGTTTTTCCATTACCAAATAATTTTACCTCTGGTAGCCAAACAAACAAGGAATTTAGATACCAGTATAGTAATAATACTGTATATATTCCAACCAACAAACCTCCTTTTTGTGTATTACATAATATTATATATTTTCTAACCGATAAACCTCAATTTGTTCATCTATGGTGAACAAGCCTAAGCCTCACACACTAAGGCTTCATTTGGATGGGGGGAATGGGGAAAAAATAGGGAGGAAAGACTATTATGAGAGAAAACTTCCAAAAATACTAAAAAAATGTACTATTTTTGGGAGTTTTTGTTCTTAAATTTTCTTCCCATCCAAACCAAGGGCAAGTTCAGATTTACGAAAGGTTCAAATGGAAGAGATTTTATATCTTCATTTCAGCTAAAGAAAGAAAGGCATAAAAAAGATACATGATTCTCGGATATGATATTATTAATCCAATAAAAATTTACAACTGGTGTTATTATGAACCAGGCTCCCTGCAACTGCACTATTCAAAGCTCCATACAACTTCTATAAATATGCTGATGATATGTTAACAATGGAACGTGGCCAGATTCAGCATCAGTACGAAGCCTAGATTGCAACAACTGAATGGCGACAAGCGATAAACTTTATTTTACTTTTCACACAAGATCAGATTAAGGAAAAAAGTCCAAACCCAATCCATAAGATAAACTCAGGAAAGGGATCCACAAAATGTGTTAAGAAAGATCAGATCCAATGCTCAGTAAATTTTTCCTCTTTTTCAAGAATCAAGATAGAACATCAACTGCAACTATTCGATTGATGGCTTAGAGATGGGTACGGATGGCCACCACAGAGGCCCAGCGAGTTACTTGCAAACTAATCCTTAGATCCATATAAAAGGAGGGAGAAATGGAGGGAATCAGGAATGAAAGTCCATCTTCTTCCTAATTAATGCAAACTGCTCCTTAGATCTACTAAACACATAGGGAAATCAGGAATGAACCTTGTCAGCTGAAGAACTCGCGTGATCATCTCATATCAAAGGTTATTGATCACTGTCCTTCCACAAACATTGAATTCAAAAAAGTTAGGATGCGAAACACCAACACTGCAAAGCCTGAAATCTATCCACCAACTAAAGTAACCCACAAAATATCCTCAAAACACCGTGAATGACTCCCTCACATAGAATTACACTAGATCCCCAGTAAAACTAGCATCTTCATATATTATCGAAGCTCAAGCGACTTATTTAATCAAAATTGGATTGAGCTATATTCATTTTGTTTCTTTCTACGCACGAGATCAAACATCCTTATGCTCGATGCCACAAGAAATCACGAGAAAAGGAAAATCAAAGAAGGAAAGTCGAGATCAACACATAATTTAACTTCTAAAGTAAAGCAAAGTCATCGCAGATCTAAGCAAGTCCGAACGAGATTTGACGAATTCAAAAACCAAACTGAAAGGGAATAAACTTCAAACACTCACCGGCGCCACTCTCGAAGAGCGCGACCTTCCTCTGGTTCCATCTCAGACGGCGCGGGAAGCACTGGTCCGTCTGAGACAAAAACACCGTCACCGTATCCATTTCCGTTCTCATTCCCATTCTCCACAGGGACTGATTCGAATGGAGACTGAGAGTAATTGGGATTCGGATCACTGAACCCGAAGATCTCCGGCGACTCAGTGGCGGTGTGGTCAACAGCGACATCACCCTCGGTGGGAAATCCGCCGGAGAAGCTAGAGTAGCCACCATCGTAGGCAGAGTAGGAGTCATCTTCGTGGTGGTCGGCGAAGGGATGAGTGGAAGAAGAATTGACGTTCAACTCCTCGCCGTCGACGCTGAAGGCATCGAAGGAAGACATCTTTACCGACTTTTCTCTCTCAAGAAAGCGTTTCGGGAGCTCCTTGTATCAGGATTTGCTTCTCAACCTTCTTTGACTATACCTTACGGGAAAAATATGGAAAACGCAGCGACAAAGGGTCTCAAAAAAAAAAAAAAAAAAACAAACAAACAAATAACAAGGAGTCATAATATCTCAGGCCTTAAAAAAGTCATCTTATCATACTATTAATAATTAATAATTTTCATAAATAAATAAATTAAATAATAATTTGATTAAATTTATTGCTCAACCATGGATTTTTTTTTTTTTTTTTTTTTTTTTTTTTTTTTTTTTTTTTTAAAAAAAGGTCTTGATTCTTAACCAACTATTATCCGAAGCGTCAGCGTCGACACAAATAACATTGAGGGGACCAAAATTGCCAATTAACAATTAAAACGTGAAAAAAAACACCAAATAACTATTTTAAAAAAAACTATCACAATTAAGTTAAAATATGAAACTTGGCGTGGGGCGGTGAAAGACGCTGGAGAAAAAAGCGGTTAAAAACTTTCTTCTTGATAAGACAAACACCAACAGAGAGACGGGCCCGTGGGAGTAGGCGTTGTGGCGGAAGCCAGTTCTTTGTTTGTGGCATTGGAGGGATAAAACCAGGATCGCAAAACGTGTTGGTTGAAAGGCGTGGATCATCTGGGATGAGTTCAAGGGTGAGTGGAACACCCAACAACAATGGAAGTTTTGGAGACGCGAAGCCGACGTGACGATCAATGGAAGACGGAGACACCAAGACAGTGACGGGGTAATAGTTTGTTGGTGAATCTGCACCAAATTGTGTTTTTTGTTTTTCATTTTTAATTGTTGATTGACAATTTTGGTCCCCTCAATTGTTATTTGTCTTTAGACGCCTTCTTAATAATAGTTGGTTAGAAATCAAGACTTTAACAAAAAAAAAAAAAAAAATGTTACTTATAGTGAAAAATGTTGTTAAAGATAAATATTTTTTACTTATAGTTAAAAAATGAACTAATAAATATAAAAATCGTCGTAATAACGTAATGATTACAATTTTATAACAATTTTGTTGTTAAAAACAATATCATGAGGTCCAAAAAAATAAGAAGGATTATTTGATTTTATTTTTAAGAAAAAAATAAAATAAAAACTTATTTAGAAAACTATTTTCAATAAGTTATTTTTTTAAAAAAATAAAAATTTGTTTATAAAATCTAAAATATAAAAACAGTTTTTGATTATTTTCTTGTTTTTTTTTTTCTCTTTCTATATTTTATTTTTTTAAATCACCACTTATTCATTTTCGACATCACAATACCTATAACGATTGCCGTCACATAACAACCACAACTATGTTACTACAAAACAGATTATTTAAAAACAACTATCCAAGCAGAACTTTTTATTGTTTTTCAAAAACAATTTTATAAAACTATTTTGAGGGGAAAAAAAGCAGATAATAGAATCAAATAACGCAGAAATGTCTCTTTTTAACAAGCAACTGTGTAATAGACAAAAACACATTTATAGTTCTTACTTGTTTAAAATAGCGATTAAAACCTTTAAAAGTAATTTTTAATCATGATTTATGATATATAAAGTAAGTATGTGAGATGTATTTTGTCCTAATTTATGAGAATAAACATTCTTGAGGGTTTCAAACGTGATCCCAAACAAACTAGTAATTATTGCAGATTAGGTAATACTTATATGTTATTTTGTTTTAACTTTGCATAATTTTCATCGATTATATCAATAAAATCAACATAAATAGGACTTATATGTTTTAAAATACAGGGTTTATTTTTTCTCCTCAACACATGTTCAACAGAAATTTTAAATAGCACTTAATCTAATTATAAATTTATCAAAAATTATGGGATAAAATATTGCCATTACCAATTTCACTACCATTTTTTCACTGTTAGATCAGAATCTCATAGGAGAAAAAAATGATAAAGGTATATGAGATTCTGATCTAACACTAAAAAAAACGATAGTGATATTAGTAGTAATCAAAATTGGTAGTGACAATATTATCTCAAACATTATTACTTAATAATCACAAACAATGAATTTAAATGTTTAATAAATGTGATTACTAATTTATTTGAAGGATATTTTTAAAACAAAAACAAAACTCCAGCCATTAGCCCTCCGAAAAAGTTAACAAAAAAATACAGCAAATTATGAAGTTGCTTGGTTTGGTATAGGTTTAAAATAAACTCACTCTCCTACGCCATCCAAGATAGAACTCCGCCGACATAATCTAATATCGGAAAAGCACTAATATACAAACTTTTTACAAAAATTATACCTAATTAGAGCAAGTAGAAAAATATTTACCAATGTAATGCAGTTAGTGGCGTCGCGTTAGGCGACACCACTAGTGGCGTAGAAGGGGTTCACGCCACTGACACAGTGGCGTGAAAAAGGTTCACGTCACTAGTGGCGTGAAAAAGGTTCACGTCACTAGTGGCGCCAATCATCGCCACTCAATTTGAGCTGATTCCATAAAAAAATTATTAAATATAATAATAATATATGATAAAAAAAGTGAAATAATTTAAAACTTTACTTCATTTAATTTGGAGTCAAAAGAAAAAAAGCGTGGAAACAAATAATAACTAAAACGCTTTAAAAGATTACGCGTCTGATTTGGTTATAACAATATATCCCGTACGGGGGGATCTATATATTTGTTATATACCAAATATTTGTATAACAATATTGATTTTGGGATCGGTATAAAAAAGTGTACCACGTAAAAGTGTTTGTATAACAAATATTATACACCAAATCAATACTGTTGTTATACAAACATTTGGTGTATAATATTTGTTATACAAACATTTTTACGTGGTACACTTTTTTATACCGATCCCAAAATCAATACTTTGTTATACAAATCTTTGGTGTATAACAAATATATAGATCCCCCGTATTGGGATCTGTTGTTATAACCAAATCAGTCGCGTAATCTTTTAAAGGGCGTTCTTGAGTTATTTCAAATTTTCATGCTTTTTTTTTTTTTGACTCCAAATTAAATGAAGTAGAGCTTTAAATTATTCTATTTTTTTTATCATATATTATTATTATTATTATTATATTTAATATATATATATATATATATTTTTTAATTGAATTAGATGAATTGAGTGGCGTCTGATTGGTTCACGCCACCTAGTGGCGTAAAGTTTGTTCATGCAACTAGTGGCGTGAACCCCTTCTACGCCACTAGTGGCGTCGCTTGACGTGAAGCCACTAACTGTATTACATTGGTAAATATTTTTCTACTTGCTCTAATTGGGAACAATTTTTGTAAAAAGTTCCTTGGTGCTTTTCCCAATCTAATATAGTGCAAAATGACTTAAAATTAACTAATCCACACGCACAATCAAACTCTTGTAGAATTATGAAAATTAATATTCTTCGTCCCTTAATATAAAAACTTGTTCCAAATACACTTATGTAGTCCTTAATGGGAAAAGCACCAATATAGGATTTTTTTTTACAAAAATTGTACCCAATTAGAACAGATGGAAAAAGATTTACCAAACTAATGCAGTTAGTGACATCATGTTAGACGACGCCACCAGTGACATCGTACTTTCTGACGCCACTGAGTAGTGGCGTCAGATTACATGACGCCACTGAGTAGTGGCGTCAGATTACATGACGCCACTGCTCAATGGCGTCAAAAAGTACGACGCCATTGGTGGCGTTGCCTGATGTGACGTCACTAACTGCATTAGTTTAATAAATCTTTTTCCATCTGCTCTAATTGGGTACAATTTTTGTAAAAAAATCTTATATTGGTGCTTTTCCTAGTCCTTAATAGTATAGACAAAATCTTATATTAAGGATTGAAGTAGTAATTTACAAGTATCACTACCACCACCACCTCCAATCCTTGAGATCTAGTGCAACTGTCAGACCAAAGGTAGTACTCCCTCCCATTCTTAATATAAGATATATTTGAGAATTGATTTTTATCTTAGATCTAAAACATTTTTCATATTTGTAAAAATTTTCCTAGATTTCCCTTATTGATACTTGTTCAACAATAATTAAGGAGGAAAAATACAGAATTAAGAAAAATGACTAGAATGTTTTACATAATACATGTCATATTAACTATGATAACTAACTTTTTTAATCTAATTAAATTGGTTAAATATGTCTTGTAACCATTCCACATTAGCGTTCCCATCATTTCATTGGCCGATCGTTGCACGTGTCAAAGATAAACTAGCCAAATCAAGACGGAGGAAACCACACACCAACCAAAAGGAATAGAACGTGAAAAAATCGTGGACTTTCACAAATGAAAAGCTGTGTATTACATCAGTTAAGTTACAAGAATATGCACCAATTCAAAGGAACTGTTGGTTAGGTTAGTGGAAGCTGATTCCTCCATCCATCCAAGCGAACAGGTATCGAACAACATGGTGATTGGTGAGCACGCGTATCTTCACCTCCCAATGCCAATGCCAGTGTCCGGTTCCTATTTCCTACAGGCTCTCACCAAAATTTGCTGGCTGCCTCCAAGTGCCCTCGCCGCAGAATAAAAGAACAGGACGAGGCACACGAGAGCACAGCCTCGCCGTCTAGCGAACCGTTTTAA
Source organism: Acacia melanoxylon (assembly GCA_019022615.1). NCBI lineage: Eukaryota > Viridiplantae > Streptophyta > Magnoliopsida > Fabales > Fabaceae > Acacia > Acacia melanoxylon. Next base: position 3,249,441 of record JAFJYJ010000065.1, on the reverse strand, counting down.
AGCATTTGGAAGAGATACAAATGGCCCTGCATTTGCTGGGAGGACCAGGATGTGAAAATATATGTTAACACTTCCTTTTCAGGTACGCGCCTATTTCAACCTCACTTTCGTGGAGGTTTTAAAACTGACACTAAAGTGGGAGCTCTAACGTGGGTTTGGACACAAACAGAAAGGACTGAAAAGCCAAACCCTGGCTTGAATCAGCAGCATTGCGGCTAAACAACCACTCTCTGTGTTGATGTCTCAGACAAACATGTATGTACATGCCCCAACACCAGCCATATCGATTAGCGAGATGCAAAAGTGTGTTAGTTCGTGTCAAGGAACAGGAGGAGCATTCCTTGTAAATCTAGCAGAGGATGGTATTCGTTGCATTGTTCGAGGATATTCTTGTTTCAAGCGTTTAGTTGAAAATCCCTGCATGGACCTGCACAGAAACAGAAAACAATAAATATAAGCAGGACAAAGATAGTTCAAAATGTAATAGAATATTAACAAGTTTATCTGTAGGGACCATATAGTTCAAAATGTAATAGAATATTAACAAGTTTATCTGTACCCCGTTCCCTATTTACCCTTACAATCCATATTAAAAAGTTTTCTATAAGGGGCTTTTTGGCCTGAAGGATTTGGTGGGGAAGAAATTTTTGAGTCGGACTTAGAAAAAAAGGAATCTACAATTGCAATTGTTCTTTTTTTAATTCCAAATACCTCTTTCCTTCGGTTCTAGCTGTTATGCTGAAATAATGATACTATGACAATAGCCTTTCTAGCTGAGTTATGTGACTCCCCATTTCATAAAGTATTCTACCCGATTTAATGACAGCTACTCAATATTCGGGAGATCCTTTTTCTCACCCCATATGTTAGGTCTTGCTGTAACTGGCTTGACTGGAAAAATGCACACTCATTTTTTTCCACCACAGCAGGCTTTTCGTGACATTGCTTGCCGCCCTACTTCTATTTGTCTAGATGTAATCCACGTGGGTTCAAATGTCCTACATACAGTTTCACTGTCATCACTTCAACTTCATCGTCCACCAAAACTTGAGGAGCACATATGGTGAACCCATCGAAATCCACCAAAATCCGCCATTCACTTCTTCATTGCACCCACCATCTACTGAGGAGCTTCACCTTCAATCTCCTTCGGACATATTTACTACTATCGTCACACTCACACCCACCCTCCATCTCTCAGTTATTTTTCATTATTGAAACCATATATATTGTAATGAAATGAATCAGAAAGATGTCTTGTTCATGATAAACGTATTGATATTTATAAAAGAGGGAGGAGCCTACACATAATGACTCATAATGATGATTATAGTGTAATCCCTAATTATGTGGGGTCTGATTGAGATATGATTATAATCCCATAATCTCAACTATATACATTAATACTAATAATACTAATATATTTTCCTAACAGATGCAAATATATTATAGTTTATGCGTTTGCGACATAGAGAAGGCACATTGCAGAAGAGTGGTTCACATTTGTAAGCCATCCATAATGCAATAAAAGAACAGAAAATTTAGAAAACTAAAAGCGGCTAATAGAAGTAACAAACCTTGGGGAACCCTGTCTTTTTGTAGTGCATTGACCAAGCATTGTTCTTAGACTTCCAAGTGCTTTCTCAGCAGCCTAAGGAAAAAGGCATTTCAGTACCCAAAATATTTGATAGAAAATGAACCAAATTAAAAACATGATATTCTAGCACAAGTTTAAAGATAAAAACAGATATACCAGCATTTTAGCCTCATCCCACGTTAATCCTATCCCTTTGCCAAATACCTGACCATCTATTTCAACCTGGACCATGGAAAAATTAATTAAAATTTGCTGAAGTGGAAACATTCCTCATGCATTGCAAAAGGATACTCAAACTTCTTTTGAAAGAAACACATTAACCCAAAATAACATACAATTTTTATGTATTTTAAAAATACTACTTCAATATCACCCAAAAGTACCACTTCAATGAATAGCGATTGATGATTTGCTTTTCTATTGATGTTGCATCAATAAGTAATAAGTCAATAGTGATAGATAATTTAGGTTTTATATAATATATTGATGATTAGAGATAAATGTTGTTGGGGAGGGGGATAATTTTTTTCTTTCTTTCCGGTGACAGGAGGGTGATAAATTAACTGAAGCCAATAAAGCTATAAAATCCAAAAGTACCAGGAAAATCATAGCCCAGTACAATCTAGACCCAGAATACAAAGACCAAAAAGTAAAGGAGAATTTCCATCCTATGCTTTTCCCGTCCAACAACTCAACCCTGTACACGATAAATAATAATTGTAGAAATAGTAGATCAAGCAACGCTTGCATGTACTATTATACTTCACACTGGACCTAACCCCATGGTGAATCAGATTTCAAGAACAAAATCCAAACAGCAACTATAATGAGAAATGTTATGCCTTAAACTGCCCCTAGAGGAAGAAAATAAAGAACAAACAATAAAATGCAAGAAATTTTTTTTTTTTTTTAAAAAAAAAAACCATAAAGCTATGTTTATTTTCACGACTGAGAGTTCTAATGTTGTGATAAGTTCTTTGCTGCCACAAATGCTTAAATGAGCGAGCATATAAAAGACAATAAAATCTGCACATCAACTGAACTTTTTTCTCAAACTGAGCGCTTTGTTCAGACCACTGAAACCTATCAAATACAAACCTGTGCATGAAATTCATCTTTCTGAACTGAATTTGTTGACACTGGAGTAGGCTGATGTTGAAAGCTAACACCAAGACCCTCCATCATACACTGAAATTGAATACAGAATTTAAAGCATATTGAGAATGCCATCCTTAAGTGATCTGGAAGTCAAGGGTGAACAAAAACAGGAATCTCAATATTTTAAATAACTTACCAATTCTTTGAGGGCAGAGATTGAACCCATTGGCCTCTTAGAGACTTCAAATGTAGGATCCAAAATTCTTGAAGACTCTGGTCCAGTGGAATATATAGGTTCATCTTTAGGCAAAGAATTAACATTACCCACAAAACCATTGTCATTTGCATTGGGAAATACACTGGCATCCCCATAATAAGTACCAGAATCAGCCTTAGAACGGGAGATATACACATCTGCCAACAAAAAAAAAAAAAAAAAAACCAAAGTGACTCAGATTTCGGAATAAACCAAGAGGAAGGATTCTAAAGAAATGTGATGCCAAAATCATCAAATGCCATAATTGACTCCCATGAAAATTTTCAATAACATGTTTTATAGCTCATTAGAACTCTTTATACAAAAAACAAGTAAAATACAATACACTATACAGCATTATACATATCAAGCCAAGTTATAATTCAATTGATTAAAAAATTTTACCAGCCAAGTGTCTAAGGGAATCCTCAGAAGCCTTATTTTGTGCTTCCCTTCGAGTTCTTCCAACTCCTTCACCAGTTTTTTTCCCAGCAAACCATGCCTGCATATAGGAATGGAAATGATGAGGTCACTCGTGCATAAATTCTGGGGGGCAAACTGCAAAAAAACATAATCAAACAGCTGATGCCGCTCCTACAGGAAGCCTATTGAATCTAGTTTGAGCTTCTGACGAAATGAAAAAAATTGTTTCGCTGGTTCATTATCCAGCTAAATCAAATCCAAATCTACTTTACACCATCTAACTATATTCTTGGCATATCAACGTAAATGACATTTTTACAATAAAACTTTATTGGTCCAAATCAATTATGTTCAGTTTACTACAGAATCAGCTTGTAATTTTTAAAAACAACAGATATTTAACCTAAATTGAAAATCAGACCATTCAAAACAAACGATTCCAGAACTTACAAAAGACAAAATATAAACTAGAAAAAAGTTTCTTGTAAACATTATCAACAAGGAATCAAAAAGTCTGGCCACCAAAGAGGAAGATACCTCAAATGAGAACTGTAATTCTTTACCAGAAACCAATGATGGCTTGAACTCCACCTGTTTGCAATAAAGCAAAAGAATATTCATATGGCAAATTGTGAAACTAATTTAAGAAACAATTCCATCTAACTATTTTCTCAGTGATCATTCACCTTAGTTCCACACTTCATTGCAATTTCTTTAATTGCTCCAACAGGAGTATCAGCATGCATAAGAGAACGTCCAGATTCAGAGTCAAGATCCCTCAAGCTGGAAGATGACCTACTCAAGGGAATATCTTCACCTGTATAACAGGTAACAGAACCATCAACCCATGACAAAAAAATAGATATATATATATATATATACAGGGGAAAGATAGATAACTGAAAACGCAAATACGAGTGTTGTCAATTACTTGAGAAGGAATGAGAAGTGGAGAGTGTATGGTTTAATCTGGGGCGATCATCTCTAGTATACACCTGCATATAAATTCAGTACAATTGATCCATTAAATAAGACAAGAGTATGACCTTCCAACAAAACATCAAACAAAAGGCCTAGACTTAGCCATTACCTCCTTTGACAGTCTAAGGCTCTCATGATGAATTCTATCAGAGGAAATAGAACTCTCAATCTTGGGGAAATATGATGATGGATGATGAGGTCGGTGCTTTTCAACACGCAAGGGTTCAGAATCAACAGGGAAATCTTTAGGAACTGCCCGGTTCAATTGCTGAGGACCCATCTCATCTTCTATAGGAAACCATCCCCCACGTGGCAGTATGCGCGGTGCAGAAACTGGAACAGGAGGCCTGAGGGGAAATGGAGGCTCACTTGACGTATGCTCTCTTGTATCTTGCCCATGCTGCAAAATAAGAAGCCTACGCCTTGTGTCTGGGTCCAACTCTGATTCAGGCACCTCACCCTCTTCTCTGGCAGGAGAACCATGTAAACTAGGTTCTGGAGGGGCAACTTGACCTATCGGCTTAGCTAGAGGAAACTGTACATTGGCCAATTGCATCAAGGATGCTTGTGTTGTTGGTGGAGGAAATGAACCAGAAGAAGACGCCATGCTGTGAGTGAGCCTGGGATCCATATTAGAACTTGTTGGAGGAGCTGATATTGCATCCTAGAATGAAGTACAGTTACAAGAAAGATATTAAGATAAGACAACTTACAAGTTTTGTTAAATGTAAATTATGGGTCTCATGTATAAATTCAATGCCTATGCACGTTACCTTTAATCTTCTTTCTACCTCAACATCTGCCATGCCATCAAATGAAAGTGAGTCTTTGTTTCCATTAGATGCGAGAGCATCATCCTGAAAGAAAGTGAAATATAAATGCCTAAGCATGAGCGCACACACAGATAAGACAATTAATTAATAAGCACTCGAACAGGGAGCTTATAATTTAGTATGATATATGTCAAGCACCATAAAATTACAAGATTATAGCATGATCACATATTTGATGGTCATAGACAAACCTCTGAAACTAAATAATTGCTCACATCAGGCGTAGAAGGGATATCTTTCATATCATCTTCATAAGCAATTTGAGGAATCTTTTGTAACAAACCATCATCAAATTCTCTGTCACCAAATCAGAGGTTGTAATCAGGTCCAAGAATCATGTTTACCATAAATTCAGGTTGAAGAAAAGTAAAATGCTCAAAAATACAGTTATAGTACTAAAAGATAATGTGTTTTCCCAATTCGGCATGAAAATAAGTTAATTGAAAATTCTTTTCCTTGTTTAAGATGCGCAAGATGAGGCATAAAGATTTGAGTTCTTACTTAAAGAAGCCGCCCCTAACATTGCAAGCAACATTTCTTGCAACACACAAGACAGGGACAGCATTGCTTGCCTACAACACAAATAGGTTAGATGAGTTTAGATTAAAAAAGAAAACAAATGAATATCCTTGCCATTAGATATCCAACAATAAATATGAGCCCATTTACTTCAGCTTGAGGTGCATAGTAGGGAGCAAATGCAGGGACAACATGCACCCGAGGTTGATCTTTCTCTTCCCATACTTTCAGGCGATCATCAATTACCAATGCCATCTTAGGATGACAGAAGCCATCTTGGAAGACATTGAACAGTGACTTCTTCAAACCTATTAAAAAATATACAATCGCCAAAGAAGCATTAAAACAAATGAATTGGTGCCAACAGAAACACAGTATACACATTCAGGTGTAGACAAATCATATAGCAGCATCATTAGCATACTCAGAAATTGGGAATTTTAAAATGCAGGTACTGATGTATAGAATTTCATTCAAAAAGTAAAATGAATAGATTGAAAGTACATGCTGCTTACCAGACTTGACACACACAATGCGGTCCAAAAGCTCTTTGGAATGAATCAGATTAGAATCTGGATCAAGAAGCCTCCACATTTCTAGTGCATAATCCCTTTCAGCCATTGTACAAACATAGACCTCAAAACGCTTGCGACCTCTTGCAGTCAAGTAGCCCCGAAGATCCTCCCATGCAGGTCTCAGCCTTACAAGTACACTTGTATCACGAATCTTTACAAAGGGAGAAGTTTTTGTCAGATTAACAACACACGAAGTACATCTAATTATAAGATTAGAAAATTGATAAAACATAGATACACCAGCGCATGCTTACATCCCAAATCAAACATCAAAGCATCTGGCTACAGATGTCTCAGCATGTGCTTCATGTTTCAAGGACAGGTGCTTATGAAATACTAAAAATGTAAATGTAAATATAATACCACAAACTGTACTAATGTTTCAAAAACAATGCAAAGTAAAATTCAAACTACAAATAATAAAAAGTGTCAGAGTTTAATTGACCCTGAGAAAAACCAGAAATGTCATTGATAGAAAACAGAATAATAGAGGAATTATACCCACAGAAAAAGGAGCACAAGAACCGAGGAGCACAAGAACCGAGGTTTTGCTGTAGACACAACTAGATAATTGAATGTATACAAGTTATACCTGTGGATTTATGCGAGTCAGAATAATGTTCTTTTCCTGTAGCCGTATCAATGGTCGGATTAGAGGCTGATGACAGTCAGAATATGCTGGGACAAGTTCTGATTGAACTTTTATCACTTTCCCATTATCAACAACCTGATCATTTTCAGCATATTGCTTCAATATATTTTTGTCATCTTGATAGCGTTTGACCTCTGCCAGCATACCAGAGATCCGCTGTGGATCTACCTCTGTGCTCAATTTCCTCTGGAGAGCTTCAATTCGATCCTCAAAGGAGCGCATTGTATTTGCAACTATAAGGGTTTCATCAAGATCAAACACTATTCCCAGACATCTAAGATTTAACATGACTAGACATGAATTGTAAAGTCCTGGCGCGACAACAAATCCCCAGAAACACGGTCTGTCATTACTCCGTGAATACATTGCGACCAGGTGTAATTCTTCACCACATAGTGGCATTACAGCAGTCTGCGGTGCAATTTTTTTTTTATCACAGTTAAAAATCCAGCAAGAGATTAAGAAAAAAGATGGTTGATGACTATAGATAATTGGGTCATAAACAGAAATAATCAATGCAAAAGGAATGGCAGCTGACGAGGGGGTTATTATATGGAAAATGCATTTTTATTTATTAGAAGCAAGCTGAGTTCACAACAAACTTACAATTAACCTTCTCTCTATTTATACTAATCCTTTAGTCCCCTAACTAGCTAACAAACTACTAAACTGCCATGTGCCATAGGTGATAACCATTGATAGTTCTTAAATATTAAGAATCATAAACGGCCAACCCTATATCAATTCTGTGAAGTCTGCACTTAGACTTTAAAACTTACATTAATCTTAACGCTTTCATCTGCAGAAAACCTAAATATAACCATAAATACTATATTTAACTGTCATAACATAGTTTAACATGCTGAGCAGCCTTTTGAAACAATATTATAAATTGTGGATCAATCAGAAACAAGAGTCGTGTCAAAAATCTGCTGGGCTCAAAACTAGCACTGCATAACATAACCAATTTTGTTCAGTTAGTAAGGCTGAATACTCTGCTAAAAGAGGTGTATAATGGAGTTAATCATGGGGCGGCCTTGATTAGCCAGTTCCCCGCAATGAGTTCAAAACAGCAGAAGTGAAAAGTTCAGATAGATGTTAGCAAAGCTAATGCATAAGCGGGTTGGCCTAGATGGCAAAAAAATTCACTGCAATTTCAACACAAGTCCTGTCAGATTTTGTCCAGTGTCCTTTGAAAGATTAGTAAGGTTCTTTGGGAATATGGGTTTCTTTTGAAAGTTCAAAAGATTAGTAGATTAGTAAGGTTCTTTTGGAATATGGGTTCTTTTGGAAGTTGTTTTGCTATACCTTGTTCTCCCTGATACATGAGGAATGCAAATGAAAGAGCGCGTCCTGTGTCTGCAGGGTCTTTGACTCCACTTTGAAGCAAACACCACATGAGGTAATGGTATGAAGCACGGCAAGTGGTAGGCACCTCTCACTCGGTTGCGAGAAGTGGCTTATTCTGATTTCCTTCACATCGATGTTCTTGTTCTCTCCTGGGTATATTTCTACTTCCCCCAATATCACCTCCCCTTGGTACACCACCGATTTATACATATTTCCTCCTTCCAATCACAAACTCGGTATTAGACTTTCATAAAAATTGTGTAAGTAACCTCAACAATTTGTATCAGAGTTTCTTTCAGCAGGAAAAATATTCATCGTCGTTCAAGAGTACTTTAGATTCATCCGATTTTTGCATTATCAGAGATATAAAAAATTTAGGGACTTTTGTTTCCAGGGAAAATATTAGATCCGTGATTGATGATGATGAAGAAATGAAGATGAACAATTCAAAACCCTAGACCTCCTCAATTTGCGTGATAGGTAACTGGTGATCCTTTTTTGTAATTGGTGTGGTGCTAGCTAGGGTTTTGACGATGGTGATGATCGTGAAGATGATAATTTGAAGAACAGGTCGTCGAATCGAGTTCAGAAGAGAAACCCTAGATCCGGAAAACGAAAGGTCAAAAGTTGTACCCTCTTTTTTTTTTGCTCAGAAAAAGTTGTACCCTCCAATGCGTAAGCGAAGTGCTTAATAAATAATAAATTCCAGTATTAAAATAAAAGTTGAAAAATTATTGGGGGAGATTTTATTAATAAACTCAGAGTAATTATTTTTCCTAGATTTTCGATAAAAAAAAATAGATTCGAAAGTACGCAAAAATTTGTGGATCTCTGACGTGGAAAATGGCTGGGGGCGTAAACGAAAATATATTCCGAAATGCGGGGTGGCAGTGATATTATAAAAATTTGAGGACATATGGTCGGGGATGCCGATCTACCAGGCACGTGTCGATCTTTTATTGGTGAGTGAGTACGTGGTTATGATGACAGATGCTGGTTCTTTGATCATAACACTGAATTTAAATATCAGTGACACAATCGGGCGGTGATGCTAGATTTTTCTCTCACCAAACAGGAATAAAAAATATGGTGGAAAAATAATTGAAAAATCCCTTTAACGTCCCAAAGTATAAAATTAATTACAAAAAATCCCTGGAAAAATCATAATTGCTTCCAAGTCCCTAGGGTCTTTTGTGTCATAGAATCAATTCTAAAATGACCTAAACACCCTTAGTGAATGTCTGAAAAAGGGAGATATATTCAATTTGAAATCTTGTCTTCTCTCTCGGCCACTTCTTTTCTCTGTTGCCAAAACTAAAAAACCCTAAGGCTCCGTTTGGTTTGAGGTGAGGGGAGGGAGGGGAGCTCCCCTCCCTTATATGAAATGACATATATAACCCTGATTTTAAATATTTGTGCGAAAAACGAGGTAAATCATGGTTATATATGTCATTTCATACTAGGGAGGGGAGCTCCCCTCCCTCCCCTCACCTCAAACCAAACGGAGCCTAAACCCACTGAAGCTGAAACCATCGTCGTCGCTGTGTATGTTCAAGTCCCATCGTGCATCATCATTACCTCATTGCTCTGGTGGTGCTTCATTGTGTTGGGTTGAAAGAAAGTTGTGGTGTTGAAGTTGGAGTTGCATTTCACCATATGTAAACATCAAAACTTCGTCAACCCACCTAAGTTGATATGGTCGTTGTTGCCATACACTGATTGATCTTTTGGTGGTTCAATGTGTTGGGTTGAAAGAAAGGCCTAGCGTTGGTTTGCCTATGGCCATCATCCATTTTATTCAAGTCACCCGTCGTCCTCAATTCCAACCATGATACGACACATTCTGAAGCATTCTTAGCTCTTTACCCTTGTATATTTGTTTCTCTTTTTTATGCACCAAAAAAAAAATCAATTACGACAATTAGATTCAAGATTTTGATGGTATGACCTTGATTCTGTGTAATCTTTGCCACGGTATTCCAGTAGGGGTATTGATCAATGCTCTTCCCATTTTCTATTCAAAAGAAAAAAAAATGAAGGAAAAAAATATCACGATATGTTTCTTACTCAAGAATTTTATGGATTAGGGTTTGTAGTGTCCAATATGGGTGTTATTCATCCCTATTTTCTTCTAATTTTTGTCTATCTTTCAGTATGTATATATTAGGGGTGTTCATGGGCAGGGCTGGACAAGGCGAGACCCTTGCCCGATGCCCTGCCCAAGAGATCATCGGCGATAAAATGCAAAGATGATGCCGGCCCCCGCCCGATAAAAGCCCTAAGATTTGTGGGCGGGGCAATAATAATGGGTCAAGCGGGGGCGGCCCTACCATGCCCAAGTGACGATACCCTGTAACCTTGCGACACCTTATGTGAAAAAAAATAGCTTTAGTCATACCTAATAAACAATATTGCAAACTTCAAATGAAATCCATAATTCTACACTTCAAAATATTCAGATATAAGTCTACAACTTAAGTATTAAAATTAAAAAGACAATCATATATCTTAACAAAATAACAAATAGTCAAATATCCATAACTGAAATATTAAATAACATCCATAATTCATTAAATACAAGGCATCAAAAAATTGCAATTAAAGCCTTATAGACATCCAATACTCCTAGAGTTTGCATCAAGGCTCCAAATTGTCAAAAGGATGAAGCATATGGAATCACCTACAAGAAAGCATATTATTAGTTTATTACATCATTTACATGTGAAAGTAAAAATTAATTGTAGGCTCTAAGCCTTAGTTTTAACTTTAAAAGTTGCAAATTGCCTACTTCATCCACCACTAGCCAACCGACAACCGTAACCATTACATTCCCCCTCTCCCATGTGCAAAGATCTAGGAAGAAAATAAAACATCAATTACATTACAAAATAAGAAGTAATATATGTGTTTAGGTGTGTATACATCAAATATATATGTTCAAGCATCTAAGAAGTAATATGTGTTCAAGAATTTTATAGAGTTAGAATTAAAGCTTACTTGCAAGCTGAATGGCATTTTCCGTCTCATCAAAATTATCGAACTCACGAAGCTTGTCAACAAATTCGGAGATGGGGACCCAGTTGTAGCCAATTTTGGCTACAAATGAGGGCTTCTGTCATTTTAGGAGATAGAGAGCTCCTATAATGATCAACCACACGTCCTCCTGTACTAAAGGCAGACTCAGAAGCTACTGTGGAAACCGGTATAGCCAATACATCTCGTGCCATGTGGGAGAGAATTCTATATTTTTCAAAATTAGCTTTCCACCAAGATAGTATCTCAAACTCAGTTGTAGAAGGGATTTCATCTTTTGAGTTAGTTGCAATATATCTATCTAACTCAAATTGAGGATCTGCTGATGATCTTTGTTTCAGAGCTTCTAACCACTTATGACCAGGATCCTCTTCATCATCACTATCAAATGAAGCAAATGAAAGATCTGTTGATGCACTTGTTGAGGAGGCAATTCCTGATTCAACAGAAACCCTTGCAGAGTACACATTAAACAACCTATACAAACAATCTTTGACCCTTTCCTTCATAAGAGAGCATACTTCAAGGTCAATGTAAAGGACATCAAACATATGATTCACATAGGCTAGTTTATACCGAGGATCTAAAATTACAGTCACAAATAGAAATGGATTCATATTATCTGCTTGACCCCAATACTTATCATACTTCACCTGCATGCTAGTACTCATTTCTCCCAAGAAGTTATTAGCTGTATTCATAACATTCTTTCGCAACATTTTCTGAACACGAGCAATCTGGTGGAAGCATTCATTTGATGTCACAAAAAGAGAACTTGAAAATTTCAATGTAATTTCATAAAACACCTTCAAGAATTTGATGAAGACCTTAGCCTTATCCCAATCATTTATAATAGGACCAGAAAAGGCATCACGCCTATCAACACCAGAAGCATCACGTTCACGTTTAGAGCTACTTGAGCTAAAGAATGAAATATAGTCAGAATCTTCATCACGCATCCGCTCGAATGCCTTCTGAAACTTCATGGCAGATTCCAACATTAAGTATGTTGAATTCCACCGAGTTGATACATCAAGGCAAACAAGGCTTTTGGTGTCTATTTTCTCGGCTTCAAATTTCAAGTTTTGAATTTAAGAAAGCGTGAAGGAGAAGAACGAACATATCTAACAGCATTTCGAATGGCTTCAAAGCTATCTTTCATCTCTTTAATTCCTTCATTCACCACCAAATTAAGGACATGGGCACAACACCTTAATTGAAGATAATCACCTCCACACAATAAGCCATTCCAACTCCTTAAACGCCTTTTAAGATACCCCAAAGCTGTATCATTAGCTGAGGTGTTATCCACGGTTACTGTGAAAACCTTTTCAATTTCCCAATCCAACAAGCATTTCTCAATTGTCCTACCTATAGTATCACCTCTATGATTTTCAATCATAACAAAATTTAGAACCCTCTTGTGCAGCTTCCATTCTTCATCAACAAAATGTGCTGTCAAGCATAAGTAGTTGAAATTCTGGTTTGATGTCCAACAATCCGTGGTAAGACAAACACGTTTAGAACTTTTCTTCAAGAATGTCTTCAATACTTTAACTTCGCCAAGATAACATTGCCACACATCCCTTGCAATTGTTATTCTTGAAGGGATTGGAAATCGAGGTTCAAACTGATTTAACAACTTCTTAAACCAAGGCTTTTCGACAATTCTAAACGGCTGCTCGTCACATATGATGAATTCAACCAAAACTCTTCTACATTGCTTCTCATCATATTTATGTGGGACCAAAGATCTTCCCTGCCCACTAATCCCACCAGAAAACATTTTCAACATGGCTTGTTTTTATCTGCAGTGGCCTTATATGGATTCTCTCGACACTTTGGGATATGCCTCAGCATAGAGTTTGTTCCTGAGCGATTTGGATCAGCTTTATAAGTAGCATGACAATACTTGCAAGCTACTATGTGCTCCCCATTAGTTTCTTCAATTGGCAATCTGTTAAAATAGTCTCACACCTCTGATTTGTGCTTGGGTTCTCTTTCTTTTCTCTTAGTACCCCTACTTTCAACATTTGTGATTTGGGTGACAGGTTCATTCACTGTTTGTGTGGGATTTGGAGGAGGAAGAGAAAGAGGAAGGGGGAGGGATGGACACCTTGAGGTAAAGGTGGAGCAACAGGAGGAAGAGGGCTATGGGATGAAGTTGGTGTTTGAATATGAGTCAAAGGATCATAAGATGATTCAACATGGGATGGTGATGTATTAGAATCCTGATCGTCCATGAAACCTATAATTTTGGGCAAAATAAAAATTGGAAGATCAGTGCAGTAATAACAAGTCTTTAATGAAGCAATCAAATTAAGGTATGCACAAAATGGTAAGAAAGCTAAGGTATCCTTGTGTGAAGTTTCTAGAAAATATTTCTATGTAAACAAAAACAAAATGGTAAGAAAGCTAAGGTATGCACAAACTAAGAACTCATAACCGTATACAATGCAGTGCACAAAATAAACAATGACCCAATGGTATGCAATACTATTAAACCGTATAAACATGTAATGAAAGTCATAACAGAATAGACATAAACAGAGCGTATTCTGTTTGCTTGTGCCAGGAGAGGACTGTAAAGTGTAACTATTATATGTGCAACAGAGCGTGTTCTTCAAGACACAAACACGCGGATACAAGGACTGCTACTAATATAGTTCTATGCAATAGTATAAAAATAATTAAAACAACAGTGGTTGAACTCTTGTCCACTCAGACACAAAGGCTATAATAAAATAAGCATGGAGCATGTGATCCAATAAACTAATAATTACAAAATAAGATAATATAAATCCTATAATAAACTAAGTAACTAACATTATCAGAATAAAACACTGTAGAGTCCAATAAAGCACCATGAATAAAATACACCCAGTTTGGTATTCAACGGCCAAGAATAAAATAAGCTACAAGACGACAGAATGACAGAACGATAGAATATAGAAATTAAACAACGATATTGTTTTGCATCCCGCAAAGTCTTGATTGATTAGTGCTGTCATTGAATATATTACCTCCAGAAATTTGATTCTCGGCAACGAGGAGAGGCGAGGAGCAGCTGGAAGTGAGTCCGACGGTGGAGATTGAGAGAGGAGACTTCGCGGCGGCTAGGGCATCTGATTTGACTATGTGAGTTTAACGGTGGGAAAAGGGAAAGGTTGAAGAAATGAGAATATTTTTTTATGTTATAAGTTATATAATTTGCAAAAAAAAATATAATACTATTTTATATAAAAAAAATACTTTTTTTTAATTAAAAAAAATAAAAAAAAATATTATATACACTATCAAGGCGGGGCCAAATGGGCGGCGGATACCCGCCTGTGCCCGGCCCCCCCGCAAAAAAATGCCAGCCCAGTTGTGCCCAATTTTGTTCGGGCTGCTTTTTTTAGGGCTGGGCAGGACAATTTTTCGTTGGGCGCGGGCGGGCGAACAGGGCGGTTGGGCATCATGAACACCCCTAGTATATATAAATACTGGTTAAGAAATTTAGAATAATCTATTGCTCATATTGCTTCCATGTCTTGCATTTCCTTGAAATTTGTTTCCATTTCTGGTTTGATTGATTCACAGATGCTTGGTGTTACTAAGTGTCTTTGATTATTATTAGATGGGGTTTTGGGGAAATACAACTTTCTTAAAGCTCGTTTTGAATTTTTGTTCATTTGGAGGGGTTTTTCTTCTTTGTTGGAATCATCTTCCTAACTAACCATAGAAAATGGATTTCCTGGTTGGTTTGGTAGATTTCTTTTTCAGTTTATGGTGTGAAAGAGTGATAAGTATAATTTTCGTCATATATTTCCACTGTGTTATAACTGTTTGCAAGGAAAATCTGTGCTGAAAATGCGTTTGATGTGATTGATTATGATAGAATTCATGCATATGTGGAAATAAGGAGTAGCTGAGCTAAATTATTGCATTTTAGAAGTTATCACACATGTAGGCAAAAAAGGGCTTAACTCTGATGTATTCCTGAATGGGCATGTAAATGTTGTCTTGATGCTACAACATTGTCAATGCTATAGCATCATAAGTGACTTTGTGATAATCTGTTATGCTCTGATTTTTTCTCGAGGATATATATTTCAAGAATTAAATACAAGTCACCAAGTTGGATGTGTTGACAGCGGTTGAATTGATGAAAAAGGAAATAGAAGCTGCGGAGAATCGAATAAAAGATTTACAGAATCTCACAGAATTAAAGAAGATCAATCAACAGAATCTTGGGAGTCGGTCCTAACAGATTTGGAAGGCCCAGCTCACTGGACGTACGGCATGAAAGACCTAGCTATAAGAGGAAAGTGCGGCAAAACCTAGAGGAGGTCGGAAGTCGTGAGAGGAAGCAGTCAACTAACTCCTATTCGACTGAAACTCATGCTGAAGGAACAAGAGAGCAGACAGACCTAGAGGATAATAGACCAAACCGAGCTTTTCCTTGGAGCTAGACGAAATGTAAAAGACATGGAGACGTCGCGTGACAAGACGCCTCTTACGCCATCAACCTTTCGACAAGCTTCTTGTTTTCTTTGTTATTTTTATTCTCATAATTTTGTTATAGGTTGTTCTACAGTACTTTGCGTTATGTGTCCCTTATCAATCATGACCTAAATTCCTTTTAGCTGAGTGAGGATGGATTCCTAAGTTGTAGAATGTACCCAGTTTGTTAGTTCTTCATTTAATAAATCCAGTTTGTTTAACAGTGTTTTAATTCATAGCCGGTTAGCAGACGCTAAGGGTTATCTCAATGGTCTTGATAGCCCAGAAGGGAGTCATGGTTCGACCTCTGTTAAGTAGTGCTTGCTGGGCAAGCCTATGCACGGCTCGACCTAAATTGTAGATGCCAGGGATGGATTTACCGCTCATAACTAGAACACCTAGAGCTAATCAGATAGACTAAACTTGAAATCGCCATAGGAATATGGGATAGTAGAGCGAGGACTGTATTTATAGGATTGTGGAAGCTTCTGTATAGGATAGTGGTGGGTTAACTAGATAACATTGTGAAAAGTGGTTATGTTATAGCATTGCGGAAGCTGGGCAGCATAATTGCTATAGCAATGCATTGTAGGCGAACTGGGGAATGACACAACTTAGGATGAAATTTGAACTCAGCCTATTGTTAAACTGATATCTTCCTTTGACTCCCGATCACTTGTTTATTTCTCATTATTTGTAATATTAAAAACAACCAAAATCAACATTACTTCTACACAACTCGCGTTAGAAACTGAAATCATCTGCGGTATCATAGTCTCTGTGGGACGATACTCTACTCACTTTTTATTACTTGTTCGACTGGTTCATATTGCCATAAGGGAATTCGACCAGCAAAGAGTAATAGGGAAAGAGGAAGCGTCATGTTGCCTTCTATGCACTCCAAAGCTTTTGTTTGGCAGTATAGTGGCCAGTTAAGGATTTTAGGAATTAGGGGTTGAAGGATCATCATTACGTTGGGGAAGAAATCATTTCCTTCCCTTTTTTAAACATTTTTTTAATTTGTAGTCTTTTATGAAAAACAGTTAGGTTTGAACAAGAATGTGTTGTGATTAAAAGTTAGGTAGTAGCTTTGTGATAGTAGTTATTGTAAGGTTTGTAATAGTTGCTACTACTACTATTTTTGTGAAGATTTAGGAACATAGGGAGCTTTTTAATAGTTATTTAGGAAGTACATGTTGTAATGCCAATTCTCGAGCATGCCATTTAGTTAGGTAGTAGCTTTTGTCTTGTTTTATGGCATGTTTGCAATTAAAAATTATCATGTATGCTTTCAATGGCCTATGATGGAGGATACTATTTTTATCTGTTTGCAATAGTATATGCTTTGTTAACCTATATCTACAATCACTTTGTTATCGACAACTGTTCTACCTATTACTTCTTCCTCTTTTATGGTAATTTCTACATCTCGTGCATTCACATATCTTTATAGCTTTCTCAACTATTCTTTCTTGTATTGATTGCCCCCTTTTCATACTATTGTCTTTAATTATGCTCACCTTTCATATAAGATCGTAAATGAAGTTGGAAGGCGCAATTAGTTACAGTAAGCCTTTAACTTCATGTATATTAACATTATTTTACCAATGAATGAAAATTTGCTAATCTGAAAATCAAGGGCCCCAATTGTTTTTATTCATTGTGCTTCTTAAAGCCTCAATTATTTATGCTTCATTTTTTTTTAGGTACACAAGAGGGAGAAGGAAGAGGCTGTCAAGAAAGAAGAAGCAAGAAAATGAAAATTGGACCAAGGGCCCAGGGTTCTCTGGATACAATTTGTTTAGGGAAGAATTTTTCAGCAAGTAGGAAGAGATGAAAAAGGAGAAGAAGAAGCAAAAAGGTAAGGGGAAGTGGAAAAAGGATGATGATGGTGAGGGCAAGACATTTCAAGAGGTAAATGTAGAAGACAACCTGAGTTATAAGAAGAAATTTGAATACACTAAACGGGATGAACAATTAAGACACCCAGGTCAAGGGAAGACGTATGTTGTCCCCTTCTTAATGAGATGCGCATTGAATATGTTTATAAAAGTGTGCAATAACATGAAGGATAGACCCAACATCATGGCAAGGTTTTAGACTACAGGGTTTGATAAGTTGGTGAATATTTCTTGCCAACAAATCAACCATTCCTTTTGTACCGAGTTTATGACATGTTTTGACCCTCCCACCAACCAAGTGTCCATTCAAGGGGAGAACCGAGTAATTGGGCCATGAGATGTGCATGAGTTTATGGGTCCCTCTTTAGGGGGAATGGCATAGAACTTCAATTTGACGAAAAACATCCAATTTTCAACGACCTGAGGAGTGCGTACAAGAATGTGAAGTACAAAACCTTAGGAGAATGGTTGATGGGAGAAAGTGACAAAAATTTTGAGTTCCTTTTTGTTATATTCGCATTGGGAACCCTTTTGGTGCCAAGTGCATCTATTTATGTAAGTGACCATGTGTTGTAGTTTATGACGGTCACCAAGGATGCACTTGGTGACTATGATTGGTGTTCATTTATTATTCAAGAACTCTCCCATGAGATAGGTGAATTTAAGAAGGATTTGTTCAAGTCGAAGGGTAAATGGAGTAAGACAGTAGGCATGTGCACAAAGTTTAAAGCAGTCATCTACAAATGTGTACACATTACCATTAAATAGAGTAATAGTTGCACATGCATGTGAACAAGGTACTCCACTCATTTTCCAGGCTAAACACAAGCATTTTTTTTAACTAAGATCTACATTAACATAAATTATGACATCACCACATCTAGTTTCCACTGAAAACTGGTAGTCTCCATAATATGCTGCATGAATATTTTCTGCATATTTAACTTGTTGCATCAACTTTTATTCAATATTGGGTCCAACACCATTTTTCCATAGCCATCTTGCTTGCAAGCAATTTCCCTACCAATTTCTCTCGATGCTCATGTATTAAAACAAACACGGTGTGCTTCATCTCTTTCAACATCTATTCATTGAATGGCTCCGCAATATTAGTGGTTATGTTATCTCACCTCTTGAAAGGAAACTTATTAAGAGCCTATCGATCAACGTCTTAATTAGTCTCAACCCATTGTGCCAATTGTATATTGAACAATTTTAAATTTCCCGTCACATTAGTAGAGTCCTCATTGATCTTAGCGTAGGCAATTGCATCAAGGAGATTGAGTACATTCTCCTTGCTATTCCTTGAGGTACGTGTCATACCTCTATTGATTTTCAAGAAATATGCACTATAATTTTTCTTCAAATTGCGATAACAAAAAGCATGTATCTCGCTGCCAAATATTTCTTTTACAGCACCAATAATGGATTATTCCTATCTGACACAATTGTTATCGCCATTGATCTTGTTATCTCTTTCACATTCTTTAGAAACCAAGCATATTCATCATATGTCTCCCCGCTAACAATGACACATGCTAAGGAAAGCATTTCGTTGTCTGCATTGTATGCACAAGCTTACAACAGTGTTCCTTTATAAGGACTACTAAGATGACATTCATCTATATTAAGTATAGGCTAACAACTATCTGTAAAATATTTAATCGAGCAACCATAAGTAATAAACAGCCCCTCAAATCTTTTGTTAGATGACTCTTCCCATTTTGCAACTGTGTGGGGATCACCTTTAATGAGTCTGCCACATATCCAAGGACTTACCCTGTAAGAATCTTCTTGTAATATCCTGAATGTCGGGCCTAGAAATTTGAGGATAAGCTTGCAATAGGCAGATGACTAAGCCAATTTGGGAAGAGTCCAAGAATGTTGAGAGATAGAAACACTCTTAAGGACTATGTGATTCGGCCCTACTGGGTAGAGGAACTAGTATGCATAGGCAGTGGGAGTAAAATGTTAGTGCATAAGGGCACATGACACATATACGATGCCAATGGGTTGGTAAAAAGATGTCACCCAGCTATGTCATGAGGTATGGGACGATTGGTTGAGCAAAAATGTGTCAGCATAGGTGTGCACATGACATTTCTATGGCAGACATGTGTACCCTGCGTTTTTGGGAAAAGACACCTATATGTGGTGCCATGTGCACAATCTAACCTAGTGTCATTTGGTGGGTCTCGGTATGTATGTCGCAATCCCGAGTAAGCACCGATAAAGTGGTTTTTAGTAAAGTAGGTCACGATGGCTAATGATGGCACAATTTTTGTGTTAGTTCCATAAGAATATGACAAGTGTTATCTCATCATGACAAAGTACAAGATCACTTTTACGTTGGCATCTCCAGAACGCGCCACCTAGTGCATAAGTCTGGGGAATCCAGCGGTCTCTTACCCGGTCACGCATTTGACTTTTCCGAACACCGAACCCGAGAGTAAAGGGAATTCACCAGGCTTCCCTTTTCGTGACAAAAGTGGCGCCTAATAGAAGAGAAAAAAGGGAAAGAAGATGCTTCAATAACACTTGGCATCTTGAGATTTAATCAATTGGGATATATGTCAACACAAGAGCCAATCATATAGGATTAAAGACCATTTAATTATCCCAAGACCATTAAACATTTCGGACAAATGAGGAAGAGGGGAAAAAGAAAAGAAAAGTAAGGGAATAAAGGCAAAGTGAAAGAAGTAAGTGGAGATTTCTTATTGGTGGGCTAAAGGAAACATTTTGACTCAATTAAACATCATTTCTTCTTCCATATTCCTTCATGACCATTTCAGTCAACTGAGGGAAGGAAATAAAATTGAGAAAAGAATGAGGAGGAAGGAAAAGTCAAAGGAACCAAGTGGATAAGTGTAATTGGTGGAAATTGGATGAATTCAAGATGGCTTAACTGCATAATTTATCACCACCTCCTCCCTTATTTTCATCACATGTCATCAAACATGGATTGGTTAATTAATCAATTAAAGTCGCTTCATCCTCATTCTGTCATCTCATTTTGGACCAGCCAAGCAAGAGAAGTGAGAGAGAGCTTGAGTGTCTGAAAATGGAGGTGAAAATGGAAGAGGAGAGAGAAATAAAGACAAGCCCAAATCTTTCACAAAACCACCTTAAATCCAAAAACTTCCTTCACAAAAAATTCTCTACTCATCAAGAGCTTCATTTCTATAGTTTCATCTTTCTTGTTAAAGGACTTTGTGTCAACTAGTTAGACGAAATGCCGTCGGATTTCTAAGCCAATTGCAGAATCGCTATAAGGTAAGCATAAGCTTCACTTTGAACCAACTGGTTTTAAATTTTGATGAGTTTTATGAATATATTGGGAACCCTAATATTTCAGCTAAGAAGGGAATTTAGGGTTTCATGGTGTTTTGTTCATGTGTGTGTGTGTGTGTGTGTGTGTGATTAGGCCTGTTTCGGTTAGTGGTGGAAGCGGTGACTTCTTTTCTATCTAACTTTTACAAAAGTCCGATAGGAAAAAAGTCAAGTTGTAAATGTGATTTGTGTTTGAATTGACGGTGGCAGAAGTGGGTTTTTTTTTTTTCAAACTGATGAGTGTTTAAAAATTTAGTTGGGATGGAAAATGACTGAAAAAGACATGAATCTTATTGAATACTATATATACAAAATAGTTGTATATATTGCGATAATTGAAGATAAAAATTTAAATTTAAATTTGGAAAAATTTTAAAAAATTAATAAACAATAAAATCTTTAATTAAATATATGTAATGGATAAAATTGTATATAAATTTAAATGCATACAAATATTTTTTTACAGGTTGATACTAAATAATTTATAAATTCTATAGGGTCATTATATAAATGTTTTATTTAAATAATATCATATTGTGCATTTCAGCAAGTGCTATGGGATTTGATTATATAAATGTTTTATTTAAATAATATCATATGCTGAATTGAATTTTGAAGAAGAGGACGTTGAACTCTGCAAAGGGAAGGGATTTATCGAAATGTTGTGCAGAAGGTGATGGAAACAGGACAAGTCGCTAAGCTTTATGCCTACAACGCTCTAAAAAGCTTCGTAAGCAAGCTTATGGTTTATCGGGCTCTTTTTAAATAAGTCCAATAACAAAAACACTAACCCGAATGGTTACAATTACTGGACTTTTTTTTCATTGAACTTCTCCAACGCTGTCAGTGTTTTTTTGGCCTGCCCAACGATCTCATAAGCCAATCCAAACATGCCTATTATATGATGATCTGGAAGCATATGAACCTAGTTTGGTGGGTTAATTGTGAATTTGTGAATTGTTTGTTTTGGAACCCTAATTTTGGTCAAAACAGGGCTGTAAGAAGGAAAGAGATTTTGTCCATGTTAATGCTTTCAATAAGTTTAAAATGAAAAATTGTGTAGGATAAAGATAAGGAAGTAATTTTGGAAGGATTAGAATTGAAAATGGAAATGTGCTATAGTGCTACTAGATTGGGTTCCTGCGTAGCAATCTGTGGGTGACATGTTTTTGTATGACTAAGTGATATCTAATGGCTATGAAACTTTTCAGAATAAAAGTATACTCGTCAAGCTTTAAATTGATAGGTCATATATGTCAATTGGATCTGTATACTATGAGTTGTGCATTTTTGAAATTGGTCATGTAAAATTGGCAAGTTTCTGGGGAAGTGTCTAGTCAATTGTAGTTCTAGAATGTTGTACATCCAATTGGCTAATGACAATATTTTTATCTAAAATTAGACCTAATAAAGGTCACATAGCCTTTGGAATCACTGCAATTGGATATTAGTATATAAAGATATGAATTTTCAAAATTGATTGAAAATTCTGCCAGCTTTTGACTTTTGTGCGAAAATAAGAAGGTAAGGGCAATTGGTAGTAAAGTTAACTTCTAAGAGTTAAGATAAGCTGTAATACCCCATAATAATAATAATAATTTAGAACTTAATAATATTGTTATTGTTATATAACCTATTAATGAGTTGATAATAATAAAAGAGCCCAGCCCATAGCTAAACCCTAATTTTAAATTATAAATAGAGGTCTAGCCTAACCCTAGCTAACCCTCAATACTCCTCTTTTCCTCTACTACTTCCTTTATTTTTACTCTGCATCAAATTATTCTTCAAGGAGATTAGTAAAAACGATGACCAGGTAATCCTAAAACCACTAATGTATTTTAATGAGTAGATCGTGGGAATTTCCCATGAACTTCTGAATGATACATAATAACGATTTCGGGGTTTATCTTAATCTCTTATTTTTGAGCTTTTGAATTAGCTATCGCGATTATGATAATGTCAAAACTGCTTCTTGCTCCTCGTATTAGCGGTTCTATTTCCCGCAATGATCACGTCTTTCATATTTATGTCAAGCCTTGATCTTCTTGGTTTATTCGAAGATAAGCATTGTCGGCGTCTTACCAAGGTTTACATCATATAGCAGTTTGATTGAGAGTTTTGTGAATAACCATAGGCTTGACTTAGCATTGGGGGTCCTGGGGATGATAATCAAGCGTGGTTTTAAAATTCACGTGTCTAATGTAAACCAAATATTGAAGGGCTTTTGTATAAGTAATGATATTGGGAAGGCGACGTGCTTATTTAATGAATTTAGAAAGAATGGAAATCCTACCGAATAGTTGTAGCTACAACACACTTATTAGTGGACATTGTAAGGCAAAGAATTTGAAAGAAGCAGTAGATTTGTTCATGGTAATGAAGCAGCAGGGTTGCCCACCTAAAGTTCTTATAAGTACCAATTATTTTAATCACATGATTAGAAGTCTGAAAACATTAAATAATATTTATTATCATGAGCACCATAAGAGTTATGGGTTCTCATGATAACCTTATAGGAAGTAAAGCCAAAAAGGGATAATGAGTAGAGCTGGGGTTTAAATGATGGTCCTGGAAATTTCTCATGACAACCTTATAGGAACCTATGAGTATTTACTTTATAGTTTAATTTGGGAAATCTCATGATAAAATAAAGACAAAATTTCAATGATTACATTTGGGAAAACTCACGAGCGCTCGTAAAGAGTTATAGCTCTTGGGTTTATGAAATTAAGATCCATGCTCTCTTGTAGGAGTTATATTATTATATATATTTGATTACACATACTGGAAATTGTCTGAGAATTTTATTATGTGTGTATTTGAAATAATTTAACAGTGAGAGGATAGTTTTGGGATGATACCTCCTAAAGTGATAAACACAACCCTTAGGCTTTATGCCTCCGATATATTATATGATGTGAACAAATATTATCCGTTCTTCCCAAAGTGGTGTCTGACAGGGTTTCCGGACACTAGTAGCAACTTTGGGAAAATGTGTGCACACTAGGAAGAGATGTTTTATGGCCAATTTGATTATTTGTGACTGGCAGGGTTTCCCGGGTCACAGGGTAGGCTGGTAGGGTTTCTCGGGTCTACCATGGTTCTCTTCCCACTAATTAAACTTAATAAAGAATAACGAAATTGACATTTTTCTTTTGGTTATATATTAATGATATTTTTATGTAAATATTTTATTTTCACTATATTATCGTTGTTTTGATTAGGATTACCAGCTTTGCTAATTTTTGTGTTTAATTATGTGGCTGCGATGATCCTTCGGTGGAGCAGATTTTCAATGAAACAAGTTCCAAATGTTAGGGTTAACAGTGAGAAGTGAGGAAGAACATTCAGTTAATTCTAGCTAGTTTTTTTTTTATTCTTTTTATGCTCTGAATAAAACATATTTATTTATGTTTTGGATTTATGTTTATGTAATAAGTTAGCCTTGCACTTGTCCCAGTACAAGTGCGGTGATAACACTTCCCAAATTTGGTTATTTTGAATTTAAGTAATTATTCATAAAAATTATTGCAATTTTATGTTATTATAATTGTTAGAAATTTGGGAGTGTTACATAAGCACTTGGAGTTAATATAGGCCCTTTAGTTACATGTTGGGCATATTGCGATAACATTAGAGATAACCAACTCTAGCATTTTGAGATAATGAAGAGTTTAGATAAGTATTAACTTGTTGTCCGTGAACACGTAATTATAGGATTCGACATCTGCTTGAGACGATCAAACGATTGGGAACCAATTCAAGAATCGGAAAGACCACCAGGTAGTAACTTTTCTCCCACATACCATGTATGACTTTATATACATGTGTGAACCATTGTGTTATATGTGTTGTGAACACGAGATAGGCAGTAGAGCCTAGTGGACTAGTGGTCCTTAGGTAGCGAACCCTATTAAGCATTCAGATGAGAAGGGCCGATGCCCAGTTGAATGCCCAACACTTTGGCAATGGACCAGTTGGGTCCTATGTTTGCCATCGATGCTGCATGTTCTGTTTATATCTGAATGTGTTTGTTAGTTGACTACCATGTACAGTGTATGCATTTTATGTGAGATTAATTATTACTCTGGGATTCGTTTGAATCTCAACTCTTCCTAATAGTTTAAAAGGTGGTCAGCACAGTAGACGTGGCTCCTAAGGCAAGACAACGGATACCGGCAGCTGAAGATTATGGACTTGTCCAAGTAGTGACGTTGGTTATTCGCACTATTTTAATAAAAAAAATTATATTTGTAAATATTATGTACAACCCTGTGGAGGTTCCTGTTGTGTAATCAAGTACTTTATATCAGTATATTTTTGTTATTTTTGTTTGCCCACTAAGTTGTGCATTATTACTCTGATCAATGTCAAAATATTAAGGGGTTTGACACTTTAACTCAACCATGTAATTCCCTCAATGCTATTTCTTTGGCCTTATATGCTTTATGCTTGACGATGGTTCAGTCGCACCCCATACTCTCTATACAAGTCAGCTCGAATTTCATTAGCAGTCTTGTCAATATTGCACCTTAAACCATCAATTACAATTGATTATGTCAAGCTGGACATGGGTGGATAAGAAACAATTTGGTTGTCCTGCACCTGGTAGATGTGATTACTTCTGTATGTTCTGATGGTTAAAAACTTAATATCTTGATGTTCTCCTGATGAATATACACCCATGTACCAAGGATAACTATCAACCTTGCACTTCACAATTATCTTTTGTTGATTGTTCTTCATAAAGTGGTATAAAAACTTGTGTGAAATAATGTATTTGTATAACGTTTGATGAAGGGTCACATCATTGGAAAAAGAATTATCCTTCTCCTATAATCAAATCTTTCCATTTTGAATGATTCATTTCTAGTCTAGTTGAGGGCACAATTTGTATACAACATACCAAAGGTGGCAACTCTTGATTTTATTTAACAAATGAGGTGGAGACATAGAGAGACAAGGCAAAATTTTATTAACCCTACCCAACCACAATTAAACACCAAGTAGAATAGTGAAGATAATATCTTCAGCATAATTTTAGCTTTACTTACCTAGGTCTCAGCAAATAGTCTGCTAATAAGCCCAAGCTTCAACCGTTGAGCCAACACCTTTCAATATGAAGAAACTGAGCATACACGAGAAAAAAAAAAAAAAAAAAAAAAAAAACCAAGTCAGTTTGGCCTTTAACACAGTTGATGCTGCAACCTCCAAGTCGGTTCCGCCTCTTACTTGCCTTTAACATTGGACCTCAACCTTGATTAACCACTGTTGCTTTCTCTGTTTTTCCCTTCTCATGAATCAGAAGTGGGACGCACCAACTCTTCCTTCTATTCCTTTCCTTTTTTTATTACTTAGGGGCAACAAAGTAATTTCATCTTCTTAATTAATAACAATCTAGTCCCTTGGGACTTTTTTGTAATTTTTTTGTACCTTGGTACTTTAAAGTGATTTTCCCATAAATAATTAATGATTTTTTTGTCAACATTAATGTTTTTTTTTTTTGTGAAAAAAGATTACATTGATAATGATAATTATGAATAGTGATGATAGTTATTAAGTTAATACTTCATCTTCCTTTTTATAAGCAAATTTCTCTCTTTTGGAGTTAGTTCTTCTATAAGAAACTTTCTCCTTGTGTCTCAAAATTTAAACTACTTTTTTTTCCTACCCCTCTTGAATATACATCTTTATATTAATTATTGCCCCACTCACCACTAATTTTGTTTTCTAAAAAAGGATCCATATATTACTACTTCAAGGAGATAATTAATACATAGGTGGAAACAAACAAAGCCAACAAAAAATAGACCTACCATTGAGAAACATAATCAATATTCAAGACAGAAACAAAGATTGGAAGCAGAAAATATACAAAGACAAATGTAGAAAATAAACATAAGAAGACACCATCCATCAAAGGGTAGGAAGAGCATTGTCACCAACAGAATCTTCTGCCTCCAAAATATCCAAGGTTAGAAATGATGTCAAAGAGGGTGTCGACTGCAAAACCCACCCAATAGGGTACACCCCTTTATAAGCATTAACTGCAAGGAAATCATTTACTCAGTTACGCCTTCTTGAAGTAAAGGACAAACATCACCCAACCTTGGAAACAAGAAGACAAATAATATCTTGTATCACAATTCTACTTATCCACTCAATCATATCTGGTATCTTAGCTTCAACACATTTTACTAGGGAAAGGCCATCCGTTTCAAAAATCACTTTGTCATGACCCAAATCCACCGCAAGCAACATCACCCTTTTCAAGGCCAACGCTTCAGTTATGAAGGCAGCAATTGACTTGACTTTATCAGCATAGCCCCATGTAAATTGTCCAGAAAAGTCCCTACAGACCACTCCTATAGCAACAACATTTTTCCCAAATAAAAAGGAACCATCACAATTGATCATAAGATAATCAGGGATGGGAGGGGACCAATTAGTTGTGGGGGTTGAAATTGTCAACGCCAAAACAAAACCATTATGCTTTTTTTTTCCCCCAAGATTCCCAGAATTCAAGATTGCTTTTTGAAGTTAATACAATAACGATCAATGGGTTTGGTTCTATATGATCAAACACTTTAGGATTCCTTTGTTTTCATGTAAACCATAAGATCCAGCAAATTAAAGAAATATCGTAAGAATTTAGCAAACTCATGCTTGTGATTTGTAACCACTAGACATTAAAATTATGCATTGTATCCACCTCAACTCTGGCTCTAAGCATGATGCCAAACCATATACATTTCGTCTATTTTCAATGGAAGAATAGATGTTCTATAGGTTCGTCCTCCTTGTCACAAATAGGGCACTAAGACATCCTAGAGCGTCTTTAGTTGTAGAAGGCTGAATTTATTATACATTCTTTTTCATTTAATCATTTATTACACATTCTCTCACATATTTTATACTCATACTCTCTTATATTTATTACTCATTCTATCTCCTATACTCTTTTCATAATAGGAGCATGTTTGGAAGAAACATAACATTTTTTACACATTTATTGTTTTTAACAAATCTTAACCACCAGTTTGTTTTGCGTAATAAGAATAAAAGTTACTTATAAAAAAGATCTGATGGAGTATATAAGACAACATTTTGATGCATACACAATCATGTTTTATTTACCATTCAATTAAAGATTGTAGGAATATAAGTTAAATAAAATAAAAGTTATATTTCTATGAAGAGGAAAACTAAAAGACTAAAATGTATTATTAGTTATTCTTAAAAGGGTTAAGGTGCAATTTTGCCCTTAAAGTATGCGCCCAGGAGCAATTTTACCCCTAAAGTTTTCATCGTAGCAATGTTGCCCCTGAAGTTTAAAAACGTAGCAATGTTGCCCTTCCGTTAACTGCCCTAACGGTCAACGTTAGGGTTTTTAACGGAGGGGCAACATTGCTACGTTTTTA
This sequence comes from Acacia melanoxylon, assembly GCA_019022615.1. Taxonomy (NCBI): domain Eukaryota; kingdom Viridiplantae; phylum Streptophyta; class Magnoliopsida; order Fabales; family Fabaceae; genus Acacia; species Acacia melanoxylon. The sequence goes on along the minus strand of JAFJYJ010000065.1, from coordinate 3,220,981 downwards.
AACTTCAGGGGCAACATTGCTCCAAAAAAACGTAGCAATTTTGCCCCTGAAGTTTTAAAACGTAGCAATTTTGCCCCTCTTTTAAAAACCCTAACGGTTAACATTAGGGTTTTTAACGAAGGGGCAACATTGCTACGTTTTTAAACTTCAGGGGCAAAATTGCTCCTGAGCGCATACTTCAAGGGCAAAATTGCACCTTAACCCTTCTTAAAAATACATGTTAAGATCTTCCCAAAAAAACTTCAATATGAATCATTAAATTTATTTACTCTAAAACTTATTTTTTTTATCAATGTAATTGTAAATTATACAAGTTTGATTTTAAAAGTATGTCTAACGCTTCAAAACACTGGCAGGAAGTAGTGAAACCTTTTTTAATTACTTTATTTGCATATCATATTGTCTATCAGGAAACTTGTGTATGTTTGTTTCTGTTTATATATACTGAGTAGGAAATGATGCTCTAGAATCTAGATTTAAATTTTAAAGCGATACGGGAGTTGGGTTCAAAGCAGAGTTGGGTTCAAAGCATCGTGAGACACAGTTCGGTCCATATTCAGTGTGGGCGTTAGAGCATTGAGAGGACCTTTCCCTAGTACGAGAGGACCAGGAAGGACGCACCTCTGGTATGCCAGTTATTGTGCCCAAAACAAAAAATTAGTTCACAAAAAAAAATCAAAATATATAGAAAAACTTCACCCAAGTTCCATTATGGGTGGCTGAGATGTGCAAAATATAATCCTAACATTAATTGAGGGCTCGCTTGCTATGGGAAAAATTTGGGGAGGAAAATAAATTTATATGAGGGAAAGGAAGGGAGGGGAAGATTTTGAGGGATGAAAGAAGATAGTTTGAGGGAAGATGAGTTATTTGGTAGAAAGAAAATGAAGGGGTGACAATTGAGAAAGAATCAGAAAATACTTATTTTACCCTCAAAAGTAATTAATTCAAAATAAAAAGTATATTTTTTTCATAATTCTAATTTGATACGAATTTCCTTGCATCAAATTTGAATTTTACGACGAAGCAATTATTTCGCAAAAAAAAAAAAAAATCGAATTTGTCTAAAATCTTCTTTTATCAAATTCAAATTTGTTGCATAAATTTGAATGTAATCCTATTTTCTCGCCTTATAGAAGATAAATGTTTTATGAGGGGTAAATTTGTCCAGAAGCTTCACTATTCATAGAAAGAACTTGAATTCCCACCAATTTTAGTGGGATCTTATCTTCCCACCTTTAAAAGAAGATCGGTAAGCTTGAGAACTTAAGTTCCTAAAAAGATTAGATGCTAAAAGTGTCTCAAATAAGTGAATTTACTGATCTTCTCTTCTCTTCACTTCCCACCTCTTCCGTGTAGCAAGCCCTAAGTTTGTGTTTAGTAATCAGCACCAACTCAATGGCAACATGAATATCTTCAGTCCAAAAAAGTGCCAATATAAATATCTCAAAAAAATAATAATAATGAGAAATTAGAAAGACCCGTGGCAGGATGATACAAGTACAAAGGGAAAAAAAGGGTTAACGGGTAATTTTGCTCTGCAAGTTGTCATTGAAGGGCAATTTTGTCACGGTAATTTTTTTAGGAGCAATTTTGCCCTGAAACCGAAAGAGGGAGTAATTTTGCCCTAGCTGTTATTCTAGTTAATTTTGACAGTTAATTGATCAAATATGTTGAACTAGCAGTTCTTATGTCATTCACGTCATTTTTATTAAGATGCAAATTTGCCCCGAAAAATTTAAATCTAACTTTAGAAAAAATGAAGTAGATGACACATGAATTTCTGGGGCAAATTTGCATCTTAACAAAAATGACATGTAAATTGTTAGCTTAACGCGTATATTGGTCAACTAATGATTAAAATTAATTGGGACAGTGAGCGAGTGAAAATTGCTCATTTTTTATAGGTAGGGTCGCTAAGACCGAAAACATTGAACATATGTGGAGGATGTTTGCTAAATGATAAACATTGTTTGACTTGACGGCCACTGTATTTTTACACATTTTTGAAATTTTCATATGTATTTTTGTACCAAACTTTATTAACATCTTTGCACTTTAACCTAAAATTCAAAATCCATATATATAAAATGCAAAATTTAAAAAATACATCCATGATGTTGATGAATTTTATGTAAATAGAAAATTCGTCTTTCCTGTATAAAAAGTTAAAGTTACATTGTAATTTTATTTTCACGTAGCAGAAAGGATAATAATAAAATATGATAAATTAACAAAACTACCCTTACCTCAAATAATTAAATAAGTTGAATATCATGAAATTTATATTTCTAGTGACACAAGGTTAGAGTAGGGATGGGTCTATTAAAGAGAAAATGGTAAGAATTGTTTGGAATGGTTCTGATATATACAAATAATGCTATTGGATATGCCTATTGTAAGTGGAGTCATTTGAAAGTGGTAGAGAAAGATTGGAGTAAACATTCAATAAAATTATTAAAAGTGACCTCTTAGTTAACATTCTAAATAGAGACTTGATTGTTTATAGAGTACAATGACATCTGTAATTCATGAAGCCCGCCTCACACAGTGGGATAAGGGCAGTGGTTGTGGTGGTTGTTATTATTATTGTATTTTTAACCAAAAATATTAGATATAAATTATCATTTTCCCTTCGCCCTATTATGAAACACATTTGAAAGCTAAATGATTTGTATAGATAATTCCGGTCCTCTTGGTTTGGTTGGTTACTCAAAATTAACTAAGAGGTTGCCAATTTGATTACTAGTATATCTTGAAAGCTAAATGCTATGTATATGTTAGGGAGGAAGAACTATCAATCAATCAACTTTATATATGAAGCCCGAGCAAAAAAAAAAAAACTTTATATATGAAGTATTATAATACTCGCTTAAAAACCTGTTTAACTAAAAACGGGTAGGGTAATCACATCATTAAATTAATCCATGTGTAATTATATTTCACTCATTCAGTTAATATTTACTAATGTAATTTCTTTTTTTAAAAAAACCATTATAAATTATTCCCTAATATAAACAATCTCTCTTTACTCCAGAAAGTTTGGTCTCTTTAATAATAATTGCGGACTAAAATTATGCATTTCATTTGCAAGTTATTCAAATTTATTAGATATTATTCCATTTAATTCCCAATTTTTATTATTAGGGTTTGAAACATTGTTTTGAAACCTAGACCAGACCAGTCGAACCGGATCAAAAACTAGCTAACTGGTTAGTAAACCGGTTCGATCTCGGCATCAACCATGTTCGGTAATTTTTTTAAAAAAAAAAATTGCTTTTTTTTTAATATAAAAAAAAAAATAGAATTTCATATCTATTACCCTAAAATCTTCAATTTCTCACCAGTTTGGTCTTAGGTTGGCTCCAATTTGACTACGGTCTAACTCACTGACTCTTTATCCAGTATCCTGACCGATTTAGTGGCCGGTCTGGGCTTCAGAACCTTGGTTTGAAGACAAGATAATAAAGTAAATTGAATTTGAAAATAGGCATTAAATCATGAATTAAATTTGATCGAATTTAAAAATAGACATCAAATTATGAATCATAAATTATAATCATCTAATAGACATTTTGAGGCTATAAAACCTACGTATATTCACTTACGGGAATGGCCAAAAATACCCAAGAACTTCCTCTTTCATAATTGCAGGGATCTCTAATAGTTTTCTACTATCAAAGAATTTTAGAATCTCAATTTATCTGGTTATTAGTGCAATAAATTATATTAATATGAGCAAGTTTAGGCTTAACGGTTAATTTCGTATTTGATTAACAATTAATTTAATATTTAAAAAAACATGTTCTATAATTTAAACGTACACTCTCAAGCATTGTTGTTAAACTCGCAAGTTGACTCTCGAGTTTACGCTTTTTACGTTTCTACCTTACTAAATCGAAATCGAGTTTCTAGTAAACTCGTGTTATAAAACTCAATTAAACTCACGAGTTTACACACCGAATTTTTACCATTTTTACGTTTTTTTAGCTTACAAAATTGTGTTAATTTTTCAATTTTGTCATCCTCAACACTTTATATATGAATTTTATAGAAATTTCTTTATTAAATATAATAAATTATTAATGTTGATATATTTAATTTCAATTATTTGGATTTAAAATATATTTAAATCAAATTATTGTCATTTTTTATATTTTAATTATTGAATTATACACTTTTAATACTTATTTTACGATAAAAGTAAACTCTTACGAATTTACTATTTGAGTTCACGATACGAGTTTACGTCACTGTCACGAGTTTGATTAAACTCGCGAGTTTGACAACCTTGCTCCCAAGTGCTTCACATGGGAGCGTCATTAATCAACAAAAGAAAAAGAAAAATAGAGTCACCCTATTTTGAACATAATTTAATAAAGTAAATTGATTTTTTTTTTTAAAAAAAAAACACAATTAAAATTATGATATTACTAATTGGGATATTTTAAAAAAATCAAAATTATGAATCATAAATCATAATCATGAAATAGACATTTTCCAAAAATACCCGAAAATTCCATTTTCCAATAACTTCTATTATTTTACAATTTGGTTTATTACTGTTGAATTATATTGAGTTTAATAATTTCTACTATTTTGTAAATTTATATAGAGATTTGTTGCCTTAGTATAATATTGACTAGGCCTATATTTCATGTACGTACATATGGAGAAATCTTACCTCCAACAACACATTCCTTAATTATAAGTAATGTAGTTTATTTTTATTTTTGACTGTATTATTTTATTTTTATGATTTTCTCTTTAGACTTGGATTTATAATTTTTTTAATTTTATATTGAATTATATTTATCTGGCGCAACTGGTATAAATGCTTGTTCTATAACTGAGACGTGTACAGATTAACTTCTAATTGATTAATTAAGGATTCGGTTTCGGTGGTGGTTAAAGTTCAATTAACTTTCCTTTCTTGGAAAATAATTAATAAATAACTTTACTGTCAGCATCACACGCACACAGTCCGTAGATGTAATTTGTTATTTTTCTTAAGGGTTAAGGTGCAAAAATGAGCGTGTCTTATCTCTCCGAGAAGTGCTTGCAGGTAATAAATGTTTTTTTTAGGTGTAAAAGTACTATGTGGTTACAAATTAGGTGCAAAAATAGCGTTTGACGTTAAGTTTGACTTTTTTGCTGACCGGACGATGGCGTGGCATTTCAAATATTTTTTTCAAGATCCTTTTAGTACCTTGGTCAATACCTAAAATATTTTTTCAAGATCCTAAAATAATTTTTCAAAATTATGAAATATTTTTTTTGTACCAATCAAGATCCGAAAATACTTTTTAGTACCAAATCGTACCCTAAAAATATTTTTTTCAAGTATCCTTTTAGTCTTAGGTCAATACACGAAATATTTTTTTAAGATCATAAAATTATTTTTGCACCTTTGAAATGCCACGTCATCGTCGTCAAAAAAAGTCAAACTTAACGGTTAAACGCTATTTTTGCACCTAATTTGTAACCACATAGTCACTTTTGCACCTAAAAAAAGCATTTCTTCTTGGCCTCTCGGAGAAAATCACACGTACATTTTTTGCACCTTAACCCTTTTCTTAATGACATACTAGGGTAGAGCAATGGGCGGGTTGGGCAGCCCATGCCCTAACCCATAGCCCGCCCATTTAATTTTAAATGGGTATGGGTTAGCCCATACCCATACCTTAACCCATTTAAGCTCGTGTAAATGAGCTAGCATATAAATGGGCGGGTTTCACCGGGTTTTGTGTAACCCATTTATATTTGACTTATTTATTTTTTGGAAAAAAAAACATACATAAGCATTAAAGATAAATTCAAATTCATCATTCTAAATCTTCAAAGTTCAAAAATAATAATTCACACAAGAACCTAAATTTAGGCAAGTATCATCATAATATAATTTTGATGTTAAAACTCCAATTTTTAAATTAAAGCATTACAACTAAGGTTCAAAGATTAAAAAAATGGCATGATTCCATTGAATCTGCATGTTTCAGTCCTCACCACCATCTTCAGATTCACTTGAGGAATGAGCTGTAGCTATTAGAGTTAGGATAGTTAATAAAAAATATATATATACTAAATGGGCGGGTATGGGCAGCCCAAAAGTGTACTCATAGCCCGCCCATTTAATTTTTAAATGGGTGGGTTTTAACCCAACCCATTATGCATATTTTTGGGCGGGCTTAAATTGGCTCAATTGTATTGGGTTGTGGGCGGGCTCACCGGGTTATGGGTTTCTTGTTCAGCCTATGAGATACAATTTTGTTTAAATATAGCACTATGGTTGTCTGTCTTATTTAATATTATGTTCTCATTATTCTCGTTAATTTCACTGTTTTTTTTTTTTTTCACTTTTCCCCTTTACATTTAATAATTATTTATTAGAAGTTGTGTCCCTTGAGCATGTTGTCATGATTCAATATCGGAAAAACTATTTTAAATTAAAGGGATGGGGGCGAAAACACTTATGTGATCTCTATATGCCGAAGGACACGCTTGGGGACTGGGGAAAAACTCAATCTCACTTAAGTGCTTGTTTGAGAATCCTAAAAACCCACTTTTTAAAGCAATTTTTCGTAAACCGAGATAAAACTCTTCTCACATATTTACTTCGTAAATTGTAAAAGCACTTCTTAAAAGCTAAAACAAACCAGCACTAATCATCATCATCATCAATATATACTAAATAGCAATAGCACAATAAGTCGTTCACTATTCATTGCCTTTTCATGGGTCTTGCAATACTGTTCCTAACAACAGTTACGGCTTAAAACCCAAGCTGTTTTTATCTCATCAAGCCATACGGTGCATTTAATCCCCTGCCTACTACTTTGCCTTTTCAAATTTGAATGTCCCCCTGTTAGAGCCGTAAATCCTAAGAACCACGAAGATCTTGAGCTACGGCCCTTCTCTCCCGTGCAAGAACTAAGGTTGAAGAGTTTGAAGAAAGGAGTTCCTAAAGATCCCCACCCTAATACGCCTGACTGTAACCCTTCTTTAGCTCCTGCTAATTCTCCTGAATCTAATATCTCACACTCCGATCACAAACGGAGGTTGAAGTGTTTGAAGAAAGCATTTTGCTTATGCATATGTAGGCTGCAAATCCATTTCTTCTATTTACAATAATGATGATGGCTTCGTAAGGGAGGTCCTAGTTTGTGCTTTTCCTCTAGATCAAACAATGATCGTTCAGTTTCCTCTAGACTTTTCTAAGGTTACAGATGCCAAGAGTTTAGCTCTTGAACAAAATCAGAAAAATTTAGAACAAAAAGAATGAACATAACTACTTCTTCCCATCTATAAAAAGTTTGGTACGTTCACTAGAAAAATCATTATTTACAGACGCAAATAAAGTAGTTGGAGCATTTATAGTATATGAGTAAGTAACATAAATCAAAAGCCAGTTTTAACTATCAAAGGCACCGAACATGCTGATGAAGCAAAAATTAGTCGAGGAAGGAGGAAAGAACAACAATGTTACCCTTACGTGAATAGTTTTCAGTTTTGATCCTTGTGCTATAGCAGCCACCCATGACTACGAAACTCAGAGCCCATAATTTCTTCTAGCTGTAAAAAAGACTTCGTTTCATAATATTTGTTTTTCTCTTGAAAATAAAGGGTTTTCGATCCTTTCTCCCCTGAAGTTGCTGGAATCACTGAAAGCAACGAAAAGCAATTTTGGGCTTTGAGTTTCACAGTCATGGTGGCTACTATAGCATTAGGATCAAATCTGAAAACCATTCATGTAAGGGTAACATTGTTGTTCTTTCCTCCTTCCTCAACTAATGTTTGCTTCATTCGCGTGTTTGGTGCCTTTGGTAGTTAAAATTGGCTTTTGATTCATGTTACTTACTCATATACTACAAATGCTCTAGCTACTTTATTTGCGTCTGTAAATAATTTTTTTCTAGTGAACCTACCAAACTTTTTGTAGATGGGAAAAGGTGGTTATGTTCATTCTTTTTGTTCTAAATTTTTCTGATTTTGTTCAAGAGCTAAACTCTTGGCATCTGTAACCTTAGAAAAGTTTACAGGAAACTGAACAATCATTGTTTGATCTTGAGGAAAAGCACAAACTAGCTAATGCAACGATCAAGGTAAAGGAATTTCTGATATCAAATCTACTGAAATTTGGTCAGTGAAGTTTATTCTTATTTTCTAATGAGTATTTTAATCGGAGTTTATCTAAATGTTAGTGATTCATTATCTATTTCTAATAAGTAATTTATAAACCGAAGTTAGTGAAGTAAGAAACAAACATGTGAATCTTTATTTTTCATGGAATCATAACACATGAGGTGTTCTGCCATCATTCAAAAGGGCGTGTGGAATGAATGGTGGAAAGAAGGGTTTAATCTGATATGCTTTGATAAACAAGCAACAATAACTTATGCTAAGAACCCTCACCAACACAGCAAGACTAAATACATAGACAATTTGACCCCTCTTTAAAAGAGACATGGTTGCTAGGAAGCAAGATGTAGTTCAACACTTCCTACTTACAAAATGTTTGCAGATCCCCTTATAAAGCCCATAATTAAAGATTCGTTTGAGAGACAGATTAAGGACTTGGCATGTATATATCACAAGGTCTTGAACTTTAAGGAATAAAAGAAATACATTCGTATTATGTATATTATGTGTGAATACATACATATGTGTGTGAGGTATATAATAACTAGTACGTTGTACAAGTTGAGGTTGGCCTACTCACATGGGCAACCATCTTCACGGGACATGGAAGGTAAGACAATAAGCAAACACCATGAGATGGTTGAGAAGAATCGCTGCATGAATATCGCCTCAGTGAGTTTGAGATAAGATCTATACATAAAATAGATTGAATCATGGATATGTGTGATCCATGAAACCTGTAGCCAGGCAGAGAACTCTTCTCTAAAGGCACCATGAGGAGTTGTGAGTTGAAGAGTTCTAGTTCAAACACTATGCGTACTTAGAACTTAAGTTTGTACGGCGTTAAGAGACTAAAATTGGCATATGCTCTTACAAGTTAATATGAACATCGTAGCATGCAATTCATACTACATGTGATGACAAAAGAAATCTGAAACAAAGGATGTAGATAGAAGATCTTTGTTCCATTGCAGTGTGAGTCCCAAGAAGGAATCTAACCTCCATGATGCCCTTAAGACTTTGACAACATCATGAAGAGCTGACTTGGTGATAGCTACTTTAGCTTGCACCTTATGGTCATGAGACATTTGATCTAATAGATCAAATACTAGGAAAGTGACCAGGTCATCCTTAATTGATGACTAGTGAGAAGGAAGCCTTACCCTGAAATACACAGTTGTGTTAATGTCTACGATCGGTCCCTTACCAAGTCATTTGTGAATAACTTGTAAGCGTGGATACTACACAAATGAGGAGGCTATATGAGTTAATCAAGAATTAACTTGAGTGGGATTATACGTGCCATGGAAATGTGCGTGGGTGAATCTAGCGTATTCGAGGCAATATTTATACTATTAGTAGGTACACACAGGGTGTCCTTACGTTCTGATCACACATAAGTGTTAAATATGATTAGTTTTGATGATGTCTTATATAGATGTCATTATCCAGAGCAAAAAGTTTGTATCATATACATTGACTAACTACCTTGTTTAATATAGATTAGTCCAAGTTGAATCATGAAGAATAATCCGAATGAAGAACTTACACAATATAATGGAAATATCAACATTCAAGTTCTTGTGATACTTGGAAGTCTCTTTGATCAAGGAAGTTGGAATAGCTTAATCCGAGAATTAAATTAAGCTATTTGAAGCATCGCATGAACGATGTCGTATATGTGAATAGTACACCGTATATATGAATAGTGTCATACAGTATGAACAGTGCCATACGGATCAGTATGTGTTTGCTACAATGATTTGCTTTTGGAATGAGTTGCCTCGAGGTACTCCACTAATTGCCTCAAGTCATTCCCGTTCATTTCTCCAAATTCACTCAGAATGGCAAAATCGTAATTATGCTGAAGTTCAGTTTTAATGGCAAAGTCGTAATTTCGATGAACTTCTTATATTGCCTCCAGTCAGTCTCCACGCATTACTCTCGACATTACTCGAGTAAGAAACTATATGCAACGCGAGTAAGCTATTGTTCATCATGCTCTGTTTGCCTCTGTTCTACGTTTTTCATGGGCGGCGTTCAGTGTTTTGATGATATCTTTCAAACCAGAGATCGGATTGAGGTGAAACCAGTGGAATATGAAACTAGACTCCCAATGCGTCATTTTAGAATAAAATTCAAGTCCAAAGGAGTTCATATGAGGGAGATATTAATTTTTGAAGATGACAGTGAAATCAACGTCACACAGCAGACCAAGCTTTGGTAATTTGAGTGTATCTCACAAACGAAAAATCCAAATGAGCTGAAACTAGTGCCATTGGAAACTAGACTCAAATACCTTTTCAAAAAAAAATCAAGAACACAGAAAACGAAGATCAATTGAAGGAGATATGATGTTTTGAAGTTGACGATCTGTTCGGATCTTGAAACAACGCTTTGGATAAGAACAACTTCCATTCATCGATGTTAATGAAAGAAACACAACTAGTTTGGAGCTGATTCTTTTTGCATTGGAAATAAGAATTAAAGAGCTTTCTGAGGATGGGTAATTTGGAATTAATCATTCTCTTTCAAGAAACCATCCGAAAATTACTTTCATCCTTTACTCAAGTAAGACTTCTTATCTTCGCAAGTAATGTCGTTTTACTTGTCTTTCAAAGAACCGTTTCAATATTACTTTCGAAGCTTACTCAAGTAACAAATATATGCTTCACAAGTAATCTCATTTTACACCACCGAGACTTCTACTTCTTGGTTATTTTCGATATTACTCAAGTAACAAATGTTGTTACTCAAGTAATATCTTTCCAGTGGGATTTATTTGAAGCTATTTGATATTACTTTTGGACCTTACTCAAGTAATATTTTCTGGCTCCGCAAGTAATTTTGGGAAAAGCCTATGAAGGTTCTATTTCTTAAAGAAATAAGATATTACTCAACCGAAAAGCAAGATTTGTGTCAGAAGCATTTATTGCGCTGAAAAAGCAGAACACGCAAATGGGATTGAAGCGTGTAGCAGTTGAAGACATTCCAGCTATTATTCTAACTCATCTTCTACACAAGTAGATGAACACATTTAATGAAGGCACAGATGTTTAAATGATCTCAACGGATATATATGAAGATTCAACGAAGCTGAGTAGGAAGCGAAAGCTATGACGAAGCACTTGACGAAACAAGCAAAATGACAAAACATTTAAATTCGCCAACGACTATCTCTCTTTATACTGATGAACACCACAGCGGACATTTAATGAAGTTAAATGGCAGACAAAAGAGAGAGGAAGCACAGACACTCCAACAGTCATTCGCAACGGACCGAAATTCAAAATTGTTACTATTCACAACGGCCGAAACGCAACGGACGAATGCTTCCAACAATTGTCTATAAATAGAGAAAGAGTTATGGAAGAAGTGAAGAACACAGAGACACGAGCTTACATCTTCAATATGTCAATACTCTAACATTCACTTACTCTCTGTTCTTAATGCTTACATAGTTTACCGTAGAGAGTGAAATGATTTGAATTGTACTTCAATGTTTATTTATTCACGTCTGAGAGAGAGAAGATTTTTCTGTAAACATTCTATCTGAGAGTTACTTAAGATTGGGTGATCTTGAGCGGGAAACACACTTTGTGTTGATTACGGCTTGTAAGGGGAGTGAATCTTGGTGAGAAGATTACTTGAGTACGAGTGTGTAATCAAGCGAGTGTATTGATTACGGTTTGTAAGGGGAGTGAATCCTAGTGAGAGGATTACTTCGAGTACGAACGTGTAATCAAGTTGAAAGCAGAATAGTGGATTGAAATCTCGGGAGGAGCCTGGGGGACCGGACGTAGGTCATCGTGGATTGGACCGAACCAGGATAAATCACGGTTGCATATTCTCTTCCCTAAACTCTTATATTTCCAAAGATATATATTTGAATAACTGATTATCGCTTTATAAATTATTATTGTCATTCGAATTGCTTTTAGTAAGTTACGAAAAGATTTATCAAAGTTCCTAAAGTTTTATCAGACACCCAATTCACCCCCCTCTTGGGTGATAGCTAGGTCTAACAATAAGGACTTATAGTACACAAGCACCCGATTTGAGGACCTCATGCCCAGCGGACACGGCATACACCAAGTATAAAGCAAGAAAGATGTGACAGTCACTCGATGGCTAGCCCATCAAGTGCGAGTGAGAGATGTTGGAATTTTTGGATCTGAATCTTCCCTTGATGGGTCGGATTAATTAATTGGGAAATCAAAGTAAATCCTAATTAATTGGTTAATTAATTAAGAGATTAATTAATTAATTAAATAGATGAGAAAATTATGGATTGTTGACTAGATCATGAGTAAGCTAAATAACTGAATGAGATCATATATATTTATGTGTGTGTATTAAATATGGAATTTAATTTATAACATTTAAATAATCCAATTTTAGTTATGAAATGAATAAAAATGATTTATTTTATATTTTATTTGACCGAGTAATTGAGAGAAGTTGAGAGATTCTCTCATCTGATAATTGTCATGGGTATTATGAGTTTCTAAAATACCCTAACCCATAACTATGAATAGAGGGTCTTCCCATCAGTTCTACTCACTCTAGTCATTGAGTTTTCTGACTCTATCACTTACTCTCTATATCTTTCTTGTGTGGTGCTATGTTGTACCACACTGTTTAGACTCTGGTTCTCTAGTAGTCCAAACTAGTTTAATATTTTGCATGGGTTACTCAAAGGATCGACTGGTGAAGCTTCAAAGGTTTTACCCGAATCCGAACATGGATTCGTCAAGTATGCTTCCAAACAAGTTGTCATTGCTTATACTCAAGTTGTTATTATCTTTACTCAACTTGTCAGTGACGTCTGATAGGGCTTAAAGAGCTCAAGTTGTCAATTAACCAAGTAGTTAATCACTTAACTCAAGTTGTCACCGGAGCTCCTGCCACTAGCGAGGATTCTTCCCTTTTTTAAAAAAAAAAATTAGGGGTATTTTGATAAAAACAAACTATTTCAAAATCTCATATTCTTTCTTGTGACTTATTTGTCATTTCTATGTTTTAATAGATCTTTTGGGGTTTTATAAGTTCAAATGATATTTAAATGAAATTTTTCCTATTTCCTTCCTTTTGCCAACGTGTTAGATATAGCATAAGGGTCTAGTCCCTTATAATGTGACATATTAAAATTCAAATTCCCACTAAAAGAGATGCCCAAATTTAGTATTGACTATGTTTCGAATTATATAACTCCCAATAGGAGGATAAATGTGCATATAGAAAATATTTAAGTAGAAGCGTTTATACAAATTTAATATCAACTATGTTTCGAATGAGATTACTTTCAATAAGAGGATAAATGTGCATATAAAAAATATTTAAGTAGAAGCATTTATAAATTTTATATATATATATATATATATATATATATATATATATATATATATATTTGTATAAAAAAATTTAGGTGAGGTAGGCACCAGTAACCCCCCAAAGTCAGGGCACGCCTCCAGGTTTAAATAGTGCTTACAGATCGTCCACCAACGAGACCCTCACATCGACCAGCGAGTATCGAACCTTCTCCCTTTTGGGGTGAAGGTCGATGCCTTAGCTCACTATGTCACTCCGCGTTGGCTATACAGTGCTTATATAACAAAGAGACGGCTGGTTTAACCAACTTAACAACAGTGATGTGGGCCGCAAAAATCACAGCCCAGAATTGGAAACTAACCCGTTCGGCCCTGAATATAAATCTGGATTTACCACTTTTCATATTGTTTACCACTTTTATATCAAAAAAATAAAATAAAATGTAAGCTTGTGTTCATTTAAAAAATATCCCTATGTTATTTTATTCATAAGACATACCAAAGGTGCAAGTAATTAAGAATAAATTTGAATTATGGAAAGCAGGGTTTGCATTACTTTTTGTTCGGTGGAAAGATTGCTTTATAGTGACTCAATCTCTGATGACTTGTGATTAAATCTAAGCATTCTTTTAAACCACAAAAAAAATTTTTTTTTTTCAGGGTCCCCAAAAGGTTAAATTCTATGGTAGTTTTCCAATTTTACAGCTTGTCTATCACATGTAACTTTCCAAGTGAGATAAACTGTACTAATCATGATCTTTGTGGTGTGTGCGTCTTTTTATTTATTTTTTGAATAGTTTATTTAATAAAGTTATAATAGCAGAGTGATCATTAAGAAGCTCGTAAGAAAAGTAATCTAAAATAAGCATATGTGTTCAACTGAAATTTTTATAATTTCAGGTCATTGTGGAAAAAAAAAAACTCAACTTTTTAACTATTAGACTTGAAGAAGAACTATTTCCAGAAAAATTGAATATTGAATAAAATTTAGTGAACAAATTATTGATTTGAAATATTTTTTGTTATATAATTCGATACGAAATCGTATGGACTATTTGTTTAAAAGATTTGTTGAGAGTAATGTTGTAATTAAAATTTGATTTGGCCGGTGAATGGAAATTCTTTTTATGTTAAAGGGTATGTTTGGTTTGAGGGGGAGGAAGGGATGGGAGGGGAACAGACCTTAGGAAGGATAATGACCAAATTGTCATTAATGAGAAAAATATTCTTTTTTATTGAGAGTGTATTTTTAGAATATTGAAAACTTTTTATGGGTTATTTAATAAAGATGAGAGAAAAATATTTCTCTTTCCTCCCTTCCCTCGAACCAAACATAGTGTAGAGGAGAAAATTAATATTCCTTCAACTTAATTGACTATTTTTAAAGGGATTAAAAAAATTAATTAAATTATATGAAAGTGTTTATATTTACGTTATTCTCTAGACTAATTTTCTTGACTATAAAATATGATTAAATAATTTATTTAACTTCTTTAATCACAAAAAAAAAAATCAATTAGATCTTATATTAAATACCAAAAGGAATATGAATTATGAGATTGCAATGTGTTTATTTCCGCTAGTGGTTTCTCTTTCTGACTCTCTCTCTCTCTCTCTTGCCTATCATATGTTCCAATTAGAGATGTCCAAAAAACCTGGTAGTCTAGGTGATCCGATCCGACCCGACCCGGTCTCTGGATTTTTTTTTTTTTTTTTTTGGGTCTGGGATCATATGAGGCGGACCGGACTTCGGTCCAAGGGCTAAGACCCCCTGGACTGGTCCGGTCCAGCCCGATATATATTATATATATTTTTTTAAAAAAAAAATCACAACTTAATCTAACCTTTTGTCCTTCTTTATGATTCTTCATCATTCATTAGTGAGTCTTCTTCTTCGGCCAAAAAAATATCTGGAGTCTTCTTCCCTTCTTCTTTAGTCTGGCCCGATAGAATGTTATTATTTTGTATTTTTGTTCAATGTTGTTGGAGATTCTTATATGTATATGATTGGATTTAAAATGTTTGCATGTTTAATTATTAGTCCAAAAAAGTGGAAAAAAACTAAAAAAAAAATGAAACAGGTCCTGGACTGCCTGGACCAGTCCAGACAGTTTACTGGTCCGGTCTGGCACCAGCCCAAGCTCGGGCTAACTTGTCCAACCCGAGGTCCCTCCTGGACCAGACCTCGGGTTGACCCCCAACCCAGTCAGTCTGGTCCATGGACATCCCTAGTCCCAATATGTAA
Organism: Acacia melanoxylon; assembly: GCA_019022615.1. NCBI lineage: Eukaryota > Viridiplantae > Streptophyta > Magnoliopsida > Fabales > Fabaceae > Acacia > Acacia melanoxylon. The sequence goes on along the minus strand of JAFJYJ010000065.1, from coordinate 3,205,267 downwards.
GCAACAAATTCAAACCATTCCGTTTTTCATGATGAGGGAAGAGAAAGCCTCCTGAGTATGTGTTTGGGTAAAACCATGATTTTGTCTCCAAAACCATGGTTTCCAAAAAAGCAACCCAATTTCTTATAATCAATTTTTCTCCTAAAACCATGGTTTTATTATAGTACAAATTTGCTACATAATCTACTTTCGGCAAGAAAACCATGGTTTGAAGTGGAAAACCATGGTTTTTCCAAAAGCTATTTTATTCTACTTTTTTAGAAGTTATTCTCTAAAATCTATTATTTGAAATCACTTTTTTTAAAAAATAATAATAATTCTCCAAAAATTAATTCAAACACAACAAAACTCTTCTCACATGCTTACATTGTAAATCGTAAAAGTTATTTTCTAAAAATTAATCGAAATGCACACTTAGACAACCTGTTGGAGCATTGAAAATGGATGGTCCATTCCTCTAAGCCACTAATTGTGGTGGCCCAAGCAATCTAGCTCAGAAACAAACAACACCAACCTATTTGTCTCTTATCTAATAATGCATAATCACAATCCTCATCTCCATCATGTTTGGAATACCTACAGGATCTTTTCCTTATATGCTCCAGAGATTGCTTTGAAAATTATTGTTAAACCTATTTCTTTCTTGAGTAGAACTTATCTGGGGAGAAAATGCCTCTGGAAGTTAATTATTTAACCAAGGAAGGGTTTCAGAGAACACTTCCTTGGAGATGATAGATTTCGTGGTGGGAAAGCTGTTGAAGCCAACACTCTCACCTTGACTGGCCCTAGTCAAGGTAGTTAAAATCGAGATTTTACGTAAAATCGAAAGAGGGATAAAAAATCGTAAAAACGTAAAATCGCAGTGATAAATCGAGATTTTAACTACCATGACCCCAGCACTCCCAAACCTCTTGCACTTAAATATGTCCAAAAACACGTATCCTATGTTTGAATGGAGAGAAAATTAGAGGAGAAATAATACTATAAGGAAAAATTCTCATTTTTGGAAGTTTTCATTTCTATCATTCTCTCCCCTCTATTTTCCCCTCACTTCTCTCACTATCCAAAATATGGATTCAAGTGGTGGCATAGAACAACAAAAAAGTGTTCAACTGGAGGTAAGTGAGGGGCAATTGTATCGCACTGAAAACCAAAATGATGAACGATCCTGAAAGGAAGTTGACTTTGATCATGATGAGGAGCTATGCACTCCTATCATCTTATAATATATATGAAGTGAAATAGTTTAATGAGAGAGGGAAACTCCCGAGTTTTCATATGGTGGCTGCAGACATTTTTCGGCTCTTTTTTAAAACCATAGTTTTGCCTCCCAAACTACGATTTTGAGCATCATATATAAAACACACACTAGTGACTGAATCATGGATATGGTATAGTGCTTGGTTTCACTTTTAAAAATATGGTTTAGGTACTGTTCTGGTATAGAACACAGATGTCTAGCTTCAATGGACTAGTATATTAATGTTGGATCAGATAGTGTCTCCAAGATATCTATTGTGCACGTATATGGCGTTTAGCCAAAAAGGGGTGGGGTGTGTGCATAGTGAAGCTGAATAATAAATAGGATGAATAGAGAATGTGTACATTTTATGTTAACCTCCTATTTATAGAAATTACCTTAGGGTTTGGACCCTTGGGCCCTGTGCGCCTTACAGCCCACTTGTCTAGCCACTACACCTACAATTATCATTCCTGATTAGGGTTATTCCTTGATTATAAGCTGATTAATATCCTCCTTCATTATTGGCAGATCCTAGTATACTCTCCCCTTACTGGGCCTCGTGGTGAATGAGTTTCTTATATGAATCCATAACAGGTACCAAGGTTTTAGCCTAAGCCATGGTTTTAAAAAGGGTTAAGGAGCGCTCAGCACCACGAAGTTTGTCCAAAGGAGCGTTTAGTACCACGAAGTTTTTTTTGGAGCGCCCAGTACCACGAAGTTACGTTTTGGGAGCGTCCAGTACCACGGCCGTTAGTTGACCGTCAACTTGGATGGAAGGCTGACGTGGCGATGACGTGGCACTGACACGCTGACGTGGAATAATTTTTAAAAAAATAGAAAAAAAAAAAATCAAAATAATTAGGAAAAAATAAAAAATAAAAATCGAAAAAAATTAAAATAATTAGGAAAAAATTAAAATAATTAGGAAAAAATTGAAAAATTCGAAAAAAATTAGAAAAAAATCAAAAAATTAGAAAAAAAAATTCAAAAGGAAAAATTCCAAATAATTAAAATAAATTTGAAAAAAATTCAAAAAATTAGGAACAAATTAAAAGGAAAATTCCAAATAAATACTATTTAAATTTGTACAAAATTTTAAATCAATTTGTCGAATTTGTAAATACTATTTGAGGGATATGAAAATTTGGGTCAAATTACCCTTTTACCCTTTAGTGTTAAATAAATAAATAAAATAAAAAATAAATTGAAACATCCTAAATTTTGAGTTTAGGATATTAAAAATATTATAAGGAATCAATTATAGGAAATTTAGCCCGGATAAATTAAAAGGTTAATATTTGGAAGTAAAGGCATATTTTCCCATAAAAAGTAAGGACAAATAGTTGAATTTTTTTCGATTTTTATTTTTATTTTTTCCTAATTATTTCAATTTTTAATATTTTTCTATTTTTTTAATTTTTTTTATTCCACGTCGGCGTGTCACTTCTGGGAGCTATACAAATTCAAATAGTATTTATTTGGAATTTTCCCTTTAATTTTTTGATTTTTTTCAAATTATTTAAAAAAATTTCGATTTTTTTCCACGTCATCGTGTCGGTGCTTACGTCATCGCCACATCGCATTCCATCCAAGTTGACGGTCAACTAACGGTCGTGTGCTTGGCGCTCCCAAAACGTAACTTTGTGGTGCGAGCGCTCCAAAAAACTTCATGACGGACGCTACTTTAAAAACTTCGTGGTCTTTGGTCTTCCTTAACCCTTTTAAAAATGAAGTTGTTAAACACTTATAGAAAGTCTAAAATAGCTTTTAACCTTAAAATAATGGTTTAGGATAAAGTACCCAAACATATTTGTTTCTCTTTTCTATTCTTCGGTTTCTAAAATAGATTTATAAAATTGTTTTTAAAATCAAGTTTCTGTTTTGATAATTGTTTTAAAAAGAATCTATTTTTGAAGTGATGTGGATAGTGTGGTCATGGCTAGTAGTGTGGCATCAATAACGGATAAATGACGGCTCAAAAAATAAAAGATAGAAAAAAAACTAGAAATTGTTTTTGTTTCCTAATTTTTAAAAACAACTTAATGTTTTTTAAAAAACTTATTAAAAGAAGTTTTCCAAATAAGTTTTATTGTTTTTTAAAAAAATAAAAAAGCAGTTTTAAAAATAGAATTAAGCAAGCCCAAGCTTGTCTAGTGCTCCAACATTAGATTTTAATTTGTCATTTCCAACGTCAAGAATCGCCCAAGGAAAGAGAATCATCCAAGAGGCATTCTCATCTTGCCATGAAAAATGACGTTGTCTAAATGAGTTGCTCGCATCATTTTAAGGCGAAAACGTTGTCATTGGGAGTAGAAAAGACGGAGCACACAGAGAGAGAGAGAGAGCAGAGGAGGTAAGCCCCTCACATTATTTTTGCCATTTCTTTTAATTTTTAAACAGTGGGAGGGGTTCTAAACTTTATAAGCCATATAATTTTTTTCTCAAAAACTTCTCTCTCATAACAAACGATGAGAGCTAGGAATTAGGGCGACCCGACCCTATCAGACTAAAGCCTAAAAAGCTGGTTCTTTTAGGTCTGAGATAAGAAAAACATGTGATTTTGAGGCCGGGCCCGTTGCCATCAAGGCACGGCCAGCCTATAGGACCGAAGCTATTTTAACAATCATTTACTATTTTTTCAGTTTTCTTATCGAAATAAAATTATAACAATAAAAGTCCTAATTTAACACATAAATGTTGTAAAAATTAAGGTGTAAAATAGAGCCGGGAAATCGGGTCAGGCCCATTGGGCCAGCCCATTTAAGCCCTCAGCCCTATAGGGCTAAGGCTTGAAAAAATAGGTCGAAATTTGAAATTAGCCATGAGCCGGCCCTACGGGGCCGCGACCGCTTGTCGGGCGGCCCTTAGGCCGGTTCATCGTAGCATTTTTTTTTTTTTTTTTTTTTTTTTTTTTTAAAAAAAAACAAAATTAATTACTTAGCCTAAGTCTCATACCGACAGTTATATATATATATATAAAAAAATTAATCACTCCCTTATCTCCTCGCTCGATCTCCTTCCACGCTTGATCTCCGATTCTCAGCTCACTCCATCAAATATCCTTCCTCGCTCAATCTCCGACTTAAAGCAAGAAGTAGAGATTCAAATAGCAGAGGAGAATAAATGTCTGACTTCTTCTCTGACAGCAGAACGTGGTGCTTGCTTGGAGAGTTGGAGGGATGGATTTCCTTTGCTCGTGTTATTTTTTTCCTTTGCTCGTATTATTTAGTGAAGACCAAGAATAAAAGTGTATCTTCATTACATCTCAATTTTTCCTGCTTTCGCACTCATGCATCGTCCTACTCCTACATTACAAGTCTAGTTGAGCCTGGTTAAAGTATTAAACCAATCTTTAGATGAAAATCTTATTCTTCCTTCGAATAAATACCATCTTGAAAACACCACCATCCCTCATGTCTGATCACATATATAAAGCAATTCCTTTGTTTAATATTTGTTGGAAAAAAAAGGAAAAAAACATATTCTTTGTGTTTATTTATTTATTATTACGAATTAATGAATGTGTTTATTTGTTGGATGAATTATATTGTTTAGATATTAATGTTGATAACATTTATTTGATAGATTAGAACATTAATGGTTGCAATTTACTAATTATATTTCTTTTAAAAAAAAAACCAGAAGAAAAATAGTTAAAATTTAGAATAGTAATTTTAACCCCAAGCCCGGTAGGGCCAGCCCTGTCGGGCCCAAGCCCTGTAGGGTCAAGCCCTGTCGGGCTGGGCCGGCCCTGATTCCCAGCTCTAGTGTAAAGGATATACATCATACAACAAATAGACATAGTCACTAAGTCATAATAAAAAGTAAATTATTGTTCACATATCACAATTATAAATAATTAATGAGAAGACTTAATAAAATTAAAAATAATTCTTATAAATTTGCCTTGAAAAGTGTAAGTTGTCAACAAAATAAACAATACAAAATATCAACAAGACAATCACAGTGTATTATAACCCTATCACAATAAACACCTCCTTAAATCTTTTTTAAATGTAACGTTGTTAATTCAAATATTCTATATAAGGGTATAATAGTGCATGCCTTGTGATAAAAATTATACACACTATACTGTAATATACACATATTTATTATCATTCTGTTCCTAATATCTTATGATTTTTGTTTAAGGGTTAATAAGTAAATTTGCTCCGAAAATATATGCTTAGGAGCAATGTTGCTTTGAAAGTTTTTTCAGGTTTAATGTGATCCCAAAAATTTTAAAACGTAGCAATGTTGTCATTTTCCGTTAAAAAGTTAATAGTCAACGTCAAATTTTTAACAGTCAACGTTAGTTTTTTAATAGTATAGGGCAACATTTTAAAACTTCTGAGGTAACATTGAACCTAAAAAAACCTCAAGGACAACATTCTTCTTCAGTGAAAACTTCCAAAACGGATTTGTTACTTAACTCTTTGTTTTTTACTTGCCATTCCCATAATTCTGTATATTTTATTGGGCAGTCTATTTAGTGTGCTTTTGAATTGGCTTATTTTAAAGGGATAAATATCAATTTTGCTATGGAAGTTTTGGTTTTGGAGCACCTAGAAATTTTTTTGGTATCATTTTTGCTCCGGAAGTTTACAAACGTAGCAATCTTGCCTATCAGTTGATCTTGACTATTGGATTGATATTTCTTGTATCATTTTTGCCCCTGAAGTTTACAAAAATTTGCTCTTAAAAAAAATTTCTGGGACAAATTTGCTTCTAAAAAAAAATTTCAGTGCATATTTGCTCCTTTTTGTAAACTTTCAGGGTAAAAATGATATCAAAAAAATTTTCAGATGCTGAATGCCCCTTGCCCCATACTTCCTTGACAAAAATGATATTTAATCCTATTTCAAATGACTTTACATATACTCCTACTAGATAAATATATAAGAGGGTCATGTCTCAAAAAGTGCAAAGGTAAATTAATTGTAACGACACTGCCCTTTTATTTTTTCCTTCTAATAACACTGCACTTAATTAAGGTAGAAAGCAAATTATTTTATATTTAGACCTAAAATAAACTCTTTCTTTAACTACTAATTTTTAGCAACGCATTGTCTCACTCCTATACTATCAGACGAAATAAGATGTTAGAGTCTAATTAAGTTAGTTAATAAGGATAATATTGCAAACTATTTAAATTTTATTAACATTTATTTTATTATTTTATTATTACATATAAATTAGCTAGGAGATTTTATTTTATACTATCAGACGGTGGAGATTTTACCCGCGGACTAGGCATGGGTAGACATGAGAATTCAAATTTCAAACTCTTCGGTTTTAATAATCTTTTTTTCCCTTCTAAAATCTTGAAATAATTTTTGTACTAAAATCCATTTTCATAAAGAATCTACATTAATTATTATTGTTTCTATGCTTCAATCAAACAAGAATCCATGCTTTGTCTAAAACTACTATAAACAAACAAAGCACGTAGTAAAATTAGATAATGACTGTCATTGATTCTAATATTTGTCATAAAATTTAACAATGGATTTTTTTTTTTTATTTTTTTTTTGAAAAGTCATTCATACAGTTTTATACTACGTATTTAATAATAAGACCAAATTTATATTTTTCACATGATCCTTAAATCCAAGTTGTAAAGCAATGTAAGAAAACTGTTTAATGTTTAGTAAGAGATCAATACAAGCTTTTGACGTTCTAAGATACAGACACTTTTTAAATTTTAAATTTGGAAGCGTAGCCTCCAACCAGTTCATATTATAAATGCACAAATTTAAATTTAAAATGATCAAAAAGTACACACAATAATAGATGAAAGAGCTACTTTGGGGTTTAATTTCATCCAAAATGTAAGGTCCAATTTACATTTAAGCTTTTTTTTTTTTTTGATTATTTTTGACATTTTAAAAACGTTTATTTACGTAAAATTGAGATAAAACTCATTTCACATATTTATCACCCTAAATTACAATTTAAAAGCCGTTTTTGAAGGCTTCAATCACTATTTTAAATAAGCACACAATCTCTCAAATGTATAGTTTTTTTAATTTTTTTCTTTCACTTAATGGGATAAGACTAGTTATTAACTTATTATTATACCCTTATTAATATCTTTTGTACCCTTATTGATTTCACTTATTAAGGATTTTTCATAAGTGGCAGTTTCTAATGCAAATTTCTTACCAACTGTTCCGGTGTGGAACCAGATGTCCAGCCCAGATGGCTGGTGATTTGATCTTGGATTGTGTAGCTTGTGCCGGAATATCTAAGAGTAGAGATATCCCTAAGTGAGCGATGAATCACTGGACACAAGGCCTTTCGCCCGAGGGGAGGGTATGTGTTCGGTGGGGGTTGTGTTGTGTAGTACGAAAAGTAAAGGCTAGAGTTAGAACGTGTGCACCTTACTGCTCGACCTCTGTATATATAGGGTAATAGCGAGTATCCCAACCGCCTAATCTATTGAATCCCTGGAATATAGATATATCAGGTAGATCCATGATTGTCGGGGAATCCGGGATACTCGGCATCCCTCTATCGGGCCGTCCCCTGGCTGGGCCGAGGTTCGGGTGTGCCTCTGCTGGGCCGCCCCCTAATTGGGCCGTGGGTCAGGTCCGTAACAGTTGCCCCCAGCTCGGTAGTTCAAGGTTTTGAGCTGCCGGGGTGTTCTTCACTCTCCGGGCTGGGATGCGTCCTTGCCCCCAGACCTGGGTATTCTATCGGGTTACTTGTCCGATGCATGGATCCGAGGTGGCTGCTCGGTCTCTCGGACCCGGGATCGATTCTCAAAGGTTGGTATCTCTATTGGTGACTTTAGGGGCCCGAGGTGGCGCCGGGCGGCTTGCTTGGTTTCGAGGTCGAAAGCCCTTCCGACTTCGCCATCATGGTGCCAAAACCTTCCGACTTCGCCATCATGGCGCCCTGCCACCTGGCATCTTTGGAATGGAGAGGATTTTCAACCATCATTCTCTGTCGCCTTCGGTTTCCGTGCATATTTAGTGTGCGTGCTTCCCGGGGCACGTCACCCCATTTTGCAGGTGAATTTCCAGTTTTACCCTTAATTCCCCAGCGCCTCCTACCATTTCAAAGGTTTTTAATCTCGCTTTTCTTCATTTTCGTCTACCATCTTCGATCATTCTATGATTTTTCTCTCATTCTCCACCTTCTCCGAAGAACTGGGACTCCTGCTTCCGGCGGTTCTCAAGCTTTCTACTTCCGTCCGTCCTTTATTCGACCTTTTCTTATTCGGTAAGTCATTTCTTTTCTTTGTTTTCATCTTTTTTACTTGGATTTCTTGCTTCTTTGCTTAATTCGGTTGGTTTTAGTACGAACCCGGTATGCTTGTGGTTTGTCGAGGTTTCGGTAGGCTTTAGTTTGTTAGGTTAGGCTTGCTCACTCTACCTATAGCCTCATGCCTTCATTCCCAGAGAGGTCATCACTTTTTTCCTTATTGCCATTTCCTGTTTCTTTAGGTTTGCATCCTTTGGTGACAATGAATAAGACTAATCAACCTTCGACTTCGAGTCATGACTTAACCCCTGAAGAGGTGGAAGCCCTTCGTGTTCGTTACCCTCGAACGAGCCATTGGCTACTGGGTACTCCTCTGTCCGAGGAGCTGAGGCTGGCCTCCTTCATGGGTGGCAGCTCGGGTAGCACGGGTAGGAGGGCCGTTGGAGGGTCTCGTCCCCCGCCAGACCTTTTCTCGAAGGTCGGAGAGATGTCGCAAGATCTTGTCCGCACGGCCCGTCAACCCTTATTATCCTCCCGTTCGCCCTAGGTCGGCTCCTATGCTTGGGAGGGATGTCGCGCCCTTGTTGGGATTGTATAGAATCAAGTTCATACTTTGTCGCCGAGGCGAAGATTCTAGGGCCGACGTCATTCGGGCTCTTATCGTCATAGGTCGGCCTTTGTCCCGACCTCGGGTTACGGGGGCCGTCTTCTTGCCGCGATCCACCCATGTCTTCTTTTCGACCGGATGTTACTTCTGTGTCAGGTACCCTCGCTTCTACTGACTTTAGTATTTTTTTGTTTTTTGTATAGGTAAATGGAGTCATCGTCTTCGCCAGGTAATGCCCCCTCGGAGGCTGGGAGGTCGGATTCCTCTAATATTCCCCGGATCTTATGGAGAGGTTCCCCAGGGTGACACGAGATGTGTTAGCAACCCATTCCCTAATGACCGTACGCAGCCCTCCGCGAGATGAAACTATCGGCTATGGAAGGTCATTTACTTTTGCCCCAGGGTGGGAATGAGCCGTCGTGCCGAGGGCCGAGGGTTTTACCAACTTCTTTTTCTTTTACAAAGCTTATATGACCCGGCTCGGTGTTCGCTTTCCGTTCACCGAGTTTCAAATGTCCTGTCTCAACCATCTCCATCTAGCCCCTTCTCAGCTTCATCCTAACGGGTGGGCCTATATAGTTGCTTTTGAAAGCGGCTATGTCGGTCTTTCTCGGTCTCTATACCGTGCACTACCACCTTATTCTTCTTCTTTTTCTGTCCTTTTACTCACCTATGCGTAAGGAGCCGGAGCAACTAAAGGGGCTTACCTCTCTTCGAGGTGATCCCGACAAAAAACTCCTGACGGCCTTCTTTGAGTCGTTTAAGCACTTCAAAGACGACTTCTTTAAGGTGGTGGCAAAACCCGGCCAACAGCCGTGGTTCTTGAGGGGGGCCGAGGAGGACGATGTGGAGTGGAGGTTCCCCCTTTACTAGACCGAGGATCATCATAAGTTGGCCGCCTCCTATCAAGTAGAGTCCGATGACCTTCCAGTTGACGAGGTCCTGTCGATTGACCGCCTGGTATCCTGGGCCAAATCTTGTGGTGCCCGGAGCGCGGCATTTTTTATTAACGGAGCCGGTTCTAAGCTAGGATACGTAATTTGTATGCATCTCAAGGTTCTTTTATTATAATGCTTACATTTTGTTCTACTTTGTTACTAACTCAACTGTTTGCTTTTGCAGCTCAACCGATGGCGGAACTGCCCCGGTATCTTACGCTGGTGACGCTTGCCCCCGATGCTCGGCCTAAAAAGAGTTCCCGCAAGCGTCCGTCCTCGGAGGCTCGGAAAGAGCTGTCCTCGGAGGAAAACCAAGGCTTCGTCTCCTACTCGGATGACTTCGTCACCTGTCGATGAGCCTGTCCAACCATCCCCCGCTTCTCTCTCCAAGGGTAAGGAGATTTCTGAGGGGCCGTCGCCTCCTCCTCTGGGTACTCCAGTTCAACTTCCCGCCCCGAAAGTCAAACGAGGTCTCGCTTGGGAGAAGGGGCCAAAGACTGAAGAGCTCGGGGTTGCCTTCCTACCGCCTCGTCAATTTACAAATGCCTTACCTCTGGGTGATATTGACGAGGCCGTGGTTCACGATATCCAGCACGCCTGCGCCGGTGTTGGTCTAGCCCGCCTATTTGCACTTGAAGAACAAGTACGTGATTAAATTTGCCGAGGCTCGTGAGCCGCAGAAAGAGAAGAATGAGGCTGTGGAGTCTAAGGAGAAGGCCAAGAGGACCTTGAGGTTGCGAGGGCGAGTCTTGGAAGGTGACCGAGGAGCTTCTTCTCACAAAAGAAGCTTTTGACAAGACTTCCTCGGACTTCGCCGCTCTCCAAAAGGCTCACTCGACAGGCCTAGATGCCCTTAAGTTCCTTCAGCTCCAGCGGGCGGATCTGTGCTCCGAACTCGAGCGGACTAAGGCAGCCCTTGTCGAGGAGAAGTAAGCCCGTCTTACCGCCGAAGAGATTGTGAGGGAGGCCGCCGCCGACTGCTTTAAAATGGCCCTAGCCCAAATCCGCTATCTCAATCCTGAGTTGGAGCTGAAGACGGATGGGTATGATCACCGGGCATATGTGAAGGACGGCGTCTTCCATCCGGCCCCTCTCTCCCCTGTGGATGACTCTGACTCCCTTTTTGAGGAGGATCAGGACGGGGAAGGGGAAGATCAGGGTGCCGAAGGAGCCGATGGTGGTGGAGAAGGGAGCTCCAAGTCTGTTCCGGATGCCGAGGTGGCTATCCCTGGTGCCGAGGTGGTGGCTTCGGGAGATAACGCTCCCTCCGTTTAATTATTGTAACTTTATACTTTTTGTACCGGTGGCTTGTACTGGGTTGACTTTGTGGTTTTGTAAAGTTGCTACTTTAATTAATTGTAAATAAACTTGATTTCAACCAATCAGTTTGTCTTGTCAACTTTATCATAGTTAACAATGCTTTTTTTATGGTCGGGCCGGGGCCTTTATATGCGCAATGTCTCGCTAAGTGTTACTTCCGATAGGTTGACTTCGGGAATAGGGGTAGGGGAGTAAACCCGAGCTCGAGATCCGGATATGGCTGTCCGGGGATGTTTTTCCGGAGTAGGGGCAAAATGTCGGATGCGTAATCGTGGTGTATAAACGCTCGATTTGTACATGTCGGCTGACGGGACTGCGTGACAATTCACTTCCCTATTTAGGAGCATTTTTCGATGCATCTATTTTATAATAGAGATAATGTTTTTACCATCTCGCGGCCGGGCGTGGCGGCCGGGTGTATTCCCTTCTGTTGGGATTTTCGTTTGACCGCGGCTTCTATGCCTCGGTGATAACTTATTTAATCAAACGTATTTGACCGCGGCTTCTATGCCTCGGTGATAATTTATTTAACAAAAAGCATAATTGGTGCATCAACTGGGGAGTCTTTAAATAAGAATGCTTGAAAGAAACAATGCGTGCTGTCTTTCAGCGAAATGTGAAACTGAAATTGAAAATACTAAATCAATTGAAAAAGCATGAAAACGAATGCGCCCGTCGGTCCCATCTTTGCAGGTGGACCGAGGTCTAACTTGTAATAGATTCTCGGTTGTCGGCATTCCAAGTCCTTTTGACCGGCTTTCTGCCTAGGGTCTCCAGGACGTAGGCACCCTTTTCCAGTTTTTCCTTTATGCGGTACGGACCTTCCCGCTTGCCGCTAGCTTGCCATCTCTCGGCGTTCTTGTTCCGATGTCGGCGCGTCGGAGCACCGGGTTTCCACGATTGAAGGAGCGAGGTTCACCTTTCGGTTGTACTTCGCCGCGATGAGTTGCTTGGCGATTAGGTCTCGCGGTGCGCCATGATTCGTGTCTCGTCAATGAGGTCTAACTCTGTCATCAAGGCGTCACTGTTCGAGTCTTCTTCTTCCCTGCTAGCTTTCATTTTCCTCCACGTCGGTTGGCCTATCTCGACCGGGATCATAGCCTCACATCCGTATGTTAAACAAAAAGGAGTTTCCTGAGTGGAGGTTTGGACGCTAGTCCTGTATCCCCACAAAACACTGTAAAGTTGCTCGACCCAAGAAGAATCGGCGTCCTCCATACGTCTTCTCAATCCGTCGACAATGACTTTATTGGCGGCCTCGGCCTGCCCATTGGATTGAGGGTGTTCGACAGATGCAAAGTGATGGATGATGTTGAGGTCCAACATCATACTCTGAAACCCTTTGTCAATGAACTGAGTCCTGTTATCAGTAATTATCTCGGCCGGGATCCCGAACCGAGAGACGATGCTATACTGAAAGAATCGTTGAATGCGGGCCGAGGTGATCGTGGTCAGCGGCTCGGCTTCTATCCATTTGGTAAAGTAGTTGACGGCGACGATGAGATACCTTAGCTGTCCTGGGGCTGTTTTGAATGGTCCGAGAAGATCTATCCCCCATTTGTAGAAAGGCCAGGGGGCCGTGATGCTTTTGAGCTCTGACGGGGAGCGCCAAAGGATGTTGGCATGTTTCTGACAACTGTCACACCTTCTTACTGTTTCCAAGGATTCGGCCGCCATCGTCGGCCAGAAGTACCCGGCTCTAAGTGCTTTCCGGGCTAAGGATTTTCCCCCCATATGCTGACCGTTGATGCCTTCGTGTATCTCGGCGAGAACGTACCTGGCTTCGGTCGGGTTCAAGCATCTCATCATGGGAGAGTGTAATCATTTCCTATATAATTGATCGTCCACCATGGTGTACATGGTGGCTTGTCGGATCAACTTCCTAGCTTCCGTCTTGTCGACGGGTATAATCCCTCTTTCCGATAGTCCTCGAATGGTTTTCTCCGGTCCAGAGGCGATGATATGGATATGACACAACTCGGTTCGTCCAGATTTTATTGGACGACGGTTCGGTAATTTCCCGGACCTTTGGTGCTAGCCAGCTTTGATAGTATGTCGGCCCTAGTGTTTTCCTCCCGAGGGATGTGAGTGACTATTACCTCTTCAAACTCGGCTATCATGCCCTTGGCTTTATTCAAGTACTTTGCCAACAATGGGCCTTTGGCTTGATATGAGCCCTGTATCTGGGCCGCTACGAGCTGGGAGTCGGTCCGGATTCTGACTTTCTGTGCCCCGTGCTCCTTTGCTTGTTCGAGGCCGGCCAGTACCGCCTCATACTCTGCCTGGTTGTTGGATGTCGGAAACTTGAGGCGGAGAGAGTGTTCGACGGCAATTCATCTGGATTTTCAATTATTATTCCCGCTCCACTCCCCTTTGCATTTGAGGATCCGTCGACGTACACCGTCCATTCTTTGAGGCCGACCTCCCTTTGGGCGTGGGTTGGGGTAAGTTCCCTTACGAAGTCGGCCAAGGCTTGCGACTTTATAGCATGGCGGGCTTTGTAGGAAATGTCGAATTCAGATAACTCTATGGCCCAACTTGTCATTCGTCCGGCCAGGTTTGGCTTGTACAGAACTTGCCGGATTGGTTGACTGGTACGTACCACGACTTTGTGCCCCTGGAAATATGGGCGTAGGCGTCTTGCTGCCATAAACAAAGCAAATGCTACCTTCTCCAACTTTTGATATCTGAGTTCCGAGGTCTGCAATGCCTTGCTTACAAAATAGATCGGTACCTGTCCGGCTTGGGTTTCGCGAACCAGGGCGGCGCTTATGGCCTCTTCGCCTACGGATAAGTACAGGAAAACCGTCTCTCCTGAGTCGGGCTTGGATAGGACCGGCGGGGTTGCCAGGCACTGCTTGATCTTCGCGAATGCGGACTCATATTCTAGGTTCCATCCGCCTCGTGTCTCCTTCTTCAGTAGTTTGAAGAAGGGTAACGCGTTTTCAGCCGACTTAGGTAGGAACCTTGCCATTGCCGCCAATCTCCCGGTTAGCTGTTGTACTTCCTTTTTGTTGGTCGGTGCTTTCATCTCCAACACCGCTTTGCACTTGTAAGGGTTTGCTTCGATTCCTCGGTGTGTCAGCATAAACCCGAGGAATTTCCCTGCCGGGACTCCAAACGCACATTTTACCGGATTTAGCTTTATTCGGTGCTTCCGCAACTTTTCGAACGTCTGTTCGAGGTCTCGAATGTGGTCTCCCGGTTTCATCGACTTGACAATCATGTCGTCAATGTACACTTCTATATTTCGACCGAGCTGGTCTTCAAAGACTTTGTTCATCATCCGTTGGTAGGTGGCCCCAGCGTTTTTCAATCCTAACGGCATGACATTATAGCAATAATTAGCCTTGTCGGTTATGAAGGCCGTCCGTTCTTGATCTTCCGGATGCATCGCTATTTGATTGTATCCGGAGTAAGCATCCATTAAGGATAGTAGTTGAAACCCGGATGAGTTGTCGACCAACTGATCGATGCTCGGCATCGGGTAAGAGTCTTTAGGGCGAGCTCGTTTAAATTGGTGTAGTCTATACATACTCTCCAATTCCCGTTAGGCTTTATGACCATGACCGTATTAGATAGCCATGTGGTGTATTGTATTTCCCGGATGAATCCGGCCTCTAATAATTCCTTCACATGCTTTTCTAAGGCGTTCTGCCTGTCGGTACCCTGTTTTTCGTTTCTTCTGTGATACCGGGGTCGATCCCGGTTTAATTGCCAACCTGTGACAGCAGAATGTGGGGTCTATTCCGGGTACTTCCGAGGCCCTCCATGCGAATAAGTCTCGGTTCGCTTTTAGGAACTCGCTTAATGTCTCTTTGAGCTCTGGGGTCATTGCGCCTCCTATCTTCGTGACCTGGGTCGGATCTTCGCCCGTAATCGATCTTCCAACTCCCTTCGCTCGGGTCTTGGGCGTTCGGGTTCCTCGTCCCTTATGTCCAATTCCACCACACCGACGGGTCGGCCCCGTAGTTTTCCTTTTTACCCGCCCGGGTTCTTGCGAGACCTTGACCCCGGGATGATGATGCCTTCTCGGTCTTGTTCTCACGCATAGTTTCATAGTAACATTGCCGAGATTCTTTTTGGTCCCCGGTTATGGTGATCACCTGGTTTTTGGAGCTAACCATCTTTAACATTTGATGCTTGGTGGAAGCGATCATATCCCAAATCGTGGATGGTTGGTCTCGCCCAATATCATATTGTAAGGAGAGGGAAGTCGGCCACGATGAATCTTACCCTCTCGGCTTTGAAGGCTTCTTTAGTTCCCAACGTAAGCTTTAGGTCGATGTACCCTTTGGCCTGGATTGCTCCCGTTAAAGCCCACAAGTGTTGTCTTGCATGGACGCAGGTCTTCTTTATCCAAGTTCATCCTTTTAAAGGCGTCCCACATGATAATATCCACTGAATTCCCCGAGTCAACGAAAATCCTTTTCACAAGGCAGTTTGCCAGGATACCTTTGAACTTGGGGGGGGGGTTCTTACTGATAGTACCTCCCTCAAGTATTTCTTTCTTTGACTTGCGGTGTCTCCTCCTCCGCCCAAGCCTCCACACGATTACATTGCATCTGCGGTTCATGTCTATTTCCGGAACCGCTCGTCATCGGAAGATGACTTTCGTTCTATTCCATCGACCTTCCGGTCGTGTGGGGTCGGACTCGGACTTTGACCTCCTTGCTTCCTTTTGTTGTTGTTCCGACCCTGTGTTTTTATCAGGTATTGGCGCAACTTACCCTCTCGGATGAATTTTTCAATTGCGTCCCTGAGTTCGTAGCATTGATTTGTAGTGTGTCCCGGTCCATCATGGAAGTCACAGAACTTTGAATGATCTGTGGTGGGCCGAAACCGTGTGGGCCGAGGCCTATCAACCTTTTTCATCTCTGTGAAGGCCACTTCTTTCCATAACTGGCCTCGCGAAACATTGAGTGGAGTGTATCTCTCATACCTCGGCTTCTTTTCTTACTTGTCAGTTCTTGACCTATTATCCCGATTCTGACTACGGGAGTCTTCCCTACGACCACTCGGTTGATTCTTATTCCGGGGTGGTGTACTTCTTCGTTTGTCATCGCCATTAGTATTGGCGATCTTCATCTGCTCTACTTCCAAATACTGCTTTGCTCGAGTGTTAAACTCGGTGAGGGTGTATACCCGGTTCTTGAAGATGGAATTTGCTAGCCGGGAAGAAGGATCCAAGCCGTCGACGAGGCAATGTACGTGAACGCTTTCCGGGAGGGATCTTACCCGAGGGCCACCTCCTTAAATCAGTCCAAGTATTTTTGTAGTGTTTCCCCCCGTCGTTGCTTTATGTTACTCAGGGTATACTGAGATTTGGGTTGTTTCCGGCTAGTTGCGAAACTCAATTCGAATTTTCGCCCGAGGTCTTGAAAATCATGGATGGACCTCCTCGGCAGTGTGTGGAGCCAGATTTGAGATGGTCCGATCAATGTGGCCGCGAAAAGCCGACTAATGGCCGAGCCTTTGATTTGCCTTACGAACATGAGTAGTTCGAAGGCGTCGAGATGGGCCCTCGGGTCGGACACGCCATCGTATTTTGGTAAAGAAGCCGCTCAAATTTGCTTTGGGTATGGAGCATTCTCGATTTCTTCCGAGAAAGGGTCATTTGTTGGGCCCGCTATATATTTCACGTGATATTCCCGGCGAGCCCTTTGGTCGAGCGCCTCTCTCCGTCCGGTCTTCGTCATCCGAGGTCTTTCCTAGAAAACGTTTCTTCCGAGCCGACATGTGGTCTCGGGTCTCATCATGCTCGAGTCGGTTTACGGAGAGGTCGTTTTCTCTCGCATACCGGTTATGCTTAGAGTTTTTGGCCTACCGAGGGCTTCCGTGTTTCCGGGATATCCTTTCTTCCTTTCTCTTCATACCGGTCCCGCTCGTGTTCCGACACTTTAGCCTCGCCGGAAGTGGTCTTTCACGATCTCGTTGCATTACTCTCAAATCTTCTTGACGCCGGAGGTCATGTCGCTTCTCCATATTCTCCATCCTCCTCGCATTGACTCCTGTGTGTTCGGAGGAGGATGAAGTCTGGGTTTGGTGTTTCGTTGCATTTATCTCCTGCGGGGAGACGAGGCATGTCTCGACACGCCGTTCCCATCCTTGCTATGATTGTTATTGGGAATATCCTCGGGTAGGGAGGTCCTTGAGTCTCGTTCTTTGCGCCGACTTGACTCGGCCGCGCACGCGATGGACTTTCCGGTGAGGGTTACGACTGCAGCTTCTAGTAGTAGCCATTGTTGGTCACGGGGATCGAAGTTTACGGTCCCCACGGTCGCGCCAATGTTCCGGTGTGGAACCGGGATGTCCGGCCCAAATGGTGGTGATTTGATCTTGGATTGTGTTGTTTGTCTTAGGAATATCTAAGAGTAGAGATATCCCGGTGAGCGATGAATCACTGGACACAAGGCCTTTTGCCCAAGGGGAGGGTATGTGTTCGGTGGGGGTTGTGTTGTGTAGTACGAAGAAAGTAAAGGGCTAGAGTTAGAACGTGTGCACCTTATCGCTCGACCTCCGTATATATAGGGTAATAGCGAGTATCCCAACCGCCCGATCTATCGAATCCCCGGAATATAGATATATCGGGTAGATCCACGATTGTCGGGGAATCCGGATACTCGATCCTCTATCGGGCCGTCCCATCTGGCGGGCCGAGGTTCGGTGTCTTTCTATTGTAGCCCTTTGGGCCGTGGGTCAGGTCCGTAACATCAACAACATATTTAACTAATATTTTTTAAATTTATGAAAATTAGTTATTTTGGTAACAAAATATCATAGTATTATTTATAATTTGACTGGATTTTGTTAATATATTATACTATTATTCAAATATTAGTTTTTTCACCCTTCGTCTTTGGGCTCAACTGGCGAAGGGGTCGGACTTTCTCACTTACAGTGAGAAGGCTCTATCTCAATATTCTTCGTGACGCTTCAAACGCCCGCTTGGGATCATGAAATGAACCCAACCCCTTTCCTAATTTTTTTTTTTTTAAAAATATATATTAGTTTTTCACTCTCCCTAAAAAAAAAAGTCCTCAAATCATTACAAATTGCAAATTCACCAAATTAACCTCGTCCGGAAAACCTCGTTTAATTTTGTTCCTTGGGGGCGATGCGGATGCTCATGGCCCAGGGATTTTAAAAATTCGCACGGAATTTGATAATACGGAGGAAACTCAAAAAAGGAAAAAGAAAAAAGAAAAAAGAAATCTTCAAGAGAGAAAACAAGAATACCAAGAAAGACCTCAGCGAAGGCGCAAAACAAATCTGAATTTGTGCTTCATTGGTGTTCTTTCTACCTCCCTGAGCCTCCTTCATCTTCTTCAGAGCATTGAATCGCCCCATGGTTGACACATCTTCGAAACCCTACTTTGCTTTCCTGTATTGTTAATTCTCAATTCGGTCAATTCAAATTTCAGTTCTTTATTCCCAAAATAGCCCCCTCCTTTACTCAGAATGCCCAATCTTATACCCTTCAAGATAGCCTTCAGAGCCATCCTGCGGTGATTTTCGAGGACCAAACATGATCGTTCGGACATACGGGCGCCGCAGCAGACCAATTTCGAGAGCCTACTCCGACAACTTGGACGACGACGTTTCCGAGACCTTCAGGGAGTCTTTGTCGCAAGAAAGTTCGCAGGACCACCTGTGCGGCTTCGCATTTTCGTCCCAAGGTTCCTCCTCGCATTGGTCTGCGTTCGATTCGGACCCCTGCGATACGAATTCGATCTTGCCCTCAAGGGTCCCTTTCGACGATTTGTGCAACGGGGTATCTCGGAAGTCTAAGAGAGCTAGGACTGGGAAGAGGGAGACGGACGTGCCCAAGAACTGTGGGCTGTCGATTCCAGCGACTTCTACGTTGATGGAGGCGCAGGAGTTTGGGGAGATGATGGAGCATGTAGATGAGGTGAATTTCGCTCTGGATGGGCTTCGGAGGGGTCAGCCACTGCGGATCAGAAGGGCGAGCTTGGTGTCTCTGTTGTCTATATGTGGCACGGCGCATCAACGGAGGCTTCTACGAACTCAAGGGTATGCGAATTAGTATGAAAACTTCATGAGGAACGTACAGGAATTGAAATTTTTTATTGGGGTTTGCAGAAGTAAATTTGAGGTTTAAAATTTAAAATTGGGATCTGGGTTAGATGGATGAACCCATAGTAGTTCTTCTTGATTGTTTGACGAATGTGATTTATAAATTTATTGTGTTTTTTTAATCATTACTAGCTTCTAACGTTGGGCGGTAGTTTGTAATTCAAATTTTCGTTGTTGGCTCGATTATTTCTTTGCGGCTCCGAGGCTCATGAGAAAAAGAAGAGATAAAGGAAAAGAAATACATATTTTGATTAATCTGTGAGTCTAGCATAAGAATTGCCAATTAGATTCGACTTTGAGATTTCTCGAGACACTTTCCAAATGATTCTTATATTGGAACTTAGATTTGGACACCTTTAAGGGTTGCATTAGGGTCATTCCACAGGACTTTATCGCCTATTGATAGAATGAGACTATGAGAGTAATCACGTAGCCTTTCCTTTTAAGGATTCAGAGTTTCATGTAACTTTGCCCCGTCATTTGCTGCATAAAACATGTGAAAATAAATACTCATTTGCTATCATGACTTCTTCATGTTGTGCTACCCCAAAAATAGTTGGGAGCCATGACCAGTTTATCCAAATTGATTTTCCTAAAATTGAAAAAAAGAAAGAATTGCAGAAAATAATAATTGAAATTTTAAAATGAGTGGGATAAGGCTTGTTGTTGTGTGTATATTTTACTTATTCTCTTTGAGAAATATGTTGCTGTGGAAGTATATCTGATATTATCTCATGTGCCTTCTTTCTAGGATGGCAAAGGCAATAGCTGATGCTATTTTGCGGCTCAGTCTTGATGATTCTCCTAGCAATCTTGCAGCTGCAACACTTTTACACATTTTGACCTGTGATGTAAGTCTTGTAGGGTTTTATTAGTGAAATTACTGTAGTGAATTATGAAAGAAGCTTTTCACACAACTTATGGGTTATGATTGATAAAAAGTTGTAAGCTTTCACAAGCTGCTAGAGGTTGCAGGCTGTCTTTCTCTTTTAATATTAACGCATTGCCCCCCCCCCAAAAAAAAAAAAAGAAAAAGAAAAAGTATTGAGCAGTTTATTGCTTTACTCAGCAAATTTGCTGTCTTTTCGGGTGTTTGATTCTATATTTAGTCATTTATAATATATCTCTAATGCTATGGTTGTCTGTCTCACATTTTCAATGTGTTAAGTTTTGCTCTGTGGATTTATATATATTTTGAAGTTTATGGCTGAGTTGGTGTGAGGAGAAAAAAAATCCTGAAGTGGGAGATGGTGTGTATGGAAATACTATGGTGGGTAGTAGGTGATACAAAAGCAATGAAGTTTTTCTTGGAGTTTTGATCGTTACAAAATACCTTGATCAATTAATCTGCCTTGCTACCCTTAACTCATCATTTGGTCCCTAATTTAGTGATCTTGAACTTAGCTTCTTTTCTGTCACTGTAACTTCAAGCTACCAACTTCTGAACCAACATTTGCTCAAATCCAAAAGTCGGGTTTGAGCAATTGGACATTTTGGTGTCTGAAACAGACACCCAAACAGACATTTAGTGCATGTTTGGATTGGCAGTAGAAGTTGCTTTTCTAATATGATTTTCGGTGTACGAGGTAAGTATGTGAGAGAGGTTTTGTCTCAGCTTGTGTGAATGTGTTTCTCTAACGCTAACTCAAACAGGCACTAAATTGTTTCAGAACTGTCCTTTATTGTTGCTTCTTCCCTTTCCGCATTCTTTTGTTCTTATTTGACTTTTTATATGACATAGTATATCATATTTTGCTAATCGCTTGGGTTGAAACCTCTCTGATCGCTAGAACATTTGACAAATGATTTAGACTCTTATTTCATTTCTGAGACACTTGTGTTTCTAATAGATCTTCCATTTTAAATGACATTGACTCACATTTTAGATAGTGATTTCTTAAAATTATCAATATCGTACTATATTACAAGATCTGAAGTATATTTGGTTGCTAACATTTTTGTCTGCCCATATATAGGATTAATAATTTAGTGTCATCTATAAAAATTCCTTTAATTTTGTTCTTATTCAGTGGAGGAACCTGTCATAGCAATATTCTGTTGCCTTTAACAAAATTCATTTCTACTAAGTTTGTTCTGTCATGCATTTACTCTTGGTTGTTCTTATGGGTTTGGTTCTTCATTCACCATACTTTCTAGCATATTGTTTATGGCTGGTGGAAATTTTATGCTTAAAACACTCGTTAACCTTCAATGATTTTTTGCTTCTATTAGTTGCTTGTTTTGAAACCTGGTATACCTTGTCCTTGATAAGAAAAGCTTTTGGAAATCCGTTTTTTTTATACAATAAAAGTTTAAGCAAGTTGGGTCGAGGGAGCTCACCAGGGTCAATGTATGCCTCCATGCTCAAAGAGCACCTATAGAGGTATTTACAAATCGCCCACTAACATGATCCTCACATCGGTAGGATTTGAACCCATAACCTTATGATTATGAGCTAACCCTTTTACCAATTCAGCCAACCTTTGTTGGTGCTTTTGGAAGCTCTTTACATATGGGAAGTACATAGGATATGTGTATGAAGAAATATGTGTTGCATATATTGGTAAGCTTATGTTCTGGCTTCGCTTTTGATATTTACTGGGCAAGAAAGATTTGCTCATTTGCCTACTTACGTGATATTTTAGTGGCTTATATTTTCTCTTGATACTAAGCGTGCACTCTGTAATATTATCTCACTGCATGATTCTCTCACCTGTGTTTACTGATTATACTTTTATTTCAGGGTCAAGATGATCGCCTTCTTGAATCACCTAGTTGTGTTCGCTTTCTAATCAAGTTGTTGAGACCAATTGTCTCCACGGCCAGTGAAGAAAGAGAACCTAAACTTGGATCAAAACTTCTAGCATTGCGTCAAAAAGCTGATGTCTTAAAAAATTCAACAAGCAGATTGGACTCCAGTTCTGTAGCGATTTTTTCTAGAGTTGAAGAAATTCTAGTGAATTGTAAAGAGCTAAAAACTACCGGTCGGAATGACAGTGGGGCAGAGAGGCCAGAGTTACGCCCAATATGGTTAGCATTGCTAACTATTGAGAAGGCTTGCATATCTGCCATCTCTCTTGATGGTATTGAATTAAATATCTCCTTGAACATTATATGTTACTAGCTGAAGTTATTCTTTTTCATATCTTTATCTGGTTCTTTAATATGCTAAAGTTGGCTGTTTCATGCAAAAGTAAAAATAGCCCATTATATCTATGTAACCTGTATACTTGACAGTCTAGGACTCATTATTCTAGCTATAATGCCACACATTACATGTATTTGCTTTTGAGTATTTGAAATTTGAAGGTACTTTACAATTTGATGGAGTTGAACTTGACCTTGTTGAATTTTTACTGGGTCAAAAGTATTTTATGTCACATTGAAGTTGCCTTGTGTGCTTGCTTTTCCTTTAAAATTAAGATTTGCTTGGTTTTCTCCATGTAGTTTATGATTTTGTGCCATGAACTTTCTCTACTCAAGCTCAAATTTTAATGCATGGCAGACCTTTTGATGCTTTCATTTGACTATAAAATAACTTATATAGACTGTAATCTTTGTTGGTCCTGCTGATTCTCTTTATAATCTTGTATGTGATCAAGAGATTACTTTCTGTAATTCAATGCTCTGCTGATAATTCTTTTTATTTTTGGTTGTTATGTATATGCATTGTCAGAAACCACTGGTGCAGTTCGGAAGGCGAACGGAAATTTCAAAGAACAATTAAGGGAGCATGGAGGACTTGATGCTGTCTTTGAAGTTGCCATGAATTGTTATTCGGATTTGAAGGTGTGAGCTTGTATGTTAGGTTAATTCTGCATATGGTTTATTATATTTGGAAATTGAAAATTTGAATATTAATCGACTAAAGCAAAAGGAAGTTGCTGGAGAAGGCTAAAAGTGGAGACTGGATATAATTTCCTTTCAATGTTTCTTGTTCTGAGATGTGTTTTCATGTTCCTGTCCATGCACTGGCAGTTTCCTTCTATATTGGTGATTAAACAAGTTATTATGGGTACTTTAGAGCTATTATGTTGTTACATTAGCTTCGGCATATTTTTCCTCTGTTTTATAACTCCAGCCTTACCTTCATAGGAGAAAATCAGAGTAATTGTTACAGGTATTTTGTTTCTGTGTACTGGATTTGTTAGGTTAATGTTATGTTTGCCCTTCTTGATGTCTATTCAGTGTTCTCCAATGCATCCTCAATGTGCATTAATTTACTATGGTATTTATTAACTTGAAACCGTGAATTGTCTTTCAGAATTGGATGGAAGATCTGTCAACCAAGGATTCGAGAAAGGACAAACAGCGGAAGAGTTTAACTCTACTCCTCAAATGTCTGAAGATAATGGAAAACGCTACATTTCTTAGTAAAGACAATCAGGTGCAACTGCATCTCTCTTTATTCTTTACCAAGAAATTTGTCACAATTTTGTGTTTTTTTTGGAAATACACAACTTTTAATTATGAATGTATATTTATCTTTCCATCTTTAGGTGACTTCTAGCATTATCACATTCTTAGCTTGATGAAGATGTTATTTTTTCAATTTTTACATATATTTTGTCATAATAGGATCATTTGCTTGGAATGAAAGGAAAGTTGAGTCCTCTGGCAGCACCATCATCTTTTACAGAGGTGGTTATACGGGTTGTTAAAATTCTCTCAGGTAGTGGTACATCTGGGGTAATTTTCCCCTTCTGTAGATTTCTGTTTCCTGTTATTATTATTTTTTAAAAAAATGCTATTATGCTTTGATAAATTTACACTTTAAAATGACTAATAGTTCTTATTCCGTCGCGCACGCACCAAACCCTTCCCAAAGCACACTAATGAAACCTTTTAACTTCTAGATCTAAATTTACGACAAAGTGCTTCTACATCATCGAAGGATAGCAAGTCTTGCAGTCCTTTTGCTTTGGCTGGTCATGGTTCTCAACTGGATCTTCTTACAGGCCTTGAAGGTAATATATTGTTGTTTGCTGTGCTATAAAATTTGGTGGGTGGGGATTTGGCACTTGCCATATTAGTGGTCACTCACCATGTTGGTGAGTGTTCTCATGGGAAGTACGGAGGTGGTGTGCATTGAGTTGGTGGGTGTAGGTAGTTTGTACCATAAAAGAATATGTGAACTTTAACTGAGCTTAAAGCCTGACACTATAGGTCACATGTGATTAAAATGGCCAAGGTAGTCAAAGGTGACCTCATGGTGTTGGATTTTTGAAATGCTTTAGGTGAAAAGCAAAGAAAGGCGCTTGTTTGAGTGAATTAAGGTGCTATAAGAAGCAAAAATATGATTTAGACAAGAAATAGATAAATGTAATTTGAAATAACGCTTCACATATGACATATGAACACAAACTAGTAAATGTAGTTTTGTCAGTCACAAGCTATTAACAAAAAGACAATTTATTTTTCAAGTTCAAAATTTTTATTGAAGGCGTAAACTAACAATCTAAAAGTCTATCAATAATTTATATGAATTGAAAGTAATAACCTAAGAAATAGGACTGAGCAAGAAACCCATAACCTGGTGAGCCCGCCCATAACCCAGTGTAATTGGGTCAATTTGAGCCCGCCCAAAAAGATGCATAATGGGTTGGGTTAAAACTCACCCATTTAAAAATTAAATGGGCGGGCTATGGGCACACCGTTGGGTTACCCATACCCGCCCATTTAGTGTATATATATTTTTTATCAACTACACTAACCCTAATAGCTATCGCCCCTTCCTCAAGTAAATCTGAAGATGATAGTGAAGACTAAACATGCAGATTCAATGGAAGCATGCCATTTTTTTAATCTTTGAACTTTAGTTGTAATGCTTTAATTTAAAAGTTGGAATTTTAACATCAAAATTATGTTATGATGATACTTGCCTAAATTTAGGTTCTTGTGTGAATTATTATTTTTGAATTTTGAAGATTCATATTTCATAATTTAGAATGATGAATTTGGATTTATGTTTAATGCTTATGTATGTTTTTTTTCTAAAAAATATAAGTCAAATATAAATGGGTTACCCAAAACCCGATGAAACCCGCCCATTTATATGCTAGCCCATTTACACGGGCTTAAATGGGTTGAGGTATGGGTATGGGCTAACCCATACCCATTTAAAATTAAATGGGCGGGCTATGGGTTAGGGCATGGGCTGCCCAACCCGCCCATTGCTCTGCCCTACTAAGAAATTAATGACAATATCTTTCGATTTATAATGCTTATAAGTTATCTCGTATATGAAAAGGATGTAGGGACTTTTCAGATGGTAACATGTAGTGTTTGGGCTTGGGCTTCTAGTTTGATTCATTCATTTGACTAAGTTGACCGAGGCACTTTGACTTTCTCCATATAAAAGTTGCCAAAGGCACTTGGCTTTTGGTGCTGCTATTTGGTGTCTCACCTCAGCATGCTAAGGTGAGCGCCTTTGTCAGCACTGAAAAAGATGTACCTTTTTCTGACAAAGCGTTCACGACATCATATTGGTCATACCGACTTTAACAGTAATTCTACCCTTTTAATTATTCTATTTGCTATATGTCATTCAGATATATAGATTGCTTTTTTAATTTGCAGGAAATGAGACCTTGTCCAGGAATTCCTCTAGAAATTACCGTGGTCTGGGGAGAGCCTTGTTTGATAAGAAATCTAACGTATCTCATGACGGCCAATTGTTGACATGTTCTCAGTTGGAAAACTCGCCTTCTGTATATGAAATTTCCAGCACGTCAATGAGTGATACTTGTTCGCTGGAGATGAGAGTCAATTCTTCCACTAGTGGGTCTTGCAGTGGTTCATCAAGGAGTTCAGATTGCAAAACATCCATGGCCTATAACTGTTCTAGGAAGAATGTCTCCACAACTGATGGCATTCCTGTTATTGTTTTAGATGATAGCCAAGATCCGTTTGCATTTGATGAGGATGAGTTTCAACCCTCTAAGTGGGACCTAATGTCCGGGAAACAAAAACAGAGTCACACTAAAAAACATGAGCTTCCAAAAAGAGAATTTGAAGATGGACGCCAATACCAGACAACTGTGGAGCATCCAGAATCAAATAATAGTGATGTCAGTTGTTCCACTTCTGACGTTGTTGATGAAGTAGTATCCAGTCTTCTAGCTGATTGCCTTCATACAGCTGTCAAGGTATTTCTTTATACATCTCAATTATTATCCATTCTTATGATGCCTAGGAAATATTTTGATAGAAGTTAAATAGAAGAACTTTCTAATTTGTATATATCATTTATCAGTCATTTTCCTTATTGGACAAATGGAATGAATTGAAAATTCTATGCGTGGAACACCAAAGATAGGCTGCAGATACAAGTCTAGGCCATAAAATGTGAGGGCAAATAATTGTCCTTAGAAAATAAGAGTATCCTCCTTCAGCATAAATTGCAAGCCACCTCATGTTTTGGCCTCCTTATCTCTTCTGTAAACAGATGATTCCATGAGAAATTCTTGCCCTTACAATGCAAAAGTAAATGAACAATTGTTTCTGAGGTAGCTTTACACACAGAACCCACCAGGGAACATTGCTGTAAAAGGATCAGTAAAGCTGCAAAATTATTAGTATGGGTCCTTTGATGTTCTACTTTGCAAACAAAAGATTTGACCTTGAAAGGAGTTTCAGATTTTGAAATTAATTTGTTTATAGAAACTCTCTCAATTAGGAGTGTGATATTGGAAATAGGACTAGGGCTTGCTCAAGAATGCAGTAGATGAATTAGAGGTTATGAGTAGGGATTAAGTAAACAAGGGATTCTAATTCATTTAGTGTTGAAATGTTGAAAAGTTTAGTGAAAATGGAGGAAATGTCTACATAAGAGATCTTTAAATTTTGTGTATGGCCTGTGATGACATACAATTCTTGCTTCTCTTTGTTATCATTGCAGGCCTTTCAATTCAGCTAGGATATGAATCATGCGTACTCTCCTCACCCCCCTCCTTCCAGCAGAACTCCTTTGTGAGTTTCACGGAAAGGAGAATAGATTGGATATAAGTTATGTGCTAATTCTTGCTGTCTAATTGTAGGTGCTGATGAATTTGACTAATGACAATCCTGTTGGCTGTCAGCAAATTGCTTTACATGGTGGACTGGAGACCATGTCTATGTTAATTGCTGGTCATTTCCCTTCTTTCAGCTCAACATCTTTGTCCTTTTCTCAGATAAGAGAAAACACTTCAAAAGGTGCAATTAGCAATCCATCTGAAGCTCATCTAACTGATCATGAGCTAGATTTTCTTGTCGCCATTTTGGGCTTGCTTGTGAATCTGGTTGAGAAGGATACTCATAACAGGTAATTTAATTTAAAGCAGTTTATTGACTGGCAGTTGTAATTCAGAAAATATTTGTGTTTTTTTTAACTCCCTCAAATTTTGTTGCTGGTTTTCTACAGATCACGTCTTGCAGCAGCCAGTATTATGCTACCTGCTTCAGAGGGTTCGGACCAAGAAGCTCAGAGAGATGTTATTCAGTTGTTATGCTCTATTTTCATGGCAAACCAGGGTGGGAGTGAGGGATCTGGGGAAGATAAACATTTGCAACTGGTAGGTCCCATTTCTGATGTAGAATTTTGTCGAAGTTGCTCATTTTTATTCCTTGTTTATTAATGTACTGCATCAAAGAGTGGAAGTTAATGTCACTGATATTATAATTTCTATATAAATAATGTCTTATTGATCTTTGCATCCTTTTTATCGTATCCTTTAATGCTTCATCATCATTTTAGATAATGGAGTGTCCTTTTTGTTTTATTTGTTACTTGCAAGTGAAAGATCTAGATTTAATTCAAATGGACAATTAAATAAAAGTTGTTGGATCTGGGCATAAGGTTTGAAGAGTTAAGTCAAGAACTACTGTTCTTGTTTGCTTCTGATGTTATTTTCTCGAGTTACGATGTGTTTCATCATGCAGAATGACGAGGCAGCTCTGCTAGAAGGTGAGAAGGAAGCTGAGAAAATGATAGTAGAAGCATATTCAGCCTTGCTTCTAGCCTTTCTTTCTACTGAAAGGTTATCATTCTTGTCCTTTTTTTGCTCAATTTTAGCTTGCAACATTTATTCAGGCTTTTATGTGTATATACATTTTTGGCTTACAGCAAGAGCGTACGGGAAGCAATTGCTGACAACCTTCCAGATCGCAAGTTAGCTATTCTTGTACCTGTGTTAGACCGATTTGTGGTATGTTGCTGTTGGCACTAATGAATACCATGTCAAATTAGGTTCTGCACTTACAATTTGTTACGTCCTGCCTTGTTTGCCTTTTCTTTAAAAAAAAAAAAAGGGAAGGGGGGGGGGGGGGGCTTATCGTAACGGTTATAGGAGTATGGGTTTAGGTTTAAACGACAACTAACACTGTTTGTTTTGGGGAGGTAAAACATTTGTCGTGTAGTTTAGCTACTGCTCCAAAGCAAACCTGGCTAGAAAATACCCATCGACACTGCCTTACTAATTGCTATAACTTCTGTGACCTAAATAAAGAGGACAAGATGTAGTCTGTGTTTTAGGTTTTAATTTATTGGCAGCACGGTGGGATCATTTATTGGGAGTCCTCGCCCAGCCTAGTTTTTGGATATGGCCTACTCTGTTATCTAGGGCCCACGTTTCAATGTTTTTGTTTACAACAGTTATAGCATCTTCAACTCATAATTACACTTCTCCAGGAATTTCACTTGAGTTTAAACATGATCTCGCCGGAGACTCACAAAGCCGTGAGCGAAGTTATTGAATCATGTCGGATTCCATGAAGAGCTCTCTGCCAACAGAAAAACTTGTACAGCTTCAGCCTACAGTAGTGTTTGTTACAGGACTTGCCCAAGGAAATGAGATTTGCTGCCTGGTCACCTCATTATACTGACCAAATCTTTTTTTTTACTCAATTCAAAGTTCTGCATCTTGGCTCCATTTTATTGTTCCAATACATACCCTACCCTTTTCCTGTGTTTGTTTCATGTGATTGGTGACCAGATGCTTTGTATACAAAATTCAGTAGCAAAATGCCCGGATTCATTCCTGGCACGGTTTCTGTGTAATAGTAGTGTTATTTTTCCCTCCTTTTGGTTCAATTGTTTTTATTCATTCATTTTCTTGTATCAGGAGCCTTTATCCACCCATCCTTTGTTTATTCATCGCTTCAGAAACTTTATGAGATGGAGCCGGGTAATTTTTTTTATTTTATCTAAATAACGATAGAGATTAGTATGACAATTTGACTAGATTTCATATTAATGTACTGTTTCTCCTCAATTGGGTTCCCTGGCCCTTTTTGGGTTGTAAGACTGCATTAAATGCCAGTTCTTTAGCAGTAATACTTCTGCTAATTTTCTTATTTTGGGAGAAAAAGAACGGTAATTAGTAGCATCCATATTAAGTGGGTCATAAAAAATGAGCTTGCATAAGAAAATTCATGCCCAATGAAGGGGAAATAAAAACAGGTTTGTAAGTGGGACTAGGTTTTAATTTATGCACCACGGTGGACCAATGATTCAAAAATAAAACCTTGTCTAATTTGTAGTCAGAACAAGAATCATTACATTATCTACATGGAACTTTATATGCATTTTGGAATCTAGATTTCTCATACAAGTCTTCCATTAGCTGCAAGATCTTCTAAATCGAGGAATTGATTTCTGAGCACAACAGTTGGTTCCTGCTAAAATTTACTAAAAAATAATTCTCCGCACGCGATATGGTTTTTTTTGGAAGAACTGTTGGATATATTCTCTTTTTACAAAACATTGAATAAGAAAAAAAATGAACAGTGGCAAGTAGTTTGATGAATTGTTGAGATCACCACGCTACTCGTTACCAGAGAATTGCTAAGGTCATGGCTAATCCCACACTCATCAGAAGTATTTAGAAAGCCTCATCACGACATGGTTAGTCTGTTGTGCTTAGGAAGCATAGGATGTGGAGGAGGAGGAGGTGGCAAAGGTGGTGGTGGAGGAGGTGGAGGCGGATTTTGGGGAGGAGAAGCAGGAGGTGGAGGTTGAGGAGGAAGAGAAGAAGGAGGTAGACGATGACGCTCAGAGTTTTTTGGTATATCTTCCGCACGGTGTTTCATATTGGCGATTGAGCTAAAGAGCAAAGAGAAGGATGATGAAGGAAAAACTTATGAAAATGTGGAGTTTAAATTATAGACATCTGAAAGGGACATGAAAAAACCATCATTGCAAGTGTTGGAAGTTGAATAGAGCATAATGAAAGGGTACCTAGTATATTCTCATGATGACGAACATCGGATAATGAGGGGCACTCATAGTCAACACGAGGAAGATGAAAGGTTTCGAAAGCTCCAATTAACATTTAAGTTAGAGCAGTTAGGTATGTTGTCAAAAATACTTTACGGTTTTTAATTAATAACTGTGAATTGTTAAGTTGCTTTTGTAACTTTATCATTAACTCAACGTTTATTAAGTTGGAACCATTAAGTATGTCAGGCAAAAATACTTTACAATTCTTAATTAATAACTGTGAATTATTAAGTTTTTTTTTTTTAAAAAAAAAAAACTCAATGTCTGTCTGATGAGAATGAGGAAGAGGAAGAGGAGGGGATGAGGACAACCGTCAAGAATATTTTATAATTTTTAATTAATAACCGTGAATTAAGTTGTTTTTTTAACTTCATTTTTAATATTTTAAAAAAATGACCACTACCGCTCTCATTGTCTTTTTCCTCATCCTCATCATCACAAGAGGGAGATTAAAGGTCTGGCTACAAGTTATATTCAACATTATTGGGATGCAATATGTGGTTCAACTTTCTATTCAGGATATTGATGTATGCCGCGAGACACCTTGTGTCACAGTTAAGGCTTGCCAACATTTGCATAAGAGCCTCCATTTCAGAGGAGGAGGAGAAGGAGGAGGAGTTGGAGGGTTTAATATCCCAAAATATGCTCTGATAAATTCCCTAAATGATGTATATGTAATTGGTGAAAAGAAATGGTGAATTTTGACTAAAGGGTCAATTTTACTATAAATACCCGATTTTGCCAAAATCGAAAATTTTGAGACATATATTGGTACCAGTGAGATATATGAAATTAACACTTCTTTGTCCCATTTTAGTGCATTGGATTTGACCAAAAGGAATGAAAAGAAGTTTCATGAGTATTATTAGAAATTATGGGGAAAATTGAAAGAAGGTTAAAATTGTAACTTTTACGAAATTGTGCCGTAGGTCTCATAATTATTTAAACCTTATGGGCATATGAGCATGAGTTATAAGCTAACAAAATGGATTAAAATCATCCTAGGAAAGGCCTAAAAAGTTCAGCCAAGATCGATCCAAAAAGAAAAATTAGATTCCAACTAAAAAGCTAACTAATGGCATTTTGGTAATTACGTAGAAGTTGAAGGAAAATTTAGTTATTAGCCCCCTAAACCGACTTGGACTCTTAATAATTCACTAAAATCTTCTTATTTTTTCATTAAGGTCAAATTGCATGCCAAAAAGGAAGGGAAACTGAAATTAGAATCAAGGATCATTGGATTTCAATTAAATTTCTAACTGATGGCAAATCGGTAATTAAATCATAGTTGAAGGGCAATTTGGTAATCTTCCCACCTAAACTGACTTTGAACCCCAAATAATCAGATTTTCCTTCTCTCTTCACTCATTCATTTTGGTCTCAAGCATCCATACACACCAAAGAGAGATCTTGGCCGAAAGTGGAGGAGAAGAAGAAGAAGAAACTTGAAGAACCAAGGTAAGATCTTGTGTTATGGACTTGTCTTCCCTAGTTCTTCTCTCTTCCTACTTCCTAACCCTTGAAACACTCTTGTATGGCTTCTTAGAAGTGTTGTTCAAAATCATTGTTGAGCCAAGAAGGAAGAGATTTTGCAACAAAATGCCGAACAAAGCTCGGTGAGTAATTCTACGCTCTCGTGATATTCTGGAACTGGCTGGTGGTTTTTTGTGATTTTCTTGAAAATTTGGTGACTGGAACCCTAAGGGGAGGTGCTGTCCAATTGATAAAAATGAGTGAAAGTATGTATATGGTCTAAATAACAAGATACAAGTGGTTAGAAACCAAGATTAGGGTGTTTGTGAAGTGAAATTGTAAAACACAATTGTGGCCACATTACACCTTAGTTTCAGTTAGTGATAGGGTAGACCAGGGGAGTATGAATTTGGACAATTTGAAAGTTTCATTGTGTTTAACATGAAAAATTGTGTAGGGTAAAGGTTCGGTAGAAATTTTGGAAGATCCGGGATTGAATTGTGTTTAAGCCCAGAAAATTGTTTTGAAAGTTCTGTTCAGGCGGTAAATATGTGACGAATGTTTGGGCAATAAATGAAGTCCAATCGCAATAAAATTTCTCTAGATTAAATTAGACATAATGAGCTTTAATTTGATAGGTCATTTGTTGAATTTGAATTTGTGTACATTGAGTTATGAATTTTTGAAAATGACCTATGATCCTAGAATAAAAACTGGACAATAACCACTGTTTGATAAATTATGGATTGGAATTCGTGTGAATGGCTGCTGAGCCCATTTGACCTTCAAACTAGATTTAATAATGAGTCTATAGAGTTTAGAATCACCTCATTTGGACACTTGTATTAGGAGATATGAATTTTCAAAGTTTCACTACGAATTTTGGAAAAAAGTGTTAAATTGTATGAAAATGATGCAAGCCAAGGAACTTGATGATCATGGTTTAGGTGTAATAGTTTCATATTAGTTACATTGTACTAGATGACATTTGGAATGTCAAGAGTTATAATAAGTATTAGCAATTGTCCATAATGTGTTCTTATAGGAACTCGTAATCGCTCGAAACAAACAAAGTTCTTGAAATTGACTTGGTTAAAGCAATCGGGTAGTAACTCTAATATCACATACTATATATGGCTGTATATGTTATTTGAACCATATCTATGAAAAGTCCCGCCCCAAATGGAGGCCAGTACCACTCATTGAAGGACTGACCATGGAGTATCTTCTTGCTGGCCAAAAACCAGGTGTAAGACCTATTAGATAGTAGTCCTTAGATGGTTAACCTAGTTGCATTTAGGCGACTTGGGGTACTTCCGATTAAGAACCAGACATACAGGAGGACTTTTGGTAGTTTCTAGTCAATTAGTTCTAGTTGGGTGTCTTGATTAAGAACTCCGACGTACAGGAGGACTCTCGGTACATGCCAATTCATTATACCTAGCACTATGGTTATGTGATATGTGCATACTGTTTTGGTTACAAATGACATGCTATCTGAATGCTATACATGTTGTTGTGGACTGTTTAGTTTACGTTTATGATTAACTGTCATGTACTATTTATACTTTGTTGTGGGATTAATCTGTTACTTTGGAATGCTTCGGGATTCCATTCCTTGTTATTACCTATGAAATCTCAGACATACCCAAAGAGATTGGACATGGTCAAAGAGGCGGGCAAAGCTCCAATGGAAAGTCAACGAACATAAAAACTTAATGGCTGCAGTTTAGAATTTTAAATAGTACTATAGTGTATAGACTATTTAGTTAAAGTTATTTTAGAACTGTTATATTATGACATTAGTTTTTTGGATCATTGTATTGAGAACTCTGTAGTTATTCATGTACATAACCAAGGATGTTTAAATTTTCAGTATATTATTCTATACTTGTGTTACTTACTAAATTTCGCTGTATTACTCTGATAAATGTCGTAATTACATGGGGTATGACAAAAGCGGCGGCGGTGGAGGAGGAGCTCGTTGGGAACTTAACTTGATAAAAGAGAAGGAGGAAGCCGATAAAGAAAAGTAGTAAAAATCATAAGGAATAGATGAGTTTAAATAGAGGTATTACGAAGGATTATGAATTATGACTTATGACTTATGAAGAAGGTCTAACATATTTCAAAGGGTTATGAAAGTGTTAGACAACGGATGTTTCTGAAGATTGTTATGTTTTGTCTTCGCTGATATAAGGATTAGAAGACGACAATTGTTTTAAAAGAAACATCACTTTTGTCACTGAATAAATGATGATTATTAATTATAACTGTCATTTTTACGTTTTTGCGAATTCCGCCTCACAATACATGACAGTTCACAAAATTAACCGTTACTTTTAAACTTTATATTTCTTTGCACGACTTCAGCCTCGATATACATGATGTTTATGAGCTATAACCGTTATGTATTAAGCGTTACAAATGTAGAAAGCTGTAGTAGTGCAAGCTCTGTTCCATACAGCTTAGACAAAAAAAAAAATTATTACACAATCACATCCCTTGGAATGAGAGTGCACTGCCAACTTGAATACCTCATAAATCTCAACTATACGTAGCCATCAGCCCTAATATTTTCCCTCAAATTTATGGTGTCTCTGACAATCAAAGAGACACAAAACTATGATGCATAGATACAGTATGCGAAGTAGACAATACATATATCAAATATAATGATCTGTTCTTTTTCTGAAATTATTGGATGGATACTTTTTAAAATATGTATGTGTAAAAATTTATAGAAAACAAAATATAATTGCAATTTAAGAAATTCAATAACATATATGTATAGCCTTTTGATAGTAACTCTACCAGTCAGAACATAATCATTATTCATTAATTAATATTTTTATTAGTAAGAATATTATTTAGGTCCCAAATAAAGAAAATAATATATTGACAAGTCTTATGACTTTTTAATGGTAGCTCTTCATTTATCAATAGAAACTTTTTATATATTATTTTTTATGGTTGAGACTAAATGTCTGTCAATAACAAGATATAAAAATGATACAAATGTCAATAAATGCAAAATACCATAGCAGCGACAACTATTTACATTAAAAAAAAAAAAAAAAAAAAAAAAACACTGTCGCTTCTTACATCAGCTGCATATGCAATTTTAAAGGATTTCAATTCATGAGGGAAAGCTTTGAGGGAAAGGAAGGGGAGGGGATGTTACCTTGTTTGATTTGTTAGAGGATATGAAAAGGAGAAAAGATCCTTTATTTTGTTTGAGAGAGGAGGGGAGGGTGGTTTAAGATGTTGGCTTCCCTCCCTTCCAAAATTTTAAATTAAATGAGGGGAGGGGATCAATTTTTCCCATCCCCTTAAATGAGGAGAGGGTCTGTTTGGTTCAACGGAAGGGAGGGGATGGGAAAGATCTTAACGTAGGAGAGGGGAAAAGAGTGGATAAGAGGGATTTAATATTACTTTGTTTGAATGATAAGAAGGAAGAGGAGGGGAGGGAAATTATTTTTACATAGACAACTTTATGGTTACTTTGTTTCAATATGCTATTTTGTCCAACCAATAAAACAGGGATAGAATCCATATCTCACATAGAGGTAGCATATGGTTCTCCAATGCTAAGTTTGAATCTGTCCTCCTCAAGTTGACTGAGGTGGAATGTGAATCCTCATAATCCTTCTTCTGTATAGGGAGAAGTTGTTACAACTTGGAGATTGAAAGAGTTGGCAGAACAACATACAAGTCGAGGAAATAATAGAGTGACTCCGAACAAGAGGGATGGGAGGGTATGATTACAGGTTCTTGAGCTACACGGCCTTCGCTACTACGGGGTCAAGGACAAGTGGAATATTTGGACCCGTTACACTTTTTCCCAACTCAACCGTCAGCTTAGAGGACTACTTCAACTACGGCGGTCGTGCTCCCAAAAAAGTATTAGTCCCTGTTGGCTGTTGCTGAATACCCAAACAGCTCTCCGACATCCTATGCCGGCGACGATGATGAGCGGTATCGCCCACATAGGGATGATGAGTTGCTTATCAAAATAGCTGGGGTACCAATACCAATTGCTTTGAGACCATTCGACGTGTATGAATATGGACATGGGTCTCACAAAATTACACAGAAGTCCCAAGGGACTTTTTTGATATTATTTGTATGGAAATAAAATCTAGGTTTTTAAATGTTGTTATAAATACATGCATTTCCGGTTGTAAATATGACTTTTTCTGTTATAAATGGTCAGATTTTAAGTTTTGTTGTAAATACAACACTTCCTGTTGTAAATCTAGCTTTTTTCGGTTGTAAATGATATATCTACATTCAAAATCCAGGTATTTAAATGTTGTTGTAAGTATAGGCATTTCATCTTGTAAATATGGTTTTTTCTGTTGTAAATGTCCAGATTTTAAATTTTGTTGAAAATACAGCACTTCCTGTTTTAAATCTAACATTTTTTCTGTTGTAAATGTATTCTCTACGTTCAAAATTCAGGTGTTTAAATGTTGTTGTAAATATGGACATTTCCGGTTATAAATATGGCTTTTTATGTTGTAAATAGTCAGGTGTTTAAATGTTGTTGTAACTATAGGCATTTCCTATTGTAAATATAACATTCCTTGTTGTTAATATAAATAATATCAAAAAAGCCCCTTAGGACTTCTGTGTAATTTTGTGATTTCAATAGACTTTTTTGTAATTTTTTTCGTTCCTTGGGACCAGGGGCGGAGGCACACTAGTGCCCATGTGGGCAAGTGCAGACATAAACATTTTTGAAAATATATATTTTGTAAGGGACCTTTGTTTTGAGTTAGCTGATTAGAGTAGTGGTTATAACTTTCCCATTCAAGTGTGAGGTCCCGGGTTCGAACGCTGTTATCCGCATAGGTTTTTTTTTTTTTTTTTTTCAATCTCACTTCTCGCCGTTCTAACGCATGACTCACCGGCCCCCGCTCAATTTCATTCTCCCAAAAACCCAAAGCTCCGTCGTCGGCCTCAACTCACCGCTCTCACCCACGGTGCTCGGCTCCCAAACCTCCGTCGTCGGCGTCTTCCAGCTCCTCCGAGGTAATTTTTGAAATTTAATCTCACTCACCGATCCCCCTCTTTTCAATTTCGTTAGGGTTCTTTGATTCTGATTCAATTCCCTCGTCGTCTTCTCACTCCATTGTCGGAATTTCTGTTTGATCCGAAGGTTTTCTTCATCGTTGGTTAGTTTCGATCTTGAATCAGAATCAGAATCAATTTCTTCACCGTTGGTTAGTTTCGATATTGGGGTTGTTCGGCTGGAGGTTAGCATTTGTTTCTCTTTTTTCGTTTAACCGTATTCTCTCGCTTCATTTTTCTCCATTAGATGCTTTGTTCATCTCTTTAATAAATTGCTTCTGCTGTCTTGGCAAAATCAAATGTTGGACTCGTGTGAGAGGATGAAAGAATTTAAACAACTGGAATTGAATCTGAGAAAGTCAGGATATACTTAATCATAATTGTTGATTGATCTTGAACATATTAGAACAGAGAAGAACTCTTAAACTGATATGCTATCCAAACGTGTTTTAGCAATGCCTTTGGATTTCAAACTTCAATGCAGCCATGCATGTGAGATTCTGATTCAATTCCGTCTGTGCCTTATTTCTATGAAACTATGAATATATGCAATCGTGCCTTGGTTACACTGTATCCTTGATTTGGATTTTGGTGTTCTATTACCTTAGTTTGGGCATTTAGGTTAATGGGTCTATAAATAGGATATTGAAGAGATGCAATAGGTGTCTATTGAATGGTATATTTCGTTGTAGCCTATTCTTTCCCTTTTATACGTATCATTTTCCCTATATGTTCTTGGCTGATTTATTGAGCAAATTTTTATGTTCTTTTGATAGTATTATTTTGTGGATAGTGCTACATAACGGGGTTGCCCTCTCATCCTTGGCCTGGTTTCAAAGCTTTGGCTTTAAAAACCCTGTTTGTGGATAGTGCTACCCTGTTTGCTGCAGAATTACAATGAAACCATATTTCTGCTCCATAATCAATTGCTGTGTTTTAAGTCTGAACATTGAAACTAAGAGTCTGAGACTTTCTTGTGATAGAAGCCCAACCAAGGTGTAAAAGTAAGTGAAGCTAGGCATTATTGAACAAGAAATTGTGGAGACAAGAGACATATCTCATCATCCATCACAACAATTAGAAGATATAGGTGCAAGTTCAGTGTAAGTCTGAGATAATGCATTTAAAATTTTCCTTTTAATTTTTTTCCCCCCACTAATTGTGCACCCATAAACTTTGAAACCTGGCTCCGCCACTGCTTGGGACCTACGCGTAATTTTCCCAATAATTTAGGCAGCTTTGCGCGTCACGTTCTATCATCTCAACCAATCTCAATTTTCTCTCATCCATAAATAGGCATCAAAATCACGTATCAAATGATGCAATGATTATAAATATTTCCGAGTATGTGACGGGGTTATAAAGCAGCAAAGACATGGAGAGTTCAAGCTGAATAGCAAAAAAAAAAAAAAAAAAAAAATCCCTATAATTATATTTATACACTTAAAGATTAGGCACCATACGAAAGCAAGTACATCTATTTACATCTAGAGATTGTCATTTCTCAAATAAGCCACCTATGCAATTTTGAAGGATCACAAGGCATACAAGAATAATTAAGACATCTTTTCATGGAATGCTCAAGCCACTGAATCAATCTCAATTTTCCCACAATCGTAATTAGGCACAGAAATCAAGCATCAAATGATGCAATGATCATCAATCTTTGCATGTACACATACCCCGAAAATTTGACAATATATGTGGAGGCTACAAAGCAGCAAAACATGGAGAGTCTAAGCTGAAGATCAAAAATAGACCCCTATAATTATATTAACACATTATACACTTCAGTATTAGACATCAAATATTATAAATGTCTTGAGCCTCGTAGGAGCGCATTGTATATGTAAGTTTAAATACTAAAGTAAGGGCATCTATTTATTTCAGAAAACTGTCATTTTTCCAATAAGCCACATTTGCAATTTCAAAGGATGACAAAGCATGCAAAAGAAATAAAAAATTAAGCTAGCTTTGCATGCCAAGTTCAAGCCTCTGAGTCAATCCACATTCATCGGTCTCAACTTTCCCACATTTGTAAATAAGCATCAATCTCAATTTTCCCACATGCATGACTAGGCATCGAAATCAACCATCAAATGATGCATTGATAATCAATCTTTGCAAGCGTACACACATAAAAAATTTGCCAAAGTATATGTATAGGGGCTATAAAGCAACAAAGACATGGAAAGTCTAAGTTGAAGAGTAAAAGTAGACTCCTATATGTTTATGCACTAGCAGATTAGGCATCAAATAACATAAATGTCAATGAGCCTCGTAGGAGTGTATTAAATATAAAATCTCAACGATTTCGAATGATCACAAGCCATACAAAGATAATTATGGCATCTTTGCATGCAATGTTCAAGCCTTCGAATCAATTTCAGGGCCCGTTTGGTACAGGGAAGATTTAAAGAGGGAAAGGAATTTAAAGGAGGGAAAGGAATGGAAGGGAAGATTGCGAGGGAAATTAAAAAAGTTGAGCTGTTTGGTAGACATGGGAAGGGAACTTAAGTTGAGGGAAAATAAATGGTTTGGTATGAAGAATTATGTGTTAGTTAAGTGAGAATGTGAGGTGAAATACCAAAAATGCCCCTAAATTAAAAAAACAAAAAAAACATTCCTGTAATTGAATTTTGTTTTTCCGCAGTGGCAGAACAACAAACCCTAAAACTAGATGGCGTGAATGTGCAGCTGGAAACTGAAGTAGTGGTGGATGCGAAATGAAATTGCCTCGACGACTGGATTCGGGATGTTTGAAGGACGACGCACATGGAAGGAATTAGAAAGTGACAACTCAAAAAGACGAAACCAGAAGCGACAATTCATATAAACGGATGAACAAGGGAAAAACGATTAAACTTTGAACCCAGCGGATGCACTGATAGAGAAGGCAAAAATAAATGGAAATAAACACTCAGAAGAACCATGAAAAGTTTGAAGTGGGTGAAAAAAAGGAGTTGGTTCGTTAGGAAAAACAGAGGTGAAGACTGAAAATTAGTACTGTGTATACATACTAGATAAAAAATGACATTTTTTCCACACACAAAAGAAAAAAACGGTTGAGTATCAAGATATCAAAGGTGTTACCTTTATTCTGCCTTGCCATTTAGGTCAACGAAAAAAGTGAAAGTTCTTTTAATGAATTTCCAAATAAAGGAACGAGTACTGTGAATAAAACTGGCTATCTGACAACGTTTCCCTGATTGGCTAATGAATCGATGTATAACTGGATAAGCATGTACTTGCGTAGTGTTTTGCGAGGAAAAGCAAGACAGCAGGCACACTTTCAAGGTCAAGCACACAGAATGAGATTAATTAGCCAAACCCGTGCATGATGAACCAAGATGTGGACATGATGAATCAATCCCGACAATTCTCGGGAATTATATTTGAGTTCTCGAGAATGACATTAATTGGAGAATGCTCCTTCTAACTCGAGAATAGTATATTTAGACAAATGATAAATAGAGTGAATTTAATGCTAAATTACCTCAATTCAAGTGTGTATTGGGAACACTTGAAGCCTTTTGATGATAAATTTGATCTTAGCATAGCAAATTGATGAGATAGATTTGTATTCCTAGATGGCGGATGGCAGATGGTAGTTCTCAAGAATTCTTCTTACATACTCGAGAATGGCTGAAAAGTCTTCACTCCAAGAATTCTTTTTGTTCTTCAGTTCTCGAGAATTTAGTTTGAATTCTCGAGAATTAGTATTGTAAATGTCTTGAACCCCCTCTGTCTTCGACAATTCTCGAGAATCCCTTGATGATTCTCGAGAATCCTTAGTTAAAAGAGCTTCTCCTGTATTTGCACCTGCGTTGAAGTTGAGTTGCATCTCCAAATGCCAGTGTCATCAATTCCAAGTTCGCGACCTTCGTTCAGCTAAACCCTCGAATGTCTTTTTTAATAAACACATGCATTGTATATAGGGGCTTTTTTGTCCCTAACATTCACTCTCCCAGGAACGAAAACGCTATCTCGCTAGATTAGGAGGGATTCAACTTTCCCACCATTGTGGGAAGATGGAGCCTGGCGGGAAACCCATTTTCCCTGACAATCGCGCACCAAACAGTTTTTTCCGTGGGAAGCCACTCATATTCCCTTTCCCTTTATTGAAATCAGTGTACCAAACGGGCCCTCAGTTTCCCACAATCGTAATTAGACATCACTCTCAATTATCCTACATTTTTAAATAGCCGTCAATCTCAATTTTCCCACATCGTAAATAGGTATTGATCTCAATTTTTCCAAATTCATAAATAGGCACCAATCTCAATTTTCCCACATCTGTAAAAAGGCACCAATCTCTATTTTCTCATATACGTAAATAGGCATCAATCTCAATTTTTCCAAATTCATAAATAGGAACCAATCTCAATTTTCCCACATCTGTAAAAAGGCACCAATCTCAATTTTCCCACATTCGTAAATAGGCATCAAGCTCAAATTTTCCACATTTGTAAATAGGCATTAAAATCAAGCATAAAATGTAGTGACCATCAATCTTTGTAGTGGTGGAACCAGAAAATAGTTTTAGCCCGAGCCAAAAAATAAACATATTGAACTATTTACTAAATAATGTCGCATAACATTAAAATACAAATAAATAATAAGCGATAATTATAAATCAAAACCAGATATAAGATGATAACATTTTTAGTAGGTATCTCAAATAAGAATTTTACTTTCCTCTTACAGCTCAATAAGTAATGAACCAAACATTATCCTAAAGATATCACAAACACAATCATAATAATTATATGTATAATGAAATTTAATAAAATTAACACTTAAATGCGTACTCCACCGACCTCAAAACAAAATAATTGGAGAAAATAAAAGAAATATAATATGAACCCAAAAAATGTTTTAAAAAAAACATAAAAATTTGATTCAATTTCAGCTAAGTAAATAACCTATTATAATCTATTTTTTTAAAGAGAAATTCATTA
This sequence comes from Acacia melanoxylon, assembly GCA_019022615.1. Taxonomy (NCBI): domain Eukaryota; kingdom Viridiplantae; phylum Streptophyta; class Magnoliopsida; order Fabales; family Fabaceae; genus Acacia; species Acacia melanoxylon. The sequence goes on along the minus strand of JAFJYJ010000065.1, from coordinate 3,163,083 downwards.
TAAAATCATAAGATAACCAAATAATAAATCCAAACCAATTAAAATTAGCCATTAATCATCATCTACATTTATATAGCCATTCTATTGTCAAAACTCAAGACTCTCTCAAAATCATAACCCCAAATATGTAGAATAAAATACTTATCTGAGGCCAAATTATTGGCCAAAATAAAACATTATATGATACATACATATAAATATATAAGATAAGAGAAGGTCAGCTGGCCCGGCCCCAATTGGCCATAACCTGATTCCCATAACCTGATTCCGCCATTGAATCTTTGCAAGTGCGTATAAACCCAAAATTTAACGAAGCATATGTATGGGGCTAAAAAGCAGCAAGGACATGGAAAGTCTATATAATCATATTATGTAGTTGAAGATTAGGCATCAAATGATATATATGTCATTGAGCCTTGAAGAAATGCAATTTTCCCACATTTGTAAATAGGCATTAAAATCAAGCATCAAATGATGTAGCGGCCATCAATCTTTGCAAGTAAGTATAAACCCAAAATTTGACAAAGTATACGTATGGGCTATAAAGCAGCAACGACATGGAAAGTCTAAACTAAAGAGCAAAAGTAAACCCTATAATCATATTATGCAGTTTAAGATAAGGCATCAAATGATTGATATGTCATTGAGCCTCGAAGAAATGCATTGCATATACAAGTTTTCACATACCAAAGCAAGGACATCTATTTATTTAAAAAAACTGTCATTTTTTCGGATAAGCCGCATGAAATTCAAAGGATCACAATACATGGAACGGAGCTTGAGACATCTTTACCTGTGAAGTTCAATTCACAGAAAGAATCTCAATTTTCCCACATTCATATACGCACGTCCAAATGATGCAATGATCAAATGAGCCACATGAGCAATTTCAGAGACATGCAAGAATAATTTAGGTAGCTTTGCATGTCAATTTCAAACCTCTCAATCGATCTCAATTTTCCCACAATCGTAAATAGGCATTGAAATTAAACATCAAATGATGTAGGGTTCATCACTTTTTTGCAAGTGCGCATAGACAGAAAATTCTCCAACGGAAAACTATATAGCATATATGTAAAGGGGCCACAAACCAACAGAAACATGGAGAGCTTAAGCTAAAGAGCAATAGTAGAGTCTATAATTATATTTATGCACATTAAGATTAGGCTTCAAATAATATAAATGTTAATGAGCCTCGTAAGAGTGCATTACATGTAGAAGCTAAAATACCAAAGAAAGTACATCTATTTACATCAAAAAATTTCCATTTCTCAAATAAGTCACATAAGCAATTTTGAAGGATCACATGGCATGCAAGAACAAGGCAGCTTGGCATGTCAAGTTCAAGTCTTTGAATCAATCCCATTCTTCCCACATTCACATACAGGCAAGCAAATCAAGCTCCAAATGACACAGCGATCGACAATCATTAAAAGTGTGCAGACATGAGAAATTTGGCAATAAAAAAATTATATAGCATATGCGGACGGAAGCTACAGAATAGCAAAGACATAAGCAGTCTAAGCTGGACAAAAGTCGACTATTAAAATTATATGTGTACATTGAGATTAGGCATCAAATGATACACGTCACTGAGCCTTGTACGAATGCATTACTTATACAAGTTCAAATACCAAAGCAAGGACTTCTATTTATTTCAAAAAAACTGACATTTTCCCAATAAGCCGCATGTGCAATTTCAAAGTATCCAAAGGCATGGAATGAACTCAAGACATCTTGTTAGATTTAATAATTAATTATTATTATTCTGTAAATACCTATTGTAGGTATACTAGCTGTCATGTATTTGTACATGCCACATGGATGGCTAAGATTCATTTGTAACCCTAATTTACACTATATAAAGGATAAGGGCCAGAGGAGATATCACTCTTGGCTATTCATTTTGACCTAATTCTATCTTGGTACCAGAGCCTTTTTTTAAAAAAAAATATATATATATATTTCTCTCTTGCCTTTTTCTTTACCTTTCCTTTTCGCGATTGCATCTTCTATATCATCTGCGACTACGACGTCTCTGCCTGCGACCTCTCCTCTAAAATCTTATGCCCTTTTTCAATCATCTAGCCAGACGTGTTCAATTAAGTTGGATCAAAACAATTAGCTGGTCTGGGCATCTGTCGTCTTGCCCCTTATTGAGGGAAATCGGCTTCAAACACACATAGATCCATCGGCCCCTATTCCGTCGATGGCCACCATACTTCCAGGTTCTACTGCTGCCGTCTCTAATCCAGCGTTTGAGGACTGGTTTGCCGTTGACCGGATGCTTATCGGCTGGCTTCGCAACACCATGACCCAGGATGTTGCGACCCAACTCTTGCACTGTCGTACCTCCTATGAACTCTGGGTTGAAGCACGCGCTCTCACGTCGGCCTTCTCCAAGTCCAGGCTCATGATCTATCGATCTGAGCTTCACAATACTAGGAAGCATGGTCTCACAATGACTGAATACTTGATGCGCATGATCATCTCTCTCTGGCTGGAGCTCCAATTTCTGCCGATGAACTAATACTCCATATTCTAAATGGTTTAGATGGGGATTATAACCCCATTGTAGTTAAACTCATCAACCAGGTAGGACTGACCTGGGTCAATGCTCAGTCGGCTCTCCTCGCCTTTGAATCTCGTTTGGAGCAGTTGAATCAATTCTCTTCTTTGTCGATTCAACCTTCTGTGAATTTTGCTGCCAAAAATTTTGATTCAGTTGACCATCGTTCCTCTAGTTGTGGTCCCTGGAGAGGAGGCCGAGGTGGTCGTGGTCGCTCCCGTGGACGCTCAAATGGCAACAACAATACTGGTCGGCCCTTTTGTGATTTGTGTGAAAAACCAGGTCATCGTGTTTCCAATTGCTACAAACGTTTTGACAGAACATTTCGCCCTCCCTCTCACTCCACACCTCAAGCTTATTTTGTTGATTCTTGTAAGATAAATAGTCTAAATGTTGTATCTATTCATGTACATAAGAAGGGTATTTATACAATAGGAGAGAGCCTTAGAATTGATGGCTCTTAATGACTATTTAATGAGGATTATCTCCTAATCCCTGATTTATAGGGATTCTAATATATTTCCTAACACTCCCCCTTAAGTTGGAGCATAGATGTTAATCAAGCCCAACTTGTTACAAAGATAGTTAACCCGAGTCCCATTTAAGGCCTTAGTCAGAAGGTCAGCCAATTGGTCACTAGACCGCACATGCCCCGTAGAAATAAAGTTCTCCTTGATCTTATCGCGTACAAAGTGACAATCAATCCCAATGTGTTTCGTACGTTCATGAAACACAGAGTTGGAGGCTATGTGTAGAGCAGCTTTATTATCACACCACAGAGTTATTGGTAGGGGCTATGAATCTGGAGGCCATTACTTCCTTGAGGATCAGGTACCGCGTTTAGTTGCTTGCTCTGGTGGTTCATCCCCGTTTGATATTCATTGTCGTTTAGGTCATGTGTCCTTATCTTCTTTGAAGAGGATGTATCCTCAATTCCATAATTTGTCTTCTTTAGAATGTGAGTCATGTAAGTTTGCTAAACATCATCGTGTTCACTTGGCACCTCGAGTTCATAAACGAGCTGCATCTCCCTTTGATTTAGTCCATTCTGACGTTTGGGGTCCATGTCCTGTTGAGTCTAAGCCTGGTTTTAGGTACTTTGTTACTTTTGTTGATGATTTCTCTCGCACCACCTGGCTTTATTTAATGAAAACTCGTTCTGAGTTGTTTTCTCACTTTTGCAATTTTTGTGCTGAAATCAAAACTCAGTTTGGTGTGTCTGTCAAAACCTTACGGAATGACAATGCTAAAGAATACTTTTCTGCCCAATTTCAAACCTATATGCTCTAGCATGGCATGCTTCATCAGTCCTCCTGTCCAGATACACCGGCTCAAAATAGTGTTGCAGAACGTAAGAACCGACACCTATTAGAAGTCGCTCGGGCACTCATGTTTCAAATGAATGTTCCTAAACCTTTTTGGGCTGACGCCGTCTCTACTGCGTGCTTCCTTATTAATCGTATGTCCCCTCTTGTCCTCAATGGTACAACTCCATACACTACCTTGTTTCCTTCCAAACCCCTGTTTCCTGTTGACCCTAAAATCTTTGGTTGTGTCTGCTTTGTTCACGATGTTCGTCCCACTGTTACCAAACTTGATCCCAAGTCTCTTAGGTGTGTCTTCCTTGGGTATTCTAGGGTTCAGAAGGGGTATCGGTGCTATTCTCCCACTCTTCGGCATTATCTTGTGTCTACCGATGTCACATTCCATGAGTCGACTTCGTTTTTTCCTGTCTCTACTCCACCCCCATCTATTGTCTCTACTGATAACACTTTCGACAGTCTTGATGACCTCTTGGTCTATACGGTTCAGTTCCGCGGTGCAAGCATCCGACTCGACTCGCTAAACCACCTATCTATCATGTTTATTGGAAACGCCCTAGGGCGAGTAATGTTGTCGACCAAGTTCATGACCCACCAATGACTGCTTTGACGTCTGATCCGACATCAGTTCCTTCCACTCCTACTTCTGAACCAGCACCAGTGCCTAACTGTCTTGATACTCCTGATCCTTCCGCTTCTACCTCTGAACCAAACACAGTGTCTGACACCTCTGATGACTTGCCTATTGCCTTACGCAAAGGTAAGCGTACTTGCACCTATCCTATTTCTTCCTTTGTTTCCTATAATCATTTGTGTCTCCTCCATCATGTTCCTTCATAGCATTCTTAGACTCTCTCACAGTTCCCACTACTCTCCAACAAGCCTTGACCCATCCCGGTTGGCATGCTGCGATGGAAGAAGAAATGGTGGCCCTTGATAAGGCTGGTACCTGGAATCTCGTTGATTTGCCTCTTGGCAAGAAGGCTATCGGGTGTAAGTGGGTATTCACGATCAAAACAAAAGCTGATGGCACCTTGGAACGTTTGAAAGCTCGACTGGTTGCCAAGGGTTATGCTCAAACCTATGGTGTTGACTATTCAGAAACCTTCTCTCCTGTGGCAAAATTGTCCTCTGTTCGCCTCTTCATTTCGATGGCAGCCAATTATGGTTGGGATCTTCATCAGTTGGATGTTAAGAACGCGTTCTTGAATGGTAATCTTCTTGAGGAAGTATACATGGAGCAACCACCTGGTTTTGTTGCTCAGGGGGAGTGTGGGAAGGTATGCCATCTTCAGAAGTCTTTATATGGCTTGAAGCATAGCCCTTATGCTTGGTTTGACAGGTTTAGCTATGTTGTTAAGAAGTTTGGTTTGATTCAGAGTAAGTGTGACCATTCTGTGTTTTATCAGCATACAGATGCTGGCATGATTCTATTAGTGGTATATGTTGATGATATTGTTATTACGGGTAGCAATGCTTCGGGAATCTCATCACTTAAGGCCTTTCTCAATTCTCATTTTCAAACAAAGGATTTGGGTCCGTTAAAGTACTTTCTTGGGATAGAGGTTATGAGAAGTAAGAAAGGCATCCTTTTGACACGAGAGGAAATATGTTCTTGATCTCGTTAAAAGAAACCAGGAAACTCAGAGCAGCACCGAGTAGCTTTCCCATGATTCCTAATCCCTTCTTGGACTTGGATGACCGCATACCGTTTGATGAGCTACCTGAGGATGTAAGAAAGAAAGTAGATTCGGAGAAGATCAAGCCGTTTGCCTACCCTGAGAGATACCGTAGATTAATTGGGAAATTGAACTATCTCACAGTAACTCGCCCCGATGTGACCTTTCCAGTTAGTGTGCTCAGTCAATTCATGACTGCACCAACCGTTGCTCAATGGGAAGCTTTGGAACATGTCTTACATTATTTGAAGGGCTTACCTGGTCGTGGTATACTCTATATACGAATCATGGTCACAATAAGATTGAATGTTTTTGTGATGCAGATCATGCGGGATCAAAGGCTACCAGAAGATCCACCACAGGATATTGTGTGTTTGTTGGTGGAAATTTAGTGTCATGGAGGAGTAAGAAGCAAGATGTGGTTTCTAAGTCGAGTGCAGAAGCTGAGTATAGAGCCATGTCTCAGTCAGTACAGGAAATTGTGTGGATTCACCAGTTAATGAAAGAGGTTGGTCTTGCCACGTCATTACCTGCGAAGTTGTGGTGTGATAATAAAGCTGCTCTACACATAGCCTCCAACTCTGTGTTTCATGAACGTACGAAACATATTGAGATTGATTGTCACTTTGTACGCGATAAGATCAAGGAGAACTTTATTTCTATGGGGCATGTGCGGTCTAGTGACCAATTGGCTGACCTTCTGACTAAGGCCTTAAATGGGACTCGGGTTAACTATCTTTGTAACAAGTTGGGCTTGATTAACATCTATGCTCCAACTTGAGGGGGAGTGTTAGGAAATATATTAGAATCCCTATAAATCAGGGATTAGGAGATAATCCTCATTAAATAGTCATTAAGAGCCATCAATTCTAAGGCTCTCTCCTATTGTATAAATACCCTTCTTATGTACATGAATAGATACAACATTTAGACAATTCTGAGGCTGCTTCTGACCCTGATTGGTATATGGATAGTGGGGCAAATCATCATGTTACAGCTCACTCATCTCAGCTTGATTCTATAGCTCCTATTGGTAAGCCCAATTCTCGTTTATTTACCTGTACGGGATCAACTGCTCAAATTCATGGTATTGGGTCTGCTTCTATCCCCTGCTCTGTCTCTAAACTTCAACTTAATGATGTTCTAGTTGTTCCCCACATTGCTAAGAACTTGTTAAGCGTCAATAAGCTAGTCTCAGATAATTGTGTTGCAGTAATTTTTACTAATGAGGGCTGTGTTGTGAAGGACAAGGAAACAGGGGCTCTACTGATGACAAGCACTCCAAGACAAGGGCTCTATCCCATGAACAGAGTTAATTCCATAGCTGAGGCAAACCTTGCAGAGACCTCCACGGGCTTAGAAAAACTTTTAAGTTGGCATTACAAGCTTGGACATCCAAGCAATAAAATTTTGCAGCAAGTTTTGAATGATTGTAATGTCAAAATTCGCTTTAATGATTTTGTTTGTAAAGCTTGTCGGTATGGTAAATCTAGGAAGTTACCTTTTTCACAATCTTTGTCTCATGCTACTTCACTCTTTGATTTGGTTCATACCGATATATGGGGTCCTTCACCTACACAATCTATTTACGGGCATCGCTATTATATCCATTTCATTGATGATTTTAGTCACTATACTTGGTTATATCCTCTTAAGCATAAAGGAGAAACAATTATAGCCTTTAAACATTTTCAAAAAATGGTTGAGACCCAATTTCGAACTAAGATCAAGTCTATTCAGTGTGATAATGGTACTGAATATAAGCCTATTATACCTATTACTGCAATTCTGGTATTATTATGAGATTTACATGTCCCTATACCTCCTCTCAAAATGGTAGAGCAGAGAGAAAACATCGACATATAGTGGAAATGGGACTCACACTTTTAGCTCAAGCTAAAATTCCTCTCACTTATTGGACTGAAGCTTTTCAAACAGCTGTCTATTTAATTAATCGTCTCCCAACTCCAATTCTACAAGGGAAGTCTCCTCTGTTTTGTTTGCATAAAAAGGAACCTGATTATCAATCTCTAAGGCCTTTTGGTTGCACTTGCTATCCGTGTTTGAAGCCTTACAATTCTCATAAGTTGGAGTATCACAGTAAAAGATGTGTCTATCTTGGCCCTGCTCCAAATCAGAAGGGTTTTAGGTGTCTAAGCCCAAGTGGACATATTTACATTTCTAGACATGTAATTTTTGATCCACTAACATTTCTTTTCATACCGGCCTTATGCACAAAGAAAGTCTATCAGAAGAGGCATTCGTTTCTCCCTCTATTGACATTGCAAACCAACTCCATAATCCAACTGGGCCCAACCTCAACGCTGCTCTTCCTCTCATGGCCCATCCACAATCTCAGCCCACAACTCCCACTTTCACTCATTAGGTACGTCACCCCTCCTCTCAGCCCATTATAAATTCTTCTCCACCTACTACTTCCTCATCTCAGCCCACTACTCCCTCCTCTCGGTCCACTACTCCTTCATCTCGGCCCATCTCTTCTTCAATCCCTATATAGCCTTCAACTTCACCTTCTACCATTTCTCTCCAGCCCAATCCGTCCACTACATCAATCAACCCACCCTCTCAATTGTCTCTTTCAATAACCAGCCCCACCACGTCACCCAACTTGTCTCTTTCTCCTTCATCTTCTCCACGTCCTTATCTCAGTTCTTCCTCTCTGTCTCCTATTTATCAACCTCCACATCGTCTTTCTCCAGCCAACAATCATCCTATGCTTACCCGAGCCAAAACCGGTGTTCTTAAACCTAGATATCCCTTTGTTGGTCTCTGTGCTATAGAAACTTCTTGCCATCTCTCTCTGGCCGCTGAACCATCTACTCTTGCTGATGCTTTTGCCACTTCTCACTGGCTTAATGCGATGTCAACTGAATATGAATCACTTTGTTGTAACCACACTTGGGTCTTAGTGCCTTACAAAGGTCAGAAACTTGTGGATTGTAAATGGGTCTTCAAAACTAAGTTCAAAGCTGATGGTTCCATACTCAAGCACAAAGCCAGATTGGTTGCTAAAGGTTTTCAACAATCAGCTGGAATTGACTATGGTGAGACTTTCAGCCTAGTTGTGAAACCAACAACTATTCGTCTGATTCTTACAATTGCTGTTACTTACCAATGGGAGATACATCAATTAGATGTCAATAATGCTTTCTTGAATGGCTACCTAAAAGAAGAGGTATTTATGATTCAACCACCTGGGTTCAAAGATTCTGGAAAACCAGATTTTATTTGCAAGCTCGTCAAGGCAATTTATGGGCTCAAACAAGCCCCACGAGCTTGGTTTGAAAGGCTTCAACATATATTGATTAGTTGGGGATTTCAAAATGCTTGCAGTGATGTCTCTCTCTTCTTTCTCAGAACTGAAAGACTCATGGTATTTATCCTCATCTATGTTGATGGCATTCTTATTACTGGAAATAACTCAGTTGTTGTTCAAAAGTTTATTGTCAAACTGAACAAAGTCTTCTCTCTTAAGGACTTAGGTCCCATTTACTATTTTCTGGGACTAGAAATTCATCGAGACAACTATGGTTTTTATGTGAATCAAACCAAATACATCTTAGATTTGCTGAGAAAATTTAACATGTATGATTGTGCTCCTATACCTACACCTACACCCATGGTTACTGGTAGATATTTTTCATTAAGGATGGGAAACTGATGACAAATCCATCTTTATATAGGAGGGCAATTGGATCATTACAATATCTAACAACCTCTAGACCGGATATAGCATATTCTGTAAACAAACTTAGTCAGTTTCTTGCTAATCCAACTGAGGTGCATTTTCAAGGGGTGAAAAGAATTCTCAGATATCTAAAAGGTACTTTTCATTATGGTTTGCACATCAAACCAGTAGGATCTTTTCGCTTAATGGCTTTTACAGATGCTGATTGGGCTACAGATATTGATGATAGAAAATCCATGGGTGGCTATTGTGCATATTTTGGGGGTACACTTGTCTCCTGGTGTTCCAAGAAACAAAAGGTAGTCTCCAGGTCAAGTTCAGAATCTGAATATCGGTCCCTATCTAATGGAGCTGCTGAACTTAAATGGCTAAACTCTTTGATTTCAGAAATTGGTTTCTACACTCGGCAACCTTCGTTGATATGGTGTGATAATTTAAGTGGTCGAGCCCTTGCATCAAATCCTGTACATCATGCTAGAAGCAAACACATTGAGATAGATGTTCATTTTATCAGAGATCAAGTTTTATCTGGGTCTATTGAAGTCAAATATGTGCCTTCGTCTCGTCAAGTAGCTGATTGTTTTACTAAAGCTTTATCTTATTCTCAGTTTGCTTATTTTAGGAACAAACTTGGTGTGTGTCCCACACCCTCTTGTTTGAGGGGGAATGTTAGAGTTAATAATTAATTATTATTATTTTCTAAATACCTATTGTAGGTATACTAGCTGTCATATATTTGTACATGCCACATGGATGGCTAAGATTCATTTGTAACCCTAATTTACACTATATAAAGGATAAGGGCCAGAGGAGATATTACTCTTGGCTATTCATTTTGACCTAATTCTATCTCATCTTTACATGTCAAGTTCAAGCTTTGTGGAGAATCTCAATTTTCCCACATTTGTATTCAGGCATGCAAATGAAGCATCAAATGATGCAATGATCATCAAACAAGCCACATGCAATTTCAAAGGATCACAAGGCATGCGATAAGAATTAAGGAAACTTTGCATGTCAAGTTCAAGCCTCTCAATAAATAGGCATCAAAATCAAGAATCAAATGATCAGTGATAATCTATCTTTTCAAGTGTGCTACAGCAGAAATTTGCCAAGGAAAAATATACAGCATACATGTAAGGGGTAGCAAAGGACATGGAGAGTCTAAGCTGAAGAGCAAAAGTAGACCCTATAATTATACTTAAGCACATTAAGATTAGGCGTCAGATGTATAATTGTCCCTGAGCTTCGTAGGAGTGCATTGTACATATAAGTTCAAATACCAAAGCAAGGATATCAATTTATTTAAAAAAAACTGTCAATTTTTCAACAAATCACATTTGCAATTTTGAAGGATCCAAAGGCATAGAACGAGACTCATGACATTTTTGCATGTTAAGTTCAAGCCTAAAAAAGAATATCAAGATTTGGAAAAGTGGTTGGTCTCATTAATCACACCCCGTTAGTGTTTTGAGTCTTTTTAGTTATTATGAAAGTTGCATTCTTTGCTGCCAAGAAATACAACAAACAAGTAAAATAAACACCCTATACAGCATTATATATGTCAAACCAGGTTATAATCCCATTGATTAAAAAATCTTACCGACCATGATTTAATCCTCACTATAGGAAGCCTACTGAATCATACCATGCCTGAAAATAGGAATGAAAATGATGAATTACTTAGTGCATAAGTTCTGGGAAAAACTACAGAAAAACATAATCAAACAGTTGATGCCACTCTATAGGAAGCCTACTGAATCAATTTTGAGTTTCTGACCTAATGAAAAATTTCTACTGGTCCATCATTTTCCAGCTATATCAAATCCAAATCTACATTACAACATCTAACAGTTTTCTTGACATATCAAAGTAAATGATGTTTTACACTTTTAGTATAAGACTGCATTGGTCTAAATCAATTATGTTCAGTCGAGTATAGAATCAGCTTGTGATTTTTAAAAAATAACTGGTCCTTTAACCTCAACTGAAGATCAGACCATTCCACACAAACAAAATTCTCTAATTAACAAAAAAATAAACTAGAAAAATTTCTCGTGAACATTTTCAACAAGGAATCATAAAGTCTTGCTTCCAAAGAGAAGGATACCTCAAATGAGAACTGTAATTCTTTATCAGAAACCAATGATGGTCTGAACTCCACCTGTTTGTAATAGAGCGAAAGAAACTTCATATGCAATAAAGCAAAAGAAACTTCATATGGCACATTGTGAAACTAATATAAGAAATTATTCCATCTAAGTATTTTCTCGTAGATCATTCACTTCAGTTCCCCACTTGCTCCAGCATACATAAGAGAACATCCAGATTCAGAGTCAAGATCCCTCAAGCTGGAAGATGACCTACTCAAGGGAATATCTTCACTTATATGACATGTAATAGAACCATCAACCCATGGAAATATGTGTGTGTGTGTGTGGGGGGGGGGGGGGGGGGGGATTAGATATTTGAAAAGGTAAATACGAGTGTTGTGGAATGTGGATTACTTGAGAAGGAGAGTGTATGGTTTAATCTGGAGCGAACATCACTAGTATAGACCTGCATAAAGATTCAGTACAGTTAATCCATGAAAATAAGACAAGAGTACGACCTTCCAGCAAAACATCAAACACAAGTAGGTTCATACTTAGCCATTACCTCATTTGACAATCTAAGGCTCTCATGATGAATTCCATAGAAAGAAATAGAACTCTCAATCTTGGGAAAATATGATGGATGACGAGGTCAGTTCTTTTCAATATGCAATGGTCCAGAATCCGCAAGGAAATCTTTGGGAACTACCCCGTTCAATTGTTGAGGATCCATCTCATCTTTTACACGAAACCATCCCCCACGTGGCAGCATGCACAGTGCAGAAACTGGAAAGAGAGGCCTGAGGGGAAATGGAGGCTCACTTGAAGTATGCTCTCTTGTATCTTGCCCATGCCGCAATATAAGAAGCCTACGCCTTGTATCTGGATCTATCTTAGGTTCAGGCACCTCACCCTCTTCTTTGGCAGGAGAACCAAGTAAACTGGGTTGCGTTGGGGCAACTTGACTCATTGGCATAGTTAAAGGAAATTGCACATTGGCCAATTTCATCAAGGATGTTTATGCTATTCGTGGAGAAAACTAACCAGAAGAAAACACCACTTTAAATGAGCCTGAGATCTATATTAGAAGGAGGGGCTGCTGATATTGCATCCTAGAATGGTGTACAATTAATTATAAGAAAGATAAGACAACTTCAAGTTCTATTAAATGCAAGTTATGGGTCACATATATACATTCAACGCTTAACGCTTGTTACCTTTAATCTTCTTTCTACCTCAGCATCTGCCATGCCATCAAATGAATGTGAGACTTTGCTTCTATTGGAAGCGAGAGCATCATCTTGAAAAGGAAGCGAAACATAAGTACTTAAGTATGTTAGCACGCACAGATATGACAAAATTATTGATGAGCATTAGAGCAGGACGCTTGTAATTTAGCATGTATGTCAAGCACCATAAAATCACAAGTTAATAGTGTTTTCACATATTTTATGGACATAGACAGACCTTTGAAACTAAATGATTGCTCACATCAGGAAGAGAAGGGACATGTTTGATATCATCTTCTGTTAGGGACCAACTCCAAACACCTGGAAAATCACTGAATATATTGGATTATAGTAAATAGTGCAAAAGGTTACAGTAATCTGAAGAGAGTTAGTCACTCCCTTCAGCCAAGAAAGTTTCAGGCCTTATGCAAAACCTGATTCCCTCTACTCTCGATTCTCGTACAAAAACTGCCTGCCTCTTTCCCATCCCTTCAACGGTTAAAATAGACTAAAAAGTACCTTTCACAATACTCAAAAAGCCACCCTAAATATCAGCTATCTAACCTACCCTTACTCCAAAATAGATGGAAACATAAAAGGTCAACTCTGCAACCTTAAAAAGCATCTTGCCTAATTGTTGTGTCTTTCTTGGTTGTCTGTGCCTTCCTTGGTCTACTCACATATGTTTGACCAGCAAATAGGGTTCTTTCATCTTCATAAGCAATTTGAGGGATCTTTTGTAACAATCCATCATCAACTTCTCTACCACCAAATCAGGGGTTGTAATCAGGTTTAATAGTCTTGCTTACCTTAATTCTAGTTGGAGAAGAGTAAAATGCTCAAATTCTATTATGATAATAATAGATAGCGTCTTTTCCTAGTCAGGCAAGGAAATAAGTTGATCTATGCAATCAGCCAATCACATTTCCTTCTTTTAGATGTGCAATATAAAAAATAAAGACTTGAGTTCTTACTTGAAGAAACCACCACTAACATTGCAAGCAACATTTCTTGCAACACACGAAACATGCCTACAACACAAAAAGGTCAGATAAGTTTAGATTAAAATAGAAAACAAAAAGAATATCATTCCTCTAACTCGTGCAATTACATTTCCTTCTTTTAGATGTGCAATATGAAAAATACAGATTTGAGTTCTGACTGAAAGAAACCACCCCTAACATTGCAAGCAACATTTCTTGCAACACACAAGACAAGGACATCATTGCTTGCGTACAACACATATAGGTTAAATGAGTTCAGATGAAAAAACAAAACAGATGAATATCCTTGCCATTAAATATCCAACTATAAAGATGAGCCCTTTTGCTTCAGCTTGAGGTGCATAGTACAGAGCAAATGCAGGGATAACATGCACCTGAGGTTGATCTTTCTCTTCCCATACTTTCAAGCGATCATCAATTACCAATGCCTTCTTAGGATGGCAGAAGCCATCTTGGAAGACAATGAACAGTGACTTCTTCTAACCTATTAAATTAAAATATATTCAAAGGCCAAAGAAGCATAAAAACAAATGAAATAGTGCCAACAGAAACACAGTAGGCAAATTCAAGTGTAGACAAATCATATACCAGCAATCCTGCATCATTAGCATACTCAAATATTTTGAATTTTATAATGCAGGTAGATTACTGACGTATAGAATCTCATTTAAATAAAATGAATAGATTGAAAGTATATGCAGCTTACCAGACTTGACACACACAATGCAGACTAAAATATCTTTGGAATTTATAACATTTTAGACTTGGATCAAGAAGCCTCAACATTTCTAGTGCATAATCCCTTTCAGCAATGTTCAAGCCACTGAATTAATCTCAATTTTCCTACACATGTAAATAGGCATCAATCTCAATTTTCCCACATTCTTAAATAGCCATCAATCTCAATTTTTCCACAATCGTAAATAGGTGTCGAAATCAAAAATCAAATGATGCAGTGATCATCAATCTTTGCATGTACACATACAACAGAAATTTGACAAAGTATATGTAAGGGGGCTATAAAGCAGCAAAGACATAGAGAGCCTAAGTTGAAGAGAAAAAGTATACCCCTATAATTATATTTATACATTATGCACTTTAAGATTAGACATAAAATGATATAAATGTCTTGAGCCTCGTAGGACTACATTGTATATACAAGTTCAAAAGCCAAAGCAAGGACTTCTATTTATTTTTAAAAAAAAAAAAAACTGTCATTTTCCAATTAGCCAAATATGCAATTTCAAAGGATGACAAGGCATGTAAGGAAAATAAAGGCAGGTTTACATTTCAGGTTCAAGCCTAATCATCAGTCTCAAATTACCCATGTATGTAAATAGGCATCAATCTCAACTTCCCCACATCCATAAGGCATCAATCTCAACCTTCAACCTTCCCACGTTCGTAAATGGCATCAATCTCAAATTTCCCACATGCATAAATAGGCATCAAACATCAAAGGATGGATTGATCATTCTCGGCTTCAAGTCACTGAATCAGGCATGCATAGGCATCAACCACAATTTTCTCACATTTGTAAATAGGCATGGATCTCAATTTTTTCACATTCATATATAGGCACTGTTGGGAACCAATAAAAGGTTGCCTAAATTACTGGTTTGATTAAGCACAGAAACAGAATCACACTGAAATACAATAAATCTGTCAAGAGCCAAAGACCCTTGCAGCCAAGACAGGCAAATCTGTGACAACATATTTGCTCCCCCTCTCCTACAATCTGTCGAGAGAAATAAACTCCCACAGCCAAGAAGGTTTATGTTCTGTTAACAGAGAACCAGACTTCCCTCTCCTACACTTCTCTCACAAAATACATCTGTGCACAGTATTCAAAATGCTACAGTGCTAAATACTAGAGCCACTCTATGCAGCGGCTAAGTGTATAACAATTCCACCAAAATAGAAAAGTCAAACCCTGCAACCTTAAAAGCATGTTGGTCCTTTGCTGATGAATAGGGTCCTTTCAGGCACCATTCTCAATTTTCCCACATTCTAAAATATGCCTCAATCTTAATTTTCCCACACTCGTAAGGAGGCATCGAAATCAAGCATCATATGATGCAGTGACTTGCAAGTGCACATACGTAAAAAATTTGACAAAGTATATGTAAGGGGGGTTATAAAGCAGCAAAGACGTGGAAAGTCTAAGCTGAAGAGTAAAAGGAGACCCCTATATTCCTGTTTATGCACTTGGAGATTAGGCATCAAATGACATAAATGTCAATGAGCCTCGTATGATAAAAGCTCAAGTACAAAAGCAAGCACATTTATTTACATAAAATAACTGTCATTTCGCAAATAAGCCACATATGCAATTTTGAAGGATCACAGCCTATGCAAGAATAATTAAGGCAACTTTGCATGCAATGCTCAAGTCTCTGAATAAATCTCAATTTTCCCACATTTGTAAATAGGCATCGATCTCAAACTTCCCACATTCATAAAGAGGCATCAATCTCAATTTTGCCACATTTGTAAATAGGCATGGATCTCAATTTTCTCACATTCATAAATAGGCATCAATCTCAATTTTCCCACATTCTAAAATATGCATCAATCTCAAATTTTCCACATTCTAAAATATGCATCAATCTCAATTTTCCCAAATTCTAAAATATCCATCAATCTTAATTTTCCCACATTCATAAAGAGGCATCGAGATCAAGCTTCATAAGATGCAATGACCATCAATCTTTGCAAGCACAAACATCAAATATTTGACAAAGTATATATAAGGGGGCTATGAAGCAGCAAAGACATAGAAAGTCTAAGCTGAAGAGTAAAAGTAGACCCCTATATTAATGTTTATATACTTGGAGAATAGGCATCAAATGACATAAATGTCAATGAGCCTCATATGAGTGCATCAAATATAAAATCTCAAGTAGAGAAGCAAGTACATTTATTTACATAAAATAACTGTCATTTTGCAAATAAGCCACATATGCAATTTCGGAGGGTCAAAAGCTATGCAAGAATAATTAAGGCAGCTTTACATGCAATGTTCAAGCCTCAAAATCAATCTCGATTTTCCCACATTCATAAATAAGCAACGATCTCAAATTTTCCACATTCGTAAATAGGCATTGATCTCAATTTTCCCACATTTGTAAATAGGCATCCATCTCACTTTTTCCACATTCGTAAATAGGCATCCATCTCAATTTTCCCACATTCAAAAAGAGGCATCAAAATCAAGCATCAAATGATACAGTGACCATCAATCTTTGCAAGTGCGCATGCACTCAAAATTTGACAAAGTATATCAAAGGGGGCTATAAAGCAGCAAAGACATAGAAAGTCTACGCTGAAGAGTAAAAGTAGACCCCTATATTAATGTTTATATACTTGGAGATTAGGAATCAAATGACAAAAATGTCAATGAGCCTCATATGAGTGCATCAAACATAAAAGCTCAAGCAGAAAAGCAAGTACATTTACTTACATAAAATAACTGTCATTTTGCAGATAAGCCACATATGCAATTTCGAAGGGTCACAAGCTATGCAAGAATAATTAAGGCAGCTTTACATGCAATGTTCAAGCCTCAAAATCAATCTTGATTTTCCCACATTCGTAAAAAAGCATCGATCTCAAATTTTCCACATTCGTAAATAGGCATCGATCTCAATTTTCTCACATTCGTAAATAGGCATCCATCTCAATTTTCCCACATTTGTAAATAGGCATCCATCTCACTTTTTCCACATTCGTAAATAGGCATCCATCTCAATTTTCCCACATTCATAAAGCGGCATCCACATCAAGTATCAAATGATACAGTGACCATCAATCTTTGCAAGTGCGCATGCACTCAAAATTTCACAAAGTATATCTAAGGGGGCTATAAAGCAGCAAAGACAGAAAGTCTACACTTAAGAGTAAACGTAGACCCCTATATTAATGTTTATATACTTGGAGATTAGGCATCAAATGACATAAATGACAATGAGCCTCATATGAGTGCATCAAATATAAAAGCTCAAGCAGAAAAGCAAGTACATTTATTTACATAAAATAACTGTCATTTTGCACATAAGCCACATATGAAATTTCAAAGGGTCACAAGCTATGCAATGCAATGTTCAAGCTCAAAATCAATCTCGATTTTCCCACATTCGTAAATAAGCATCGATCACAACTTTCCCACATTCGTGAATAGGCATCGATCTCAAATTTTCCACACTTTTAGATAGGCATCGATCTCAATTTTCCCTAATTCGTAAATAGGCATCCATCTCAATGTTCCCACATTCATAAAGAGGCATCAAGATCAAGCATCAAATGATACAGTGACCATCCATCTTTGCAAGTGCACATGCACTCAAAATTTGACAAAGTATATCTAAGGGGGCTATAAAGCAGCAAAGACAGAGAAAGTCTAAGCTGAAGAGTAAAAGTAGACCCCTATATTAATGTTTATATTCTTCGAGATTAGGCATCAAATGACATAAATGTAAATGAGCCTCATATGAGTGCATCAAATATAAAAGCTCAAGTAGAAAAGCAAGTACATTTATATACATAAAATAACTGTCATTTTGCAAATAAGCCACATATGCAATTTCGGAGGGTCACAAGCTATGCAAGAATAATTAAGGCAGCTTTACATGCAATGTTCAAGCCTCAAAATCAATCTCAATTTTCCCACATTCGTAAATAAGCACCGATCTCAAATTTTCCACATTCATAAATAGGCATCGATCTCAATTTTCCCACATTCGTAAATAGGCATCGATCTCAATTTTCCCACATTCATAAAGAGGCATCGAGATCAAGCATCAAATGGTACAGTGACCATCAATCTTTGCAAGTGCGCATGCACTCAAAATTTCACAAAGTCTATCTAAGGGGGCTATGAAGCGGCAAAGACATAGAAAGTCTAAGCTGAAGAGTAAAAGTAGACCCCTATATTAATGTTTATATACTTGGAGATTAGGCATCAAATGACATAAATGACAATGAGCCTCATATGAATGCATCAAATATAAAAGCTCAAGCAGAAAAGCAAATACATTTATTTACATAAAATAACTGTCATTTTGCACATAAGCCACATATGACATTTCAAAGGGTCACAAGCTATGCAATGCAATGTTCAAGCGTCAAAATCAATCTCGATTTTCCCACATTCGTAAATAAGCATCGATCTCAACTTTTCCACATTCGTATATTGGCATTGAACTCAAATTTTCTACATTTTTAGATAGGCATCGATCTCAATTTTCCCACATTCGTAAATAGGGATCCATCTCAATTTTCCCACATTCGTAAATAGGCATCCATCTCAATAATCCCACATTCATAAAGAGGCATCGAAATCAAGCAGCCAATGATACAGTGACCATCAATCTTTGCAAGTGCGCATGCACTGAAAATTTCACAAATATCTATGGGGGCTATAAAGCAGCAAAGACATAGAAAGTCTAAGCTGAAGAGTAAAAGTAGACCCCTATATTAATGTTTATATACTTGGAGATTAGGCATCAAATGACATAAATGTCAATGAGCCTCATATGAGTGCATCAAACATAAAAGCTCAAGCAGAAAAGCAAGTACATTTATTTACATAAAATAACTGTCATTTTGCAGATGGACATATGCAATTTCGAAGGGTCACAAGCCATGCAAGAATAATTAAGCAGCTTTACATGAAATGTTCAAGCCTCAAAATCAATCTCGATTTTCCCACATTCCTAAATAAGCACCGATCTCAAATTTTCCACATTCGGGAATAGGCATTGATATCAAATTTTCCATACTTTTAGATAGGCATCAATCTCAATCTTCCCACATTCGTAAATAGGCATCCATCTCAATTTTCCCACATTCGTAAATAGGCATCCATCTCAATTTTCCCACATTCGTAAATAGGCATCCACCTCAATTTTCCCACATTAAGAAAGAGGCATCAAAATCAAGCATCAAATGATACAGTGACCATCAATCTTTGCAAGTGCGCATGCACTCAAAATTTGACAAAGTATATCTAAGGGGGCTATAAAGCAACAAAGACATAGAAAGTCTAAGCTGAAGAGTAAAAGTAGGCCCCTATATATTAATGTTTACATACTTGGAGATTAGGCATCAAATGACATAAATGTCAATGAGCCTCATATGAGTGCATCAAATATAAAAGCTCAAGTAGAAAAGCAAGTACATTTATTTACACAAAATAACTGCCATTTTGCAAATAAGCCACATATGCAATTTCGAAGGGTCACAAGCTATGCAAGAATAATTAAGGCAGCTGTACATGCAATGTTCAAGCCTCAAAATCAATCTCGATTTCCCCACATTCATAACTAAGCATCGATCTCAAATTTTCCACATTCATAAATAGGCATCGATCTCAAATTTTCCACACTTCTAGATAGGCATCGATCTCAATTTTCCCACATTCGTAAATAGGCATCCATCTCAGGTTTGCATGTATGGCGCACATTTTGTATTACTCCTACATTGTATGGATTCCTACGTTATAAACATCTTACGCATCAAAATAGAAACTTATAATTATATTCATGCACTTTAAGATTAGGCATCGAATGATATCAATGTCAATGAACCTCATAGGAGCGCATTACATAAAAAAGCTCAAATTCCAAAGCAAGCACATCTATCTATATCAAAAGACCGTTAATTTCTCTTGAAAGCATATATTTTGTTCTGACCAAACACAAAGCATTCGTGAAAAGAAATTAAGTCAGCTTAACTTGTAAAGTTCCAGCAAAATTTCCAAATTTCAGATGCTCACTAACGTGGATTTCCCAAACACTACTCAATGGAATATAAGCAGAAAATGAATGAATGATATTTATCCAAGCAGCAACTAGAGAAACACAACAGCTTGCAGCTTGTTTTCAGCCCAGATATAATATCTTTTCAAAATACTCATTGACGCACTTTCCGGTCCAGGCAACAAAGAAAAAATAATATAAAATGAAGAAAGAGAGAAAGATAGATAGAGAAATTATGATGCGCTTTATTTTGGCAGAGTCATGCCTCTAGTATCATGATATGCATTTGTTATGATATAATGCTCCTATCAAGTTTAAATAGCCTCTCAATTTATCATCATAAGACTCTTCCGCCACTGATCCACTTCATGAACCTCGAGAATGTCATTTTGCTTGAAGGAAAAAAAAAAAAAAAAAAAAAAAAAAAAAAAAAAAAAAAAAAAAAAAAAACCGAGAATAAACTCCTCGGGTGAAGGATGCGAAGTCATACCCTATCAATTATTCCAGTCATGGTAAACATTTACATTTCATTCAATCAGATTAAGTATCAGTGGGCTCTTATTCCTTGCCATAATCACTTATCTGCACTAAATATGCAAGCTTACAAGAAAGAAAAGCTATCCTGAAACTTCAGTAGTCATCACCAAAAATTAAGCATTTTCTCCGGCATCATTATGGGTGAGAAAGAAAAAGAAATTAGCAATTTAACAGCATGACTATTTGCAGATATGAACTATTTGTGAAGAGATTTATATCAGGAGGAGGAGAATCACAATAAAAACTATGACAACTTTGAAACTAAGAATATCCCGTACATCTGTATCCAAGGGCCGAAGCTATTTGCACACAATCACGAATTTATGTTTCCCCCCAGCAATAATCTTGACGCCATCTAGAGCTTCGACCCGAAGCTGCTTCCCAGAAAAAGCAATAAGGATGAGAAGCTTGGTTTAACTTTTGAGCCGGAGGCCATATCTGTTCCCTGTTCAGTCACGTTTGATCATCTCTCGTGTAAGTCAAGCAACCCATACTTCGTCCCGCCCCCGCCAAGGCTGGCATTTCAAAATGACCGTTGGGGTTAGGGTTTTCACAAGGGGGGCGGGGCGCTAATACTAATAAGGCGGTTCTTGATTTTTTTTTTTTTTTTTAATTTAAAAACTTTTTTCCAATGTAGCGTAAAATCAAGGTTATCGTTTTTTTTAAAAGAAAACAGAGTTATAATTTTATGCTCCATCGAAAACTAAACTTTTAATTATATGTCAAAGATATTTTTTTCACCTTAACCCTTTAATCAATTATATATCATATTTTGTATAAAAAATAAATATCTTATTTATTTATTTAAAAAAATTACAACTCATGGTATCTTTTGTAAATATATATTTTTATATTTTATTTCAACTTATTATAGAAATAATATTAATTAACTCTAAATGAAAATTAATTTTTTATTGAAAAATAAATTAAATTCATTTTTTAAGAAAAATATTCTTTGATTCAAAATGTTTTCAAAAGATCAATTATACATATCATAAATCATTTTTTGTAAATAATCTTTCAATACAACAAATATTATGTTAGAAAGTTATTATAAATTAACAATTAAACATTAAATAAATTATAATTCTGTTTATTATATTAAATTAAACCTTATGTACTCTTTTATTTATACAATTATGTACTCTTTTTTAATATATCTTCTAGCCCTTATAAATCATTACACATCTTTGTCTTATTATTTATCTGTAAACAAAGTTTTTGGCACCCTGAAATTCTTTTATTTTCTTTGAATTTAAGGAATTACACATCCTTGTTTTATTATTTAAATACTGTTTCTAAATTTTTATTTTTAAATTTTTATAATCTACTTATAAAAGATAAGCTGGTAAAACAAGATTTTACATAAGCTCTTTATAATTATAAGAGCTTATTTTATAATGAAGAAAAAAAAAGAGCTTAAAAATAAGCTCTCCTATGAGGAAATTATTTTTAAGCTCTTTTTTTATAAGCTATTTCTTTTAAATAAAAAAACTCATCATCTCTCGATCGAACATCGCTACCATCGCGCCATCACCATCGCGCCGCAGTACCACTATATTATAATATACCTTTTATGATAATTTTTATTAGAAAGTGTTTATGACAAAAATTTTGTCAAACAACTTATTTTTAATTTCAACTTTTAAGCTAAAAAATTTATATAATCACCAAACAGCTTTTAGTTTTTTTAAAAAAACTCTTTTTTTTAGCTTTAGCTTAAAAGTAGCTTTTAAGCTAAAAATAAGAGGATCCAAAGGGGCTCAATTCTGCCAACAAATTTTGTTTGCACCCTGAAATTCTTTGATTTACTTTGAATTTAATACTGAAGACGATACGATCAATTTTGAGCTCTAGCATTGAATTATTATTTTATTTTTAATATGAGAGAAAAATAGTTAACATTTTATTTTATAGTATATAGTACCATGTTAAAAATTTAAATTATCATTCTCTCTTTTTCCCCACCAAATTATCATTCTCTGAGTAACTTATGGCGCTCTTTCAAACACATTTATTTATAGCTAGGTAGAAAAGATACCGTTCACTTCTTTTTTTTTTTGGTAGTATAGAAGAATTCTAATATTAATATGCTAACACCAATATTATTATAGAATATAATGTTTTCAAATAGAGAATTACAATGCACAAAACTCTCTTGTTTTTACTATGCCTCTTCATGGAGTATATATGACATTATATAGAGCTGTTCATGGAGTATATATGACATTATATAGAGTTGGCAATATCCACTCTGGTTACATGACTCTATTTACTTTTTCGTTTTGTAATTATTGGAGGAAATTTTTAATTTTTACTTTTACTTCTAACCATTTTATATAGATAATCTTAAGAACAATTCACTACGAATCATATTATTTACTAGACATACATAGATCCAAGTTTAGTGTTATTGTTTCAGTCAGTAGCATCTAAATCTCTCCATTATTTATGTGGGAAAAAAAAACAGAAAGAAGTTACATGGTATTCAAATCTTCCATTGAGACTTAACCGAACCAGGAGATTTATTCAAGATGAAGTTTTTAAAGTAAGGTTTACAGGTTCACAATCAAAAGTGCTTACCGAGAAAGTCAAGAATAAGCTGATTAACTCGTTCAGGAAATTGTTCCTGAAGGAAATGTGTTCCCTCAGGAACAAATATTATTTCCAAATTGGGGACATATCGTTTCCCCTTTCCACTCTTTATTAAATCCTCAACCCCTCTAAATTTAAGAGAATAATCCTTGCCACCAACAATAACTAGTGCTGGAACTTTCACTATTGGATCAGCCAAGTTGAATTCTTCACCAAGAGACCTATAAATGCAAATAGCCAAAAAACAGTTAATTAGCAACGGAATTCCACGCTAAAGTGACTTAATGACAGTTTGTTTGATGACAGAATCATCCAATTTTGTCCTAATCCACTGGGTTTTTTTTTTTTTTTGACTAATCATTCCATTACCTGTATGGAACCTTCAATGCAGTTTGGAAGCCAGATTTGTCATACAATGCTGCATAAGCTGCAAGATCTTCTTCAGTAAACCAAGGTGGAAGAGGGGTTGATGGATCCACCAAATCCATAATCTCCTGATTCTTCTCAGCTATCGGTGGCTCACTTCTTGAGAAGAGTATGTAAATGTTTCTCACAACAGTTTTTGCATCAAGACGTCCAAAATCAGCCTCCGCTCTTCCTGGTTCCTAAAATGGACAGGGCAAGATTGCATAATAAATAGGATTTGTGATAACACTTGAAACACAGTAGAATTAATATTACCTGAAATCTTGAAATGTATAAACCTTCAGGGAAGTATTTGTGGAATTGATGAGAGCCTGGAGGTGTGTACGGGACTCCAAATGTGATGATACCCAACACCTTTTCTGGGTGTAGAGTGGCAAATAAATACCCGACCCGAACTCCAAAGTCTTTTCCAACTAAAAAAACCTATTTATATAGTTGAAGTGAGGAGAATGAATACACGAAGAGAAGATGAAAAATGAGAGTATGTAATATGGAAAATTCATCAAAGATTAATCGCTATAGCTAATCATTTACATTCGTAAAGAGGCATATTTTTCATCCAGAATATAATATGAAAGTGAAGAAGAACTATGAAGTTGCCAACATCATTCACCAAAATAAATGAGTCACAATAACTTGAGAACAATTAGACCAAGTTAACATATGAGACCAGTTTAAAAAAGCAACACTGTGTCAATGCAAGATGCTATAATGCTTAACCCTTTAATTACAAGCCTGTGAATATAGAAGAAGTAAAATATGTCTGGAAGTAGGAAGCATTCAGCGTAAGGAGATGACAGAAAAAACTTTTTGAGAGACAGAATGGTTTATATATGCTTGATCAGGAGTGTTTTGCAGCAAGGCTTCAACCTCAGGTAAGGTACTTTCCTTTTTTTTGATACAAAGGTAAGGTACTTTCTGTTTTCAGACATTGTTGGCAAATAGAGCCGGTAATACGGGTTGCATTCGCGGGCCAACCCGTCAACCCGTAAAAAATTACAGGGTTGGGTTGTGCAAAAATAAGCCAGTTTTGATGTGCGGATCTTTTTTGTCTGAACTCGCATAACCGGTACCTGTGACAGGCTAGCTTGCCAAGGTTAAATGGGGAACCAACAGATGTCAAAATACTCTGTTTTGTTTCCAATAGAAGAGACTAGAAAACAAGATTAAACCAGAAATTGGATTATTATTAAGGTATTTTACATTAACCTCTTTTCAAAGGTGATATTGGCTACTCTTGATATATTTTCTTTCAAACGTACCATCTGGTTGGCTCAAATTACAATCCATATACATTACAAAAATCCAGTAAAATTAGTTTTCTACTCAACACGGAAATTCAGTTTTATTTTGAAAATGACAAGAAAGACGGCTAACATTTATAATGCAATTCATACCCAACAAAAGATAGAGAGCTGATCTAGCCCGTGTAATATAAAAAAATATCTTAGCACTAGCAGTCAGTTCATTGAAACTAAATCAGAAAAAGATTTTCTTTTTCCTCAATAAATCTTAAACTCGTAAAAGGTTTACAGACTTTTGACTTGTAAAACGCAGAAAGGCCACATATTCAGTACCTTAGAAAGATCAAGTACATGGAGCATTCCACCAAGATCACTGACAATATCAGAGAAGGTGGCTTTCTCGGGTTCGGGTGGCGGGTCAGAAAGGCCGTAGCCTCTGTAATCGGGGGCAATAGCTCTGAAGCCGGCACCGGCAAGGGCGATCATCTGGTGGCGCCAGGAGTACCAGATCTCCGGGAAGCCGTGCAGGAAAACGACGACGTTAGGACCTGAAATACCAAAAAAAAATGTTTAAAGCTTCGGATATATCGGGTGTAGGAAGGAGAGAAACTAAGAAAGAAGTATAGAGAGATCAGAGAGAGGATTGTTATTCTAACCGGTTCCGATGTCGGCAACGTGAAGCTTGAGGCCTCCCACATCGACGAACTTGTGTTGAATTTGGTCCATCGTCTTACGAATTCTCAGGTTCTGATGAGAGTGATTTTGATGAGTGGACTCGGTCCCTTTACTGAGGAGACTTGAAATGGTTCATTGTGTTTATTTTTGGCCCCCGAGGCTGCATGCATAGATGGAAACGTAACTACTTCAGTTGGCAATTTCACTGCTGGTGACTGAGATAAATATTTGGCGTAGCCAAGTGTATACTCATTAACTAATTAAAAAAAAAAAATTGGAGGGTCAAATGTATAACTTTTTTGAATAAATGTATAAATTTTTGGGCTAAATTTATTAAAAAAATCTAATTTTCATTAAATTGTTGGGATAATTTTTTTTTGGGCGGCCCCCCTTATATATGAGAAACTCCGTCTCTGGCTGACATTCTTGCGCTAAGACTAAAATGGTCTTTTCATGGATATAGATGCTTCACTTCTAACATAATAGTGCCATGGCCTTCTAACATACTCTCTTTTGTTGTAAGTAGAAGGTCGCAGGTATGATCTTCTACCCATTGTTATCAAACTCACTAATTAACTCTCCGATTTTACTGGTTTTATGTTTCTATTTCATAAAATCGAAATCAAGTCATTAAACTCCTTAAACTCACGAGTTTATATACCGAAGTTTCTTGTTTTTACATTTCTAACTTACAAAACTGTTTTAACTCACCTTTAAAATTGTAATAATTTCTTCGATTTGATAATGCTTAGCGGCTTTACATATAAATTTTATAGATTTTTTTTATATATATGATAATTATGAATATTGAGGGATTTAATTTCAATTATTTGGATTTAGATATATTTAAATCAAACTGTTATATTTTGTATTTTAATTATTTAATTATATACTATTAATACCGATTTAACGGTGAAAGTAAACTCTTACTAGTTTACAAAAGTTCACTATACGAGTTTATGTCACTATCACGAATTTACTTAAACTTGCGAATTTGACAACATTGTTTCTACCATTATTTGTCTAAGAATGCATTTGTATAAGCTAATACACCTTTCATTCTTATTCATAAGTAATCTTTTAAAAGTTTTTTATATTCATGTTTATTTATTTTATAAAAGTTATAACTCGTGTATGTATATTGTTGTATACTTATAAATTACTTGTATGGTAGAGACTAGAGAGAAAGATTAAGAGCTATGAGTGAGATCGAGTTAAAATTTATTTTATATGTGTTGAAATATAGTGTTTTCTTTAAAAAGAATATATTAATTAAATTAAATTATTTTATCTATGTGAAATAGTTAAAGATGACCGTTTGACCGATAGATAAGAACGACGACGGTATAAGATGATCTTTTGTTGTTGCGGAATTTGTTAAATTTTTAAGGAAAAATCTGTCTCAGGTCCCAAGGGTAAGAAGATAGATAAGAACATTCTTGTCACACTTGACTCTCTAAATTTATCGTTTTTACGTTTATATCTTACTAAATCGAGTCGAATCTTTAGTAAACTCGTGTCACCATAAACTCGGTTAAACTACGAGTTCACACACCGAATTTACCGTTTTTACGTTTTTAACTTACAAAATTGTGTTAATTTTTTCGAACTTTTCATCTTCAATAGCTTTATATATGAATTTTATAAAAATTTCTTTATTAAATGTAATAAATTATGCAGGTTGATATATTTAATTTGAATTATTTAGATTTAAAATATATTTAAATCAAATTGTTTTCATTTTTTATATTTTAATTATTTAATTATACACCGTTAATATCCTATTTTCAGGGATGGACTTAGGAATTTCACTTACGGGGCGAAAATAAAAAATATTATTTCATGAATAAAATACTTAAAATGCGATAAAAACCTAATATTAGAAAAAAAAAATTGAAAGAAATATATTATAGAAATTAAGTTTATTTCACTTAATTTTTACTCTACCTGTTTTCATATTCTCATCGGTATAAAAATAATATCATTAAAAAGATAAAATCATGTATAATAAATTTTATGAAGAAAACTTAATAAAAAAATGATTTTAAATATTTTATCGATTCAAGATATACCTTAAGCTATTGAAAAAAATGTTGGACTAGCCGCCTGAAAAGTTGGGAATTTCCGTGCAAAAAACCAAATTAAACGAAAAGTGCAAAACAAGTAACAAGTAAGGTTTGAAATATATATTAAAGTTGTGGGCCCTACCTATTTATTTTTTCTAAATATATATGAAAGCAAATTGTGTCCGTCAGCTCGTGAATATATATATGAAGCAAAACGAACATGTGGGCCCCACCTCAGTGAATATATGTGAAAGCCAAACCATGTTTATATTTTTTAAAAAAAAAAAAAAAAAAAATTAGAGGGGGCGGGGCACCCCTAGCCCCCTTGTGTCCGTTCTTGTTTATTTTATGATAAAAGAAAACTTTTACGAATTTATTATTTGAGTTTAAGATACGAGTTTATATTAATGTCACAAATTTATTTAAATTCGTGAGTTTGACAACCTTAAATAAAAGATGCTTTCAAAGAGACGGAAATAACTTCTCTGTTAAGACTTGAGACATAAAAAGAAATTTGGATTCTCTGATGTTCAGTGTTCACGTATTGCTCGGACAAGGTTTGAAAGTTGATTATTCTCTTCCATTTTTAACTACCAGATGTAATGAGGTTCATGAACCCAGTCCCAGTCGTAGTGCTAAAATCCGCATTAACTTTATACCAAAATGTGGAAAAAGTGCCTATAAACTTCTTCTTTCGTTCTTCTTCCATTTCAATCATTCTTATATAACAACTCCTTCTATGCAGCTTCATGGAAACTCAGAGTATATTGATGTCTACCT
Organism: Acacia melanoxylon; assembly: GCA_019022615.1. Taxonomy (NCBI): domain Eukaryota; kingdom Viridiplantae; phylum Streptophyta; class Magnoliopsida; order Fabales; family Fabaceae; genus Acacia; species Acacia melanoxylon. Next base: position 3,134,397 of record JAFJYJ010000065.1, on the reverse strand, counting down.
CCTCACGATATGAAGGACCCAAGAAGAGATTAGTCTTGGTCGACGTTGCTGCAAAGGAAGAGCAAGATGGATCCAACAGATGCTAGTGATTATTCAGACAAAAGTTTAAAACGCATAATTTTACTGGGGCCCTTTTCTCTGGTGTGGAAGTTCAGATAAATTTTTTGAAATCTTTAAATCCTCATGTACCCTTCAGAGCAAAAGTAAGATTGTGTAAATTAAACCAGAATTAACAAAGCAAAGCAACACGCCATTGTAGTGTTGGTTGTTAATAGAATGATTGAAATGGAAGAAGGAAGAGTAATGAAAGAAAGAAGTGAGAGATGGACGATGATTAAAAGAGAACCGCCAGATTTTGTTTTACAAATAAAACTATGCTTTGTTTTTTTTTTTTTTGGCTAAATGGAGACAAAAAGAGGGAAGTGTTAATGGGTCGAGGTACCTTAAATATTACTACCTCAGTCCTAATTATAGGATTAAGTTTATAGTGCTTATTGTACTATAAACTTAGTCTTATAATTAAAACCGGAAGAAGTATAAAAGATGGCAAGAGTGACATATTGGCTATTCGTTAGTTTTTGTAGTGGAGTTTATGTTATTTCATATATGAAGGTACTAAAATATTTTCAACTCAAAAATTATAAAAGTGTATGATGTGCATGGGTTGGGGAAGGGGAGGAGAGAGAAACTAGAGGAGGGAGGACAACAAGAAGGAGGAGGAAATCAGACGAAGGGAGAGGGATGAGAGAGAGATATTTATAGAGAAAATGAATTCTTATCAATCAATCAAAAAACTCTCTACAACAAAGAACCGTGAGCTCTATTTATAGAACCCTAGAAATAGTAGAATAACAATTCAAACTATAAATCCTATATTTAAAATTCAAATATAAATCTAAAATTCAAATTTGAATAAATATCCTTATTTAATAATTATAAAATCCTAGATCTCCTAACTAAACCCTAGATTTCCTTATCCCATATCACACCATTTCTCCCCTACTTGAAAGACTCGGCTCCTGACGAGTTAAAAGTGATGCATAAATCTAGGACTAGGAGGAAGGGCGAGCTAATTCTTTTAACATGTCGCTTATATCTGGGAACCCTTTCCAACAAGCTAAGTGAGATATTGAAAGAGTAAACCTTGATAGGAATAACCAGCTGCTGAATCTTGAAAAGTGTTTGGAAAATCTTTCCAATAAACAAGGTATTGTTGGAGAGGACCATTCAACAATGGAGTGACCTTAGGCAATGCAGCGTGCTGAGGAGGTGAAGTTGTTGTCCTTTGAACTTGAACCTTAATAATCTCAAGTAGGGATGACACTACTTTCACCAGTACCACATGGATGACATGATCAACATGATTATTATCGGTAGCATCAATCACTAGAGTTTCCCTTAGAGCATGTAGGACAAGTATAAGTGAAGACACATCAACATCATGATTGGGTTCCACAATAGCTGGAGATAGTTCTTTAGTTAGGATTGCAATCTCATCTCCTTGCTTTTAAGAATGAGCTTCAACTTCTCTCAACTCAGTTTATCTAGATAGTTATACTCCTGTTTACATCACACAACTCATGAAGCTGTTGACACAGATTCTTTAAGTCCTCTCGCATACGAGCATGTTGATGCTCAAATTTGACCCTCAAGCGTTCCAGTTGTTCCTTGAAACGTTTATCTTCAGCCCTCCAACATTCCCAAAAGGCCTCGTACTCGTCCTTCTCCTTGTGCCGTCTTTTAGGTCTTCTGTAATCTTCTTCAACTTCAGGAGGAAGAAGTTAGAATTCTCATCTAGACTGCAGTTAGGATCTTCCTGCTAGTAATGATCATCTTCCTCGTATTGAGGATATGTGGCATAGTTGTCATACTGATGGTACCTAGTTGAATCATGATAAACATTCTCATATGGGGTGTCATACGCATAACAACACTCCCTACATGAGTATCATCTGTAACTAATATCTGCATATTCTCTATAAGTCATACTTGCAACTAATTACCATGGCAACTTCTTTACTTTCTCTTTTTTTTCATTATTTGTGTGTTTTTTTTCACTATGTCCTTTTTTTTTGCCTTTCCTTTCTTTCACGTTCTTTTGCCTTCAACTCCTTTTTTTTTTTTTTTTTTTTACCTTTTTTTTAAAATACAAAATTAAATCAAGAATGAAATTTTTTAAAAAAAAATCCAAAGTAGCAATCTTCAATAATTGAGCCCTAAACGGTTAAAAGCACCAACGTTGGTGGGAAGTGAGATTTTGCACAAGGGTAGAGGATGTTGATCAAGCCCAAAACTCCTTAAGATAGCCACAAAATTACAAATCAAGCCGCAAGGTAGAGTTGAAACTTGAATGAATGACGGTGATACATGGCCTCGAATATGGTGGCAGAGGTGCAGTGGAAGGACATTGATTTTTTATTTTATTTTTTTGGGAAATTGGGCAGTGAAAACAATGGAGGGAATCTTGCTATGATGCCAAATTATTAAATAAGGATATTTATCCATATTTGAATTTGAATTTATGATTTAGATTTGACTTTTGAATTGTTATTTTATTGTTTCTGTAGCTCTATAAATAGAGCTTAAGGTTCTCTATTATAAGGAGCTTTGATTGATTAGTTGATAAGAATTCATTTTCTTTCTGACTATTCTCCCTCCTCCCTCTCCTTTCGTTTGATTTCCCCCTCTTTTTTGTTATCTTTCCAACTCTAGTCTCTCTCTCCTCTCCTTCCTCAACTCGTTTCACATCAATTTTGGCATTAGAGCCTAGTTCTCATATCCTTCGGTGTGCCAAAACTCTTATTTTCACATAACCAAACACATCATAACTAAACCCTAGAAATTATTATCTCATATCACATCAGTATACCTATAAACTTTTACCTAAAGTGTATCAAACACTATATATTTTTTTAATATGTAAAAATACCCATAAAGAGATGTCACTTTTACCCTCTTTTGACATATATGTCACTTTTGAGCTTTTTCATATTGTTTGTAGTTATTTTTGTAAAAAAAATTATGAGTACTTTTGCACTGTTTGTATAATAAGTTGTGGTTATTTTAACACCTTAATCCTATTTTTTATATAACTTCAACGTGGCAAATCACTTTTAGAATTCACTTGATTTAAAACAACCCTGTAGATGAACGTGCCCGGCCTTGTATGGAATATAGATTTTCAACCAAAAAGAAAGTTACGTAAGTAGGTCAAAGCACTTGAGATTGATACCAAGAAAGTCTCCTACAATAACAACTATTAATAACAGAATCCCAATTGAATTATCTTTTATTCAAACAGGGTTACATGTCATGTAATCTTATACACCACATTGATATGTAGTAACTTCTTCAACCTCATAATCATGTCTCTGTCTCCAGGAATTTCACTCAAGTTTTCACCTGCTTGCCAAGGAAGTCAAGGATGAGCTGATTAACTCGTTCAGGGAACTGCTCTTGAACAAAATGGATTCCCTCAGGAATGAATGTTATTTCCAAGTTGGGAGAAAATTCTTTCACCTTTTCACTCTTTACTAGATTCTCAATCCCTGGAAACTTTAGAAAATAATCCTTCTCACCCATTACCAGAAGTGTTGGAACTTTGACTATTGGATCTGCTATGTTGTACTCTTCACCTATTGACCTATCAATGCAAAAACCCTGAATTTCTTAGACATAGATACTGCAAACTTTATTACGCCCAGAACCCAGTTCAGTAATATTTTGAGACTAGCAGCACAATTAGCCAACTATTGGATTAGCAATTGCAATAGATAGGAGATGATTCAATTTTCATAAGAACAAGAATCATTATTTCATTACCTGTATGGAACCTGCAATGCATTTGGGAATCCAGATTTCTCGTACAATGCTGCATAAGCTGCAAGATCTTCTTCTGAGAACCAAGGAGGAAGAGGAGTTGATGGATCCACCAGATCCATAATCTCCTGGTTTTCTTCAGCTATTGGTATCTCACTTCTTGAGAAGAGTATGTAAATGTTTTTCAGAACCGTCTTCGTATCGAAACGTCCAAAATCAGCCTCTGCCCTTCCTGGTTCCTGGGGAAACAATAAAAGCAGAACAATTAAGGTTGCATATGATAGATAGTACCAATGAATATAGCAGAAACTAGAAACTCAACACAGTTTAAGATTACTTACCTTCCATCTTGAAATGTAGAAGCCTTCAGGAAGGTGATTGTGGAACTTGGAGGGGGCAGGAGGAAAATATGGAACTCCCAGTGTGATAACACCTAAAACCCTTTCAGGGTGTAGAAGTGCAAGTAAAAATGCTGGTCGAGCTCCGTAGTCTTTTGCAACTAGGAAAACCTACTTACGTTGTTGAATAGAAGCAATATTTTAATTAGTCAATAATCAACCAATAAATCCAATTAGTTGCCACTCGGGTCCTAAAAGACAAAGTTTGAAGTGTAAATCCAGATCTTTGTAAGGCATCTTTCGTTCCTCTTTCCAACTAATACAGAACATAACACTCCACCCCTCTTTAGGTCTAGTGTCCTCATTGGCACATCAACCCACATCGACTCAAGTTTGGCTCTGATACCATTTATAATATCATAGTGCCTCGCTCTTTATATTGTCCGCTTTAGGGGCTTGTCACCCCTCACTGCTTTAAAACGTGTTGATAGGGGAGGTATCCAAACCATTGTGAGGCATCTTTTGTTCCCCTCTTTAGCTGGGACATATTGCACTACAAATTTTATCTTATATTTAGGATCGGAGATAATATATTATAGAGATATAGTGACTCCTCAATATTGAGGGAAGGGGAGGGGGAGTTGTTGTCCCCTCCCTAGTGCCCTGCTGCTCCTCATCTCTGTCCTACTTTCTAAACGTTTTTTTCTCTCTTTGTTATTTAGTTTAATAGATTATTATATATAAAATGAATGGCATTTGATGGTTATATTTTCAATTTTTTATAATTTTTAAATATTTAATACTTTGAATTGAAAAAAAAAAAACTTAAAAGATTTTTCTCATAAATTGTAAAAAAAATGAAAACATAATCATTTTTCTCAATAAAATATCAAAATAATATTCATTTTATGCAAAATCTAATCACCTGAAAAAAAATTTGGGAGCAAGATAAAAATAGGGGCACATTAGGAAGGGGGCTGCAGAACAACCCCTTCCCCAAAATTGATGGCTATTTTGAACAGCTAATCACAGACTTTCAAAAAGAGGCATTACTTCATATTAACGACAAATTTCACATCCAGGGAGGCTATGCGAAAATTGGAGCATGTTTTACAGACTTTTGACTTCAAAACGCAGAAAGGCCACATATTCAGTACCTTAGAAAGATCAAGTGCATGAAGCATTCCACGAAGATCACTGACAATATCAGAGAAGGTGGTTTTCTCGGGTTCGGGCGGCGGGTCAGAAAGGCCGTAGCCCCTGTAGTCGGGGGCAATAGCTCTGAAGCCGGCACCGGCAAGAGCGATCATCTGGTGGCGCCAGGAGTACCATATCTCAGGGAAGCCGTGCAGGAAAACGACGACGTTAGGACCTGAAATACCAAAAGAAAAAAAATGTTTGAAGCTTCGGATATATAGCGCGTACAGGAAGGAGGGAAATCAAGAAAGAAGTAGATCAGAGGAATGTTATTCTAACCGGTTCCGATATCGGCGACGTGAAGCTTGAGGCTTCCGACATGGACGAATTTGTGTTGAATTTGGTCCATTTTACGGATTCTCAGGTTCTGGTGAGCGATGTTATTGAGTGGACTCGTTTACCGTTTGTATTTGGCTACTGCAAGCATATATTGGAACGGAATTACTTCAGTTGGCGTTTATGCGTTAAGGCTAAAATGGTCTTTTGGGGGAATATATGCTGCCGGTAAGGAAACAAAGATGCTCCCTGAAATATGACAAAAATATTTAGAAAAATCAGTAAAAAATTTCTTATTTAAATATTTAATTTATTGACAAAAATGGCATGAATTTAAGTGTTTTCTCTATATGAAATTTTGTAGAATGCCGTATATTTTATGTATGAAATTATGTCATATTTTTTAACCAATAAAATATGCAAACATATAACTTGTAACCAATTTTCCCTACAGAACATAATAGGGAGTTATGAATTCTTTAGTCAGGTTTCCCACTTATAGGGTAAATTTTAATTTCTTAAAAATTTGTAGGCTAAAATACATGAACCCCTAAAATTTTATGTCAGTTGCACATCACTTATTTAACCTTAAAATTTTAAAATTTAAAGTTTAAAAACCTCAACTCCAAAGTTAAAGTTAATGGTTTTTGGCAAAAATATATTTTTTATTATATACCTTCTCATTTAAAAAAAAAAACACTTGACATTTAAGATGTAGAATTTCTCCACAATAAATGATTTTTTACAATTACTTAGTTTAACCTTTTGCTATTTAAATTTTTTATATTTTTTAAAATTATAATAAAGGACCTTAATATTTATTAAGAATGACATTTAAAAAATAACACTTGACATTTAAGATATAGAATTTCTTCACAATAAATGAAAAATTTTTTACATTTTGCCATTAACGTATTGCTCAAGGGGTTCATGGTTTCGAACCCAATTAACTTCACATTGGTCCCTTGTTTAGTATTTTCCCAGACCCCAAGTTTTAGACCAACTCTTCTAGCTTTAGGAGATTCTAAACATGTCTTTTTAATATTTTAATTTCTTGTCCTTCCTTTTTGTATATTTATAGATTTTTTATATCGATATTTAAATGATTCTTACTATAAAAATTTTAATTAACAAAATATTTAATTTTTGAGAAAATATAATACTATATAATTTGAAAACATTATTTTAATGAAAAGTAAAAAAAATAAAAAATAGTAATAGTAATTTAATTTTATAATGATGTTAATATAGAATTGTACAAGGGCTTGGCTGACCATCAACCCCAAACCAAAAAGAAAAAAAAGGCTACGTATGTGGATATCAAAGCGATTGAGATTATAGAATCTTAACACACTTTAGCTATGAGGCAACACACAGATTCTCACACAGAGCTACATGTCATAGAATCTTACACACCATACTTATATATATATAGCAACTTCATATATGTCTGTCTCCAGAAATTTCACTCAAGTCGGCAACACACGGATTCTCACACAGAGCTACATGTCATAGAATCTTACATACCATACTTATATATATATATAACAACTTCAAGTCATAATCATATATATGTCTGTCTCCAGAAATTTCACTCAAGTCGGCAACACATGGATTCTCACACAAAGCTACATGTCATAGAATCTTACACACCATACTTATATATATAGCAACTTCAAGTCATAATCATATATATATGTTTGTCTCCAGAAATTTCACTCAAGTCGGCAACACACGGATTCTCACACAGAGCTACATGTCATAGAATCTTACACACCATACTTATATATATAGCAATTTCAAGTCATAATCATATATATGTCTGTCTCCAGAAATTTCACTCAAGTTTCAATTGCTTGTGAAGGAAGTGGAGGATGAGTTGATTAACTTGTTCAGGAAACTGCTCCTGAACGAAATGGGTTCCATCAGGAATGAAAGTAATTTCTGAGTTGGGGGCAAATTCTTTCAGCTTTCCACTCTTTATTAGATCTTCAATCCCTGGAAACTTGAGAAAATAATCCTTCCCACCCATTACAGCAAGAATTGCAACTTTTGCTATTGGATCTGTTATGTTGTGCTCTTCACCCTGTGACCTATGAATAGAAAAAATTAGATGTCAGCTCACAAAACTTTTAAGAGAGAGATATGTAGTTTTATCCCATAAGTAACTATTGAGAAACGTTGTGTATTCAAAAGTTTTTTAAGGAGTAATTTTATTTTGAAAGTAACAAAAACGCAACAATTTTGTCACTTATCATTAAAAATGTCAATAGTCAACATTAATTTTTTTTAAAGCTCAAGACAAATTTGCTTATTTTTAACACTTTCAAGTTAGATTGTTTCTTGGAAAAAATTTGGGATACCAACACTCCTAAGTGGTTATTTTTAGAGTAAAATTACACTTTAAGCCAACTTTATTATGCGGAGAACCCACTTTAGCAATATTTTGAGACTAGCAGCACAATTAGCCAATGATTGGATTAGCAATTGCAATAGATAGCAGATGATTCAATATCATAAGAACAAGAATCATTATTTCATTACCTGTATGGAACCAATGCATTTGGGAATCCAGATTTCTCGTACAATGCTGCATAAGCTGCAAGATCTTCTTCTGAGAACCAAGGAGGAAGAGGGGTTGATGGATCCACCAAATCCATAATCTCCTGGTTTTCTTCAGCTATTGGTATCTCACTTCTTGAGAAGAGTATGTAAATGTTTTTCAGAACCGTCTTCGTGTCGAAACGGCCAAAATCAGCCTCTGCCCTTCCTGGTTCCTGACAAAACAGAACAGAACAATTAAGGTTACATAATGCAGATATATAGTGGAGTACCAATAATGATTATAGTTTAAACTTGCAAGAAACTCAACACAGTTTAAGATTACCTACCTTCCATCTTGAAATGTAGAAGCCTTCAGGAAGGTATTTGTGGAACTGAGGAGGGGCAGGAGGAAAATATGGAACTCCCAATGAGACAACACCTAAAACCCTTTCAGGGTGTGCAAGTGCAAGTAAAAATGCTGGTCGTGCTCCATAGTCTTTTGCAACTAGGAAAACCTATTTACGTTGTTGAACATAAGGGGCAATATATGAAGTGATCAACTATTAAACAATTAATCCATCAATTAGTTTCTGTTGTTGCAGATAAACTTTTACTTCTTCAGTTTACTGATATATAATTAATATGCTGACTTATCGATCACTGTATATATAGGAAAAATCCTTTTAAGGTTTCAAAGGAATAAGAAAATATCAAAAAAGCCCTAGAGAAAATTCTGATATAAAAAAAAATCTTAAGGAGTTGTCAAAATCCACAGATAGAGTTGTTAATCCTTTACTGAAGGAGTTGTCAATAAGACCTTTCTAACATCAAAATTTTTTAAGGATTTTTTTGACCATTTGGGACCTTAAAGGGATTTTCCCTATTTTAAACCGCTAATCACCGGTGACATAAAGGACAATATCCTAAAAAACAAATGCATTAGCGAGGGAATTGTACGATTCTGTTATGTACCAAATAAACTATCACTAATTAATTAGCCATAGAATTCTCTCACTAAGTCAATTTAGCTACAGAATTATCATTACTATAAAATATGGATACTACTACCCTAAAAGACGTCCTTTTTTAAAAAGGGAAGTAAAAAGTGAAGGAGGTGGCATTCTCGTAATTATTTACTTGTTTTTTAGACTTTAGACGACCTAAATATTAATTTAGGATGCCTAATTTTTTTTTTGATGTCCTAAATATATTATAGGACACCTAAAATTTAATATTTGGCCCAATTTAGAAAATTTGGGAAATGTTTTAGCCCCAGAAATCTTTTTTTGGCGACCTAAACAAGCTTCAGGTTGCCAAAACATTTTTTTTGGCGACCTTAACTAACAAGGTTCAGGTCGCCAAAATTTGTTTTGTGACAACCTAAATTAGGTTTAGGTCGCCAATTTTTTTTTTTTTTGACGACTTGAACAAGGTTTAGGTCCCAAATATTTGGCGCCATTTAAGATTGTTTTTGGCCTAAAAAATTCTTGAAAATTGACTTTAGACAACCTAAATATTAATTTAGGTCGCCTAAATTTTTTTTGAGACTTTAGACAACCCAAATATTAATTTAGGTCGCCTAAAATGAAATATTTTGCGCCATTTAGGATTTTTTTGGCGCCGGAAAATTCTTGAAAATTGACTTTAGACAACCTAAATATTAATTTAGGTCGCCTAAAATGAAATATTTGGTGCCATTTAGGATTTTTTTGGCGCAGGAAAATTCATGAAAATCGACTTTAGACAACCTAAATGTTAATTTAAGTCGCCTAATTTTGTTTTGAGACTTTAGACAACTCAAATATTAATTTAGGTCGCCTAAAATGAAATATTTGACGCCATTTAGGATTTTTTTGGCTCCGGAAAATTCTTGAAAATTAACTTTAGACAACCTAAATATTAATTTAGGTCGCCTAAAATGAAATATTTGGCGCCATTTAGGATTTTTTTTTTTTTTTTGCGTAGGAAAATTCTTGAAAATTGACTTTAGACAACCTAAATGTTAATTTAGGTCGCCTAAATTTTTTTTGAGACTTTAGACAACCCAAATATTACTTTAGGTCGCCTAAAATGAAACATTTGCCGCCATTTAGGATTTTTTTGGCGCCGGAAAATTCTTGAAAATTGACTTTAGATAACTTAAATATTAATTTAGGTCGCCTAAAATGAAATATTTGGCGCTATTTAAGATTTTTTTTTGTCGTAGGAAAATTCTTGAAAATTGACTTTAGACAACCTAAATGTTAATTTAGGTCGCCTAAATTTTTTTTAAGACTTTAGACAACCCAAACAATTATTTAGGTCGCCTAAAATGAATTTTTTTAATTTTATTTATCCCTTCTCTCCTCTGCACAACATTTAATTCTCCACGTACGCCTTCCTCTTCTCATTTTTGATCTCGCACATACGCCTTCCTCTTCTCTCCTCTACACCCATCTTCTCTTTCGATCTATTCCTACTCCTTCAACACTCTTCGATCTAGGGGGAGGAGAAGGCGCGAGGAGACGACGGTGAGGAGACGATGGCGAGAGACCGAGCAACGAGACACCCGAACCGCACTTTGGAACAAGAGTCACCATCGATTTCATCCAAAACGCCGCCGCGCCAAAAGTATTTTTCCGGATCGACTCTTGTTGATTTTTTAGATCTAAGAGGGCACCAATTTTTGCGGATCTAGAAATGGAGCCTTGCCTAGATCTCGGATTTTGGGCCGGTGGAAGAAGCTCAGGAGCAGAAAAATGGTGTATATATTTTTTTGTTGGCGTTACTTTCTTTGTTCTTGAATTTGAACTTGTTTGTCTGATATAAGTATGTAACTATGAATTTTAGTGGCTGATAATATAATATTGGAATCTCGAATCTATAGTTTCTCCTTTGGTTTTTATTGTTGATTGCTAATGTGTTGTTCTTCTTTGGTATTCCGGAATAATGTTGATTGTTGATGTGTTTTTTTTTGCTCGTTCTTCTTCCAATTCCACGGCCAACCCCCAAACCTAGGTTTGGAGGGTTTTTTTTTTTTTTTTTTTTATAAAAAAAATTTAAATTCGTGTCGCCTCGCTAAAGGCAACTCCGAATTTAAATTTAGGTCGCCTTAACTAAGGCGTCCTGACGCCAAAAGTCAAATTTTTTTACTACCCCCATCGAGACGTCCCTTTAAAAAAGGACATTAATTGGGTCTTATTTAGGTCTTTTTTTTGGTTTTTTGTAGTAGTGTATATTGCTAATGAACTTTGTTTTTTGTATGTATAAATTAATTTTTAAACAAAAGTTGCATGGAAATTGTTTATTCCTGGAGACTAGTTGTGGTTCACTCTTGTTATTATTAAAAGAAAAGTAGAATTGATGAAAGCCTAGGCCCTGTTTGGTTTGAAGGGAGAGGAGCTCCCCTCTCTAGGATGAAAAGTCAAAAATGACCCTGATTTATATCATTTTCCCCACAAATACTTTAAATTAAGGTTATATATGTCTTTTCATACTAGGGAGGGGAGCTCCCTCCCTTCAAACCAAACAAAGCCTAAATGTTCACATAAAAAAACACAGAAAGTCCACACACATATTTAGTAACCTTAGCAAGACCAAGTGCATCGAGCATTCCGAGTAGGTCACTGGTAATGACTTTGAAGGAGGTTTTCTCGCCTTTAGGTGGCGGGTCAGAAAGGCCGTAGCCTCTGTAATCGGGGGCGATAGCTCTGAAGCCGGCAGCGGCAAGGGCGATCATCTGGTGGCGCCAGGAGTACCAGATCTCCGGGAAGCCGTGCAGGAAAACGACGACGTTAGGGCCTGAAATACCAAAAAAAAAAAAAAACGTTTAAAGCTTCGGACATATAGGGTGTAGGAATTAAGGAGAGAAACTAAGAAAGAAGCATAGAGAGATCAGAGAGAGGAATGTTATTGTAACCGGTTCCGATGTCGGCAACGTGAAGCTTGAGGCCTCCCACATCGACGAACTTGTGTTGAATTTGGTCCATCGTCTAAGGAATTCTCAGGTTCTGATGAGAGAGTGATTTTGATGAGTGGACTGGATCCCTTTACTGAGGAAGCTTGAAATGGTTCATTATTGTGTTTATTTTTGGCCCCTGAGGCTGCATATGCGTACATGGAGATGTAACTGCTTCAGTTGGCAATTTCACAGCTGGCATGCATGCGCTAAGGCTAAAATGGTCTTTTCAGGGATATATATAGATGCTTCATTTATAAAGGACTAATAAAGGTACTCGCTCTCTTATCACTTATGATGGCATACGTAATAATTATAACCAATAATTATAACCTCGTTGATTTTTTTTAAGAGAGATTAAAAAAATTGATTAAATTATTTTAAAGTATTTTTTTTCTCTCCAAACTAATTAGTTTGACTAATAAACTAATATATAATCTAAAGATACATAACGATAACATATAATATGATTAAGTAACTTATTTAACTTCCTTAATATGTTTTTAAAAAATCAACCCAGTCTTATAATTAGAACCGGAGAAAATAGTATATAAGTGGGGGGTCACATGTATAATCTCTTGTCTTATATCCAGACGTTTCCATAATTAGTTTTTAAGATTGCGTTTGTATAAACTAATACTCCTTCCATTCTTATTCATAATTTATCTTCTAAAAGTTTTGTATATTCATGTTGATTTATTCTATAAAATTTATAAAACAATTATTTATTTTTTTCAAAAATACTCGTGTATGTATATTGTTGTCCCCTCCCTAGTGCCCTGCTGCTCCTCATTTCTATCCTACTTTCCAAACGTTTTTTTTTAGCTCAGAGGCAACACACGGATTCTCACACAGAGCTCCATTGAAGAGCTACATGTCATAGAATCTTACACACCATATACACACACACACACATATAGCAACTTTAAGTCATAATCATATATATGTCTGTGTCCAGAAATTTCACTCAAGTTTCAGCTGCTTGTGAAGAAAGTGGAGGATGAGCTGATCAACTTGTTCAGGAAATTGCTCCTGAACGAAATGGGTTCCTTCAGGAATGAAAGTTATTTCCAAGTTGGGGGCAAATTCTTTCAGCTTTCCACTCTTTATCAGATCTTCAATGCCTGGAAACTTGAGAAAATAATCCTTCCCACCCATTACAGCAAGAATTGCAACTTTTGCTGTTGGATCTGTTATGTTGTACTCTTCACCCAATGACCTATGAATAGAAAAAACTAGATGTCAGCACACAAAACTTCTAAGAGAGAGATACGTAGTTTTATCCCATAAGTAACTACTGAAGTAACAAAAGTTAAAAATTTGCTTTTAAGGAGTAATTTTATTTTGGAAGTAACAAAAACGCAACAATTTTGTCACTTATCATTAAAAATGTCAATGGTCAACATTAATTTTTTTAACACTAAAGACAAATTTGCTTATTTTTAACACTTTCAGGTGAAATTGTTTCTCGAAAAAATTTCGGATACCCAATACTCTAAAGTGGTTAGTTTTAGAGTAAAATTACACCTTAAGCCAACTAGAGCCCACTTTAGTAATATTTTGAGACTTGCAGCACAATTAGCCAATGATTGGATTAGCAATTGCAATAGATACCAGATGATTATTCAATATCATAAGAACAAGAATCATTATTTCATTACCTGTATGGAACCTGCAATGCATTTGGGAATCCAGATTTCTCGTACAATGCTGCATAAGCTGAAAGATCTTCTTCTGAGAACCAAGGAGGAAGAGGGGTTGATGGATCCACCAAATCCATAATCTCCTGGTTTTCTTCAGCTATTGGTATCTCACTTCTTGAGAAGAGTATGTAAATGTTTTTCAGAACCGTCTTCGTGTCGAAACGGCCAAAATCAGCCTCTGCCCTTCCTAGTTCCTGACAAAACAGAACAGAACAATCAAGGTTAACACAATGCAGATATATAGTACCGATAATGATTATAGTTTAAACTTGCAAGAAACTCAACATAGTTTAAGATTACCTTCCATCTTGAAATGTAGAAGCCTTCAGGAAGGTATTTGTGGAACTGAGGAGGGGCAGGAGGAAAATATGGAACTCCCAATGAGATAACACCTAAAACCCTTTCAGGGTGTGCAAGCGCAAGTAAAAATGCTGGTCGAGCTCCATAGTCTTTTGCAATTAGGAAAACCTATTTACGTTGTTGAACATAAGAGGCAATATATGAAGTGATCAACTATTAAACAATTAATCCATCAATTAGTTTCTGTTGTTGTTGCAGATAAACTATTTACTTCTCCAGTTTACTGATACATAATTATACGCTGACTCATCAATCTTAGTATATTTTAAAGGGAAAATCCCTTTAAGATCCTTAGAGACCAAGAAAATATGAAAAAAGTCCTAAAAAAAATTCTGATATTAAAAAAATCTCAAGGAGTTGTTATAAGCCACAAATGAAGTTGTTAATCATCTAATGAAAGAGTTATCAATAAGACCTTTTTGACATCAGAATTTTCTTAGAGATTTTTTTGATATTTTTTAGTCTCTTGAAACCTTAAAGGGATGTTTCCTATTTTATACAGCTAATCACCGATGACATAAGGACAATATACTACAAGAAAAAAATGCATTAGCAAGGGAATTAGGAATTCTACCATTCCTTACCAAATAAACTATCACTAATTAATTAGCCATAGAATTCTCTAAGTCAATTTAGCTACAGAATCTTGTTGCTAATGAACTTTTTTTTTTTGTATAAATTAATTTTTAAACGAAAGCTGCCTGGAAATTGCTTATTCCTAGAGACTAGCTGTGGTTCACTCTTGTTATTATTAAACGAAAAGTAGAATTGATGAAAGCCTAAATGTTCACATAAAAAACACAGAAAGTCTACACACACACACATATTTAGTAACCTCAGCAAGACCAAGTGCATCGAGCATTCCGAGTAGGTCACTGACAATATCAGAGAAAGTGGCTTTCTCGGGTTCGGGTGGCGGGTCAGAAAGGCCGTAGCCTCTGTAATCGGGGGCGATAGCTCTAAAGCCGGCACCGGCAAGGGCGATCATCTGGTGGCGCCAGGAGTACCAGATCTCCGGGAAGCCGTGCAGGAAAATAACGACGTTAGGGCCTGAAATACCAAAAAAAGAAAAAAAAAATGTTTAAAGCTTCTCTAGGGTGTAGCCGTGTAGGAAGCAGAGAGAAACTAAGAAAGAAGTATAGAGAGATCAGAGATAGGATTGTTATTGTAACCGGTTCCGATGTCGGCAACGTGAAGCTTGAGGCCTCCCACATTGACGAACTTGTGTTGAATTTGGTCCATCGTCTTACGAATTCTCAGGTTCTGATGAGAGTGATTTTGATGAGTGGACTCGATCCCTTTAATTTACTGAGGAAGCTTGAAATGGTTCATTGTGTTTATTTTTGGCCAGGCTGCATATGCATAGATGGAGACGTAACTGCTTCAATTGGCAATTTCACAGCTGGCATGCATGCGCTAAGGCTAAAATGGTCTTTTTAGGGATATAGATGCTTCAGGTATAAAGGACTAATAAAGATACTCGCTCTCTTGTCACTTATGATTCCCTTCTAACAAACTTCTAATTATAAGATTAAATTGATTTTTTTAGAAAGGTTAATGAAGCTAATTAAATTATTTTAGAGTATTTTTTTTTTATTTTCAAATTAATTAGTTTGACCAATAAAGTAATATATAATCTAAAGATACATAACATATAATATGATTAAGTAATTTATTTAGCTTTTTTAAATATCTCTTATAATTAAGACGAAGGAAGTAGTGTATAAACTCAGGTTGTTAAACTCGCGAATTTAAGTAAATTTGTCTCAATGATGTAAACTTGTATTGTAAACTCGAATAGTAAACTCATAATAATTTATTTTCACTATTAAATAGGTATTAATAGTGTATAATAAATAATTAAAATAAAAAAAAAAATGATAACAATTTGATTTAAATATATTTTAAATCCAAATAATTGAAATTAAATCCATCAATATTCAAAATTTACCATATTTAACAAAGAAATTTCTATAAAACTTATATATAAAGACCGTTGAATATGATCAAATAAAAAAGTTAACACGAGTTTAAGTGTGAGTTAACACGGTTTTATAAGTTAGAAACGTAAAAAGCGAACTTCTTTCGGTTTAACTTCGTGAGTTTAATCGAGTTCTGATACAATGGTCACGAGTTTACTTAAGAATCACTTTCGATTTAATAAGTTTAAACATAAAAACGATAAACTCTAGAGCTAATTCTCGCGAAGTTTGACAAGAATGTATAAACTCTCTTATAAGTGGGAGGTGGCATGTATGATCTCTTGTATTATATCCAGACGTTTCCATCATTATTTTCTAAGATTGAGTTTGTATAAACTAATACACCTTCCATTCTTATTCATAAGTTATCTTTTAAATTTTTTTTATATTCATTTATATTTATTTTATAAAATTTATAAAACAATTAATATTTTGTTTTAAAAAATACTCGTGTATGTATATCGTTGTATACTTATAAATTACTTGTATGGTAGAGACTAGAGAGAACGATTAAGAGCTATGAGTAAGATCGAGTTAAAATTTATTTTATGTGTTGAAATAAAGGTTTTTTTTTTAAAAAAAAAATATATTAATTAAATTATTCTATCTCTGTGAAATAGTTAAAGACCGATTGACCGATATATAGATGTGCTTTTTGTTGTTGCGGAATAAGAAGCCTTCATTTTTAAATTTTTATTGCATGTATGGCGCATAATATGTGTTACTCCCATATGTTAAACCTATGGAAAAAAAAAGATTTTAGAGTTATTTACATGGTTTGTGACATTGTTTAGGGTAAAACCGGATTGATTTATACGTTTTTTTTTATTTAAAAAAAAAAAAAACTCCCTCAATTTTTTTTTTCCTTTTTTCACTTTTGTTTTGGATGTCATTGATTTGGATTTGTTTTTTGGTTTTCCGAAGCTATTGTAGCTTCTTTGTTTTTCGAAAAAATGTAGGTTGTAAAGAAAATTGTTAAGAATATCTATGTCACAGTATTGGAGTATATGATTATTTTGCCATCTAAACTCTAAAGTATTGAAATGATATATAGTATGTCAAATTTAGGTTGGTGTGATAAGAAATTAATTATTTTCCAATTTTTTATACCTCATTTGTCTAGGCCGGGTTGACTCCGGGCAAACTCCGGTCGACCCACTAACCCTTAACCCGTGCCGACCGGTTCGAATGGCCGGCCGGGTTTTAACCTTGGTTATTAGTATGAAATTCTAAAGAAAATTTTAAAAAAACAATTTTTTTATTAAAAAAATAAAATAAAAATCGAACCGGTTTGACCCCGTCTTACGGACGGTTTACCCACCGGTTCCGGTCATCGGAGTCGAGAACCATGGTTACTCCTACATTGTATGGATTTCTACACATCAAAAATAAAATACTCATGTCTAACAAGGGGCTGGGATTAAAACGGAATCAGATTCCCTACCTATCATTTGGATAGGCAAGGAGAGCATTTTCCATCTGGGCCATCCGGATGATATCCGAACGCCCGCATTTATTTATTTTTTTTTTAAAAAAATATTTTAATGGGTAGAGAATCTAAAATAAAGATAATCTCTCAACTAATATTTTTTTAAAAAATGATTTTTAATTTAAAAATCACCAAATTAAAAAATATTAAATCTGGAGATCTCATCTGAACGGTCCAGATGAGACAACCTCTCCCTACCTATCAAAGGATAGGCAGGGAAACCGGTTCGGATTAAAACTGGTCAAACTTTAATAAATTAAGTTAATATTTTATTTTCTTTCTAGGCCATCAAACTCGTTATTTCTTAGCAAAAAAAAAAAAAAAAACTCGTTATTGAATTTTTTTTTTTTTAAAAAAAATTCTTCCCATCCTTGTCTACAAATCGTTGTGGCACCTAATTCAACAACAACGTATCTTGAATTCTTCGCGGGAGTGGACTAAGTTACGACTGTTACGTTGCATGAGAGCTAAATATATTCTTCAATGTAGGTTTGTAAAATAATAAAAACAGAGAGAGAGAGAGACTCCAAAAGAAGATACACTTTACACCATACATAGAGATGGGATGATTTATTTCAAATCCATACAAGCTATTTCACACAATACATAGAAACATTCACAATTATTACAACTGACAAATTCACAACTTACGATTCAGAATCAAATGTGCTTACTGAGGAAGTTGAGGATAAGCTGATTCACCTGTTCAGGCAATTGCTCATGAATAAAATGGGTTCCTTCAGGAATGAATGTGATCTCCAAATTGGGAACAAGTTTTTTTGCCTTTTCACTCTTCACTAGCTCTTCAATCCCTGGAAATTTAATCACATAATCCTTCCCACCCATTATCAGAAGTGCTGGAACTCTTACCACTGCATCTTCTACATTCAGTTCTTCACCAAATGACCTATAATGCCATTCAAATCCAATGTCACAAGCAAAAATTCATACTCTCCACCACTTCAGGAAGAAAGCTTTTACATAAAATCAAATGCACTTATGCATCAGAAGAGAAACGAGTGTAAGATCGAAGCAAAGTCCACTAACATGTGAAATTGTCAGACAAGCAAGAGTACAGGATGAGATCTGCTGTGAAATCAAGAACTCTTTCATATACAAGGCAAATCAAAATTTCATTCTTTTGTTCTCTCTTTTCAGAGTATATATATAGCACACAGACTTGTGTAGAAAGAGATATGTCAAACCCAATACAATTCTTGATTGACACATGGATACTTAAAATTTTATCATGTTTGTGCTTCTTAGTTTTAACTTATATCAAGAGTGAAGCAACTCTCAAGTACCTGTATGGAACTTGCAAAGCTGTTTGAAATCCAGATTTCTCATACAAATCCCCATATGTTGCAAGATCTTCTTCTGTGATCCAAGGGGGAAGTGGAGCAGATGGCTCCACCATATCCATGATCTCCTGGTTCTCTTGAGCTATTGGGATCTCACTTTTGGAGAAGAGAATGTAAATGTTTCGCACTACTGTCTTTGCATCAAGGCGTCCAAAATCAGCCTCTGCCCTTCCTGGTTCCTGAAATGAATTGAAGTGGACAGAAACAAAGTAATAAGCGCGCGCGCACACACATATATTTTGAATTTGGGGTAAGAAAGAATGTATAAGATTGAAACTTGCCCTCCATCTCAAGATATGGAAGCCTTCAGGAAGGTACTTTGCAAACACAGAGGGGCCTGGAGGCACATAAGGAACCCCCAAAGTGACAACTCCTAAGACCCTTTCTGGATGTAGAATAGAAAAAAGATATGCAGGCTTAGCTCCAAAATCTTTTCCTATTAGAAACACCTACAAACACATGTAGAGTTGGGGCTATTGAATTAGTTTTTTTTTTTTTTTTTGAGAAAAAGACAAAATGAAATGAACAAGATAAATAATTTCAAAGTAGTATAAGAAATAAGGAACATTGAGAAAAAAAAAAACCTACGAAAAGAAGAGGAAGAAGAAGCAATAGTAACAGGGTCTTTTAGAACGCATATAATGACAATGAAATATCCTGCAAACTATATCAGAAGAAGCTTGTGCCTGTTCAAGAAGTTTGGTAAATTGCTTTTGAGTGCATGATGAATTGCGGGCGCCAGACTTAGTGTCTGATTGATTTAGCATTCAAAAGCATGTTCATGTAAATTAAGACAAAACTCCTCTCACACGCTTACTCGTAAATCACATTAGAAAAATAACTTCTACTACTAATCCAAATAGGCACCTAATTGTCTAGCAAAGTGCAGCTCTGAAACAATGAATAATGAAAGAAAATCTTGCAACAAAACGTTTTCTCCAAAAGAATTGCTTCAAGGGAGTGTCACTACAACATATGCCCTGGAATTGTATTTAAAACAGTTTACAAGTTCACCCTGACTCCCTTCGACTCCATGTTTCAGTACCACTGCGCTCTAATTTCTTCCCATTTCTTTTTTTTCCCCATATAAAAGTCAAATTATTTAACAAAATGATAAATCGATACAGATAAAACCACCAACTGATCCTCGATCAGGACTAAATTGGGGATCCAAAGTCTAAAAACAGAAGCACATTATAATAGACAATCATAAACACTAACCCAACAACATCTGAAAGCAATAAAACCTGAAACTTCAACCAGTAGGCCCAAAAGACGGTTAGCACTTCAAAGGCAAGGTAAACTTTGAGTCCCATCTCAAGCCAACTGCAACACCACCAATCTCTTTCCATTTCTAAGAGTAATACATATTGCAATCGCAAGTAGATCTCTCAAAGAGAAATTGCAAGTACACAGTGAATTACCATCATAATTTTCCTTTCAATCTAATATATTCTTGGAATCGGGAGTTCTTCAGTTTCAGAACTCAAACCTGTCACAATTTTACTGCATTTACTCATCCAACCGAAAATTCATAAATTCAGTACCTTAGTAAGATTGAGTGCATCAAGAATTCCGAGGAGGTCATTGAGAAGATCGGATAAGGTCGTCTTTTCAGGTTGGGGTGGGGAATCGGAGAGCCCGTAGCCTCTGTAATCGGGGGCAATTGCTCTGAATCCGGCACTGGCGAGGGCAATCATCTGGTGGCGCCAGGTGTACCATATCTCCGGGAATCCATGGAGGAAAACGACGACGTTAGGACCTGCAAACGAAAATGAAAAATGGGTGTTTGATTGAAGAAGATGATGATGACGACGACGATGAGGTGTAGAGTTTTCAGACCCTCTCCGATTTCAGCTATGTGAAGTTTTAGCCCTCCGGAGTTGATGAACTTGTGCTGAATTTGATCCAATTCCATTTTCTTCTCCGAAACTCTTGGACGGTTCACGGCTACTTAAAATATGCTTACAAGCAGCATTTTCCCTGTATTCAAAGCATAAGCAGTACTGTTCTCCACTGTTCACATTGCTCCCTTCTTCCCAGTCCTGCCTCCATTTTTAGTGAAATAATTTACTAAATAGTAAATAATATATTGAAATCCTTAGAAACTAAATAGTAGAGATGTACATTTTTAATCTCTTAATTAAGTAATTAGATATTTGGTAAACTTTGGTTTCTTAATGTTGCATTTAAGCATTTTATTTATATGTAATTTATAAATTTTGGTTGCTTTGATTTCATTTTGTCTTTTTATAAAAAACTATATATATATTGTTGTCAATTTTTATATATAAAAAACAATTAATAATTATTATTTTTTATTTATCATAGTTCTTTCTTCACTTTATGAAAAATTAGACTCTACTATTAATAATTATTATTTTTATTTTATCATATTTACCCAAATATTTGAGATCAAATTTATAATTAAACTAATTATTTTATTTCTAAATATTAATTTTTAATCATGATAATTTATTCTAGATGATATCTTAAATATAAATTATTGAATAATGTTACCTAGCTTGCGTGTATTTATCTAATTGGTCTGTATATGCTTTCATGAATCTAAAGCTGTTTCATGGCTTATGTGATAGCAATTAACACCTTGATATATATGCAGGATCATATTGAATTGAAACGTTGAAGGAGGGCTATTATGGCAGATTTAGAAAATTTGCTTTTGGAGGCTGCGGGAAGAACTGGGACAGGGAGAAAACGACAGTCTCTGCCACCTTCAAGGAGGCAGCATGACGGCTCATATTCAGATGGTGGGAGTGATTCTAGGGATGATTATTCAGATGATGATCTCACTTTTGCAAGCAGAAAGCCCTCTGGATCTCAAGTTCCTTTGAAGAAGAGATTAGATTCAACAGAAAGAGATGATGACCAGGTCAGTCAAGAAGAAGGGGATGGGGATGATGGTCATTCAGATCATGCGGGTGATAGCAGTGATGAATCTGACATTGGTGATGATCTGTATAAAAATGAAGATGACCGGCGGAAGCTCTCTGAGATGACTGAACTTCAAAGAGAGATGATATTGTCTGACAGGGCTTCCAAAAAAGATGATAAAAATCTGTTGGGGAAGATAGCATCAAAGCGTGAGAAAGGAAAGTCAACAGTGCCCAGAAAACAAACTCCACCTCTCCCATCATCTCGTGTGCGTTCGTCAGCCAGATCTGCTGACAGGTCAGCTGCTAAGGATGATGCACTAAATGAATTGCGAGCAAAGAGGTTGAAACAGCAAGACCCAGAAGCACACCGTAGACTAAGAGAGGCATCTCGAGGTTCAGGGCCCCGGCATTTTTCACCAAAGCACAAGCCTTTTACTTCAACAAGCCTTAGTAGTTCAAGCCATAGTGAGAGTGAAAGTAGGTCTCACAGTGATGATGAAGGGTCAACTGGTGATGGAGGAATTGTTGACAGTGATGACGATAGGGCAATGTCTGATGGGCCAACATTTGAGGATATTAAAGAAATTACAATTCGTAGGTCAAAACTAGCTAAATGGTTTATGGAGCCTTTCTTTGAGGATTTAATTGTTGGTTGCTTTGTAAGAGTTGGTATTGGTAGATCAAAGTCTGGACCGATCTACCGCCTCTGCATGGTGAAAAATGTTGATGCCACAGAACCTGAGCGGCAATATAGACTAGACAATAAATCCACATACAAGTACTTAAATGTTACTTGGGGAAATGAAAATTCTGCTGCTAGGTGGCAAATGGCTATGGTTAGTGACTCTGCACCACTTGAGGAGGAATTCAAACAATGGGTTAAAGAAGTAGATCGCAGTGGTGGCAGGATGCCAAGCAAACAAGAAGTGTTGGACAAAAGACAAGCCATTCAAAAGATTAACACATTTGTATACTCTGCAGCTACTGTTAGACAGATGTTACAGGAAAAAAAATCTGCTGCAACAAGGCCATTGAATATTGCAGCTGAGAAAGATCGACTGAGGAGGGAATTGGAAATAGCACAGAGCAAGAACAATGAGGCTGAAGTTGAGAGAATCAAGGCAAGACTGTTAGAATTAGAGGCAGTTAGACAAACAAAGGAGAAGGATGCTAAGGCGTTGAAGCTGGCGGAGATGAACAGAAAGAACAGGTTTGAAAATTTTAAAAATGCTTCTGAATTGAAGTCAGTCAGCGCAACCTTGAAAGCTGGTGAGGCAGGTTATGATCCATTTTCAAGGAGATGGACTAGATCAAGGAACTACTATGCTTCAAAACCTGGTGAAGCTGGAAATAATAATGCCAATGGCCCAGTGGCCAGTGCTGGCGCCATCGGCTTGGTGGCTACCGCTGCAGCTTTGGAAGCTGCTGCCGATGCTGGGAAGCTAATAGATACAAGTGCTCCGGTGGATCAAGGGACCGAGTCAAATGTGCTGCACAATTTTGAGTTACCAATTTCATTAGCATTACTTCAGAAGTTTGGTGGAGCCCAGGGAGCTCAGTCAGGTTTCATGGGAAGGAAGCAAAGAATGGAAGCAACAGTGGGATTTCGAGTCCCAGAAAATGATGGCAGGAGGCATGCATTGACGTTGAGTGTTAGTGATTACAAGAGAAGAAGAGGACTTCTTTGAAGCTTGTTGCTGCTTCCAGGCATATCATGCCTGTTAATGTAATGAGTTGACTGTATTATTAATATAGACTCTGTTTTGTTGTCGAAAAAAAGGTTGGTGGAAACTGGTTTATGCTCTATCACGTTTCCTATGATATCGTTAAATCCTTTTTGTTTGTTCATCGTGTGTTCATTCTTTTATCTCACCTAAAATATTTAAATAGGGAACGTCGAAGCGGATATATGCCAGTAATTCTTACCTTAATTGGTTATCCTATGCTTGGGATTGGAAGAGATTAAGATAAAGCCAAATTTTGTTTGTTCATTTTTGCTCTACTCCATACTGTATGCGTTCTTAACTGCTTGTGCTCTGACTCGAGTTTCTTATTTGCTGGACCAGAGATTGTTGCTCTACTCCGTACTGTATGCGTTCTTAACTGCATGTGCTCTGACTCGAGTTTCTTATTTTCTGGACCAGAGATTGTTGCTAATCTGGCTCTTTAATTGCGGCTTTTTTTTTTCCCTATTTGCCACTTTTTAAATAATTAATTACCAATTTGTCACTGTTTTCAAAATATTTATCATGTCCACTCTTTTGATTAAACCACTAAACCAAGCACTTGACTAAAACACCTTAAGTTAATTTTTTTGAAAGATGATTTAGTCGACTAACCCAGTGGTTTAATGATAAATGGCGGTCATTTTTTTTTTTTTTTTTTTTTTTTTTTGTAAAACCCCGACATTTAGTCGATTAACCCACTTAGGGGTTAGTCGACTAAATCGCGGCAGGGTTTTTTAAAATTTACTCAACATCTTCCTGGTCACGCAACAGGAACACCTTACTTCTTGAGCCCAGCGCTTGCACCATACTCATTATCTCAGCAAATCTTATCAAGCTCAGCACCAAAAGAACCCGTTGGATATTTCTTCTCGGATCAAACCACCAGCCACTATTTAGATACCCGTGTGCTCTACGTTCCCCCATATCTTCACGTTGCCTTAACCGAGAGAGAGGGAGAGGGAGAGACCGAGAGTGAGAGACAGAAAAACTAGAAGGAGAAAGAGAGAAAACGTTGGAGCTGTGTGGGGGTGCGCTCTGTTTAAACCAGCAGAAAACAGAGGTGACTGTGTCCGGCGAAGGTCACGTTGAGCAAGCCTGAAACGAAGGTAATCATCGGGTCCCTCTTCTTTCTTGTTTTCATGATTCCCAACATGAGTTTTGAATGTGAAACCATGAAAATAAGCCATGGGAGTTTGCTTAGAAAAACAGGGGTTGTTCTATATGCTTCGGTCCATGCTGGTTGGCTTGTCGTTGCACTTTGGAAGGAAAGAGTGGAAACTTGGTTGTCATGTGTGTGTGTACCTCGTTGCAATGAAGAAGAGGAAGTGATACTAATTTATAGATAGATGTGCTTCTAAATTAGGAGTATATGTATATACAGATCATCGGGTGTGAAAGAAAAAAATAAAAAATGATAGATATATTCACACGCTGCTTTTATATATATATATATATATATATATATATATATATATATAGGAAGAGAAGGATTTTGTTGACACTGTGTGTCTGTGTTTGTAAATGCATAAGAGGGAGAAAAAGAAACTTGCGTCATATGCGTGAGTATATGTAAGATGATTTTTAAAGTTTTAGTTGCTGTTTGGGTTTTGAATAAGATTAGCTACAGCTTTTTAAAAAATACGTTGCTATTTTATATGATTTGTGAAAAATAAAAAGGAGGGTTTTGCAAACACGTAAGTGTGTGTGTATATATATACCCTTATATTTAGGGAATTCAAAATACAAAAAAAAAAATTACAAAAAAAAGATAGAATCTATTCAACTTACTCCTATATAATAGGATCTAATCTAACTCATTCCTATATTATTTCATTTTTTAATATTATATATAAATATAGATATATGATATAAAATATATTTTTATGTTTTTAATATTTATTTAATTTCCTAATTTAAAGTGTTGAAATAAATTCTGAGAGGTTAAAATACTTGTAGAGAAATAATAATAAATAGTAAGAAAATAATTAATTATTATTATTATTATTAAATAGGAACACACCAACATTTAGTCGACTAACCCACTTGGTTAGTCGACTAAATCACGAAAGGCTTTCAAAAATTCAACTTCCCGCGTTTTAGCCGACTAATAGACTTGGTTTAATCGAGTAAGAAAGTGGCGCATATCGAAATATTTTGAAAACAAGTGGCAAATTGGTAATTAATTATTTAAAAAGTGGCAAATAGGGAAAAAAAAACCCTTTTATTGCTATGCTCTTCTTCTGCGCACGCAGACTTAGGCTCTGTTTGGATCAAAGAAAATTGGAGGAGGGAAAAGAAAAATTCAAATTTTCCGGTGGCGGCGGCCGTTTGGTTCGAATTTTCCCGCCGCGTTTCATTTTCCCACGTTTAAATGAAAATGGCTTCCCACTAGCACCTCTGAAAATAGACTAAAGTCCAATTTACCCCTGATCACACAACTAGCTCTATATGTGAGCCTGGAAAACAAAGACCTGTGGAGAACAGAGAGGTCGAGTGAAATTTCAACGACGACGACGACTGTGCATCCCGCACAACAGGTTCGTTGGTTCTTCATTTGAAGATCCATGCTCAGCTTTCAAAAACAAAGGTTAACAGAGGAAAGAGGAAGTTAACTTGATATAATGACTCGAGATAACTTTTCATTTTGGAAAGTTAATAACGAAGAGTAAAGCAAAAGAATGCATAACTTGATATAAAAAGGCATTTAGAAATTAACTTCAAGTTAAGTAGAATTTGCCTTGAGTCATGTATATTTTAACTTCAAGTTAAAAATGCATATTGGAAGAGAACAATATTTAACTTCAAGTAAAAATATTTGCCTTAAGTCATTGACTTGAGGCAATGACTTTATTTGTAAAAGTTAAAAGCTTTCATTTTAGAGATAGTGCATGACTTGAAGTGTATCGATATTGACTCAAGGTATTAAGTTTTTAACTTCAAGTTAAAAAATGTTTTGCCTAGAGTCATTCTTTAAGTTAAATACTCTTATTTTGAAGTAACATGATATTTGACTGGAGTAAAAAATGACTTAACTTCAAGTTAAAAAGGATACAGCACGAAACAATGATATTTTTAGGGGCAAAACAAAGATTGTCTTATTTTCCTACTTTATTTTCTTCCAACCAAACAAAAATTTCCTATCAACCCATTTTCTTTTTCGCCAACCTAACGATGAGAGAAAATATTTTTCATTTCATTCTTTTTATTTTCATAATTATTACTTCTTCTTTTTCCAAACGGGGCCTTAAATGTCATATTGGAAATTGAAATAAATAAATGGGGAGAGAGAGAGAGCACCTTTCTCTCATGGACGCAGCTTTGGTCTGCTGTATAGTCCCATCTGCTGCCCTCCAATACACAAAACAACGTCGTTTTGGGTCAAAAACAATGAGTAAGTTCCTTAAAAAAAAAAAAAAAAAAAAAGATAATTGAATGATATTAAAAAAGATACTTCAAGATACTTACCGATATTAAAAAAATACGTCATGATCTTAAAAAATATTTTAGGATCTTAAAAATATATTTCGAAGTACGGATGATAGTAGAGAAAGATACTTCGGAATAGTGAACGGATCGAAAAAAAATCTTATGATCTTAAAAATTTATTTTAGGATTTCGAAAAAATTTCCTAAATATATTTTTAATATCGATTAGTATCTAAAATAATATTTAAAGATTCTAAAATAATTTTTCAAGATCATAACGTATTTTTCAAGATCTTCGCAAAGATGCGCAAATATCTTTTTAGTACCAGTTAGTTTTCTTAAAATGTTTTTTCAAGATCATAAAATAACTTTTCAAGATCATGACGTATTTTTTCAGTAGCAGTTAGTATCATGAAGTATCTTTTAGTACCATTCAATGTCTGATTTTTTTTTTTTGAAAAGGAAACTTACTCATTGTTTTTTTGCCCAAAACGATGTTGTTTTATGTATTGGAGAGTAGTGGATGGGTGCGGGACGGACGCGGCTTGTCCAAGATCACTGCGGTTCCCGTCCTACTGCGTCGCACTTCCTTAAAAAACGTGCCGTTTTGGGCGCAAATTTGACCCTTTTGCTTTTTTTTTTTTTAAATACACATATTTTAGGCTACTTTAGATATTAAAAAGATACTTGAAAAAAGACGGTAGTGAAAAAATAATTCATGATCTTGAAAAATTATTTTAGAATGTTGAAAACATATTTCGAGTCTTGACTAAGTACTAAAAAACTACTTCGATCTTGATTTGAAGATATCATGCGTACCGAAAAATATTTTATGATCTTGAAAAAATATTTTATGTCATAAAATAATTTTTTAAGATCATGAAGTATTTTTTCGGTATCAGCCAGTATCCTCAGTCAGTATCCTGAAGTATTTTTTTAGTACCAGTCAGTACTCTGAAATATTTTTTCAACATCCTAAAATAATTTTTCAAGATCATGAAGTACCATTCAGTATTTTTTCAGTACCGATCAGTATCATGAAGTATCTTTTTAGTATTTACAATAGCCTAAAATATGTGTATAAAAAAAAAAAAAAAAAAAAAAAAGAGCAACAAGTCAAATTTGCGCCAAAACGGCGCTTTTAAGGAAGTGATGCGCAGAGGATGGAACCCGCAGTGGACTGAAGCCGCGTCCGCAGTGGACCAAATCCACGTCCTTCTCTCAAAGGATAGTGCGGCGGCTATGTAAAAATTTATTTGTAATATATATATATATATTGGGTAAATTTCTCCAGTTACTAGAGATAAGTTATTTTCAATAACCTCCAAAACTACGTCGTTTTTTATTAATGAAAGGTGTTTCCATAATTTTACACCCTTCATTAATTCACCTAAAATTACAAACATACCCTTCATTAATTCAAAACAACGTAGTTTTAGGGATCACTGGAAAAATACTTTTTCCTATATATATATACACACACACACTTTAAGATTTTTCACTTTAAAATCTGTAAATTTGATGGCTTTCATTCTTTCTTTCTTTTTGTCAACAGAGCGTTGAGGTGAATATTTTTGTCATCAAAATTGATGAATGTTGAGTTAAAATGGTCCTTTCAACTTAGGATTAGACTATCACCGGATTGAATTTCATGCTTAGCTTATCCATGAGTTTGAGCTAATCCAGTAAAACGACGTTGTTTTAGACTATCACCGGAACTCAGCTCATCTGAGTTTAGGAGCTCATTGTCGTTTTGCAAGATGAGCTTCTAAGCTCATAGATTCATTGAGTCACACTAGTCTCCATGAACTTACTCACCCATCAAACTTATCATAATCATTTTTTTGATGTTAAGATTTTTAATGACCCATCTTTAAATATGTATGAATCTTATGCTTTTTTTTATCTGAATTAATTTTGTTTTAATGATAATCTTATTATTATTAATCAAATATTGAAGAGTAAAAATGAAAAAGTTTCTAAGAAATCTGTTAAAATTGTTTTATTGATATGTACTCCCCCTAGTTTTCTACACAAGAACATTTTTTCTATAGACGGCTTATAGAGGCGGTAATAGTTTTAGTATTATGTGTTAGTTTTGCTCTCATTTTTATTACTCCCTTCGGTCCTAATTATAAGATATATTTAACCGGTTTTGGAGGGATTAAGGATAAAGGTTAAATTAGTTTATTTTACTCATTTTCCTAAAATGTCCTTATATAAATTTTGCACTTCAACTACTATATTTATTTCACATAATCCCTCATTCATATCAATAGGGGTATTTTATGAAAAATTGACAAAAACTAGAATGTTATCCTATAATTAGGACCAAAACAAACTCCCAAATGATTCTATAATTAGGACCAGATGGAGTATTAAACAGTTAATTTCATTAAAACAAAAATAAAACGACTACAACCGCTTTTGGTATGGCTTTAGGGCCTCCAAATCGCGCAATTCAAGAGCCAAAAGTAAGATTGACAACTTTTGACTTTTTCTGTCTTGTTTGGGAGAGCATACTGACAATTGGGCTTATAGATATTAAATGAAACTGTGGCTATTTGATTTTGACTTATCACATGGCAAAAAAAAAAAAAAAAAAAAAATGTCCACACATACTCCTTTCTACTCATTCATACTACTACTCTTTTTTTTTTTTGGTCAAAATGTCATACTACTACTCTCTCCTTCTCTATACTCTTGCTTTTTTCAAAGGGAAGTTGGCATTAGGCAAAGCAAGCCTTACACTCTAAAAATAAATAATTATTTTAATTTTAATTTTTCTCTTATAATTATCGTAAAATCCATTTATGCTACCGTCAATTCAAATAAGTTCCAATTTCAGAAAAGCACTTATACTATCATCAATCCAAACATAAATCATACAACTCAATCTAACTTTTACTCAATCTTAAGTTTGTCTAAGCTGTATTACAAAAAAGCCATTTTTTTCATCGCTGTCTCAAACACTCTCATAACAACGAAACTTGGGCTGGCTTACGAAGGATCAGAGATAGAGACTGCCCCACCCAAGTCTTAAAAGCAAAGAACAAGAGAATACAAACCGAAACAAAGAAAAAGAAAAGAAAGAAAACAACAAACAGAAAGGGGGATGAGAGCAGAATGAAGCAGTCGTGCACTAAGCAAAGACAACCAGTCAACCACCATATATATTCTAACGCGGGGAAGGAACCAGAAACGCTCGAGCAACAAACAAGCGGCTGTTGCACCCACTCTCCTGAAGGACATGGGTCAATCAAGTGAACTAATGTGGTTGAAGCTTCCCATTGCCTATCAATCAATTTTAGTGCATTAAAATAGTTATTTCCCCATTCTCTCTCACATTTATTTTCTTTTCATTAATAAGGATGTATATAAATTTTAAAAATAAGTCATAGTAATTTTAACATATGTTATATGTATTGCTGTCAGCTAATTTTTTGTTTACATATTTATTTTATTTTTTGCCAGCCACTTTATTTTTGAAAATTTAATATTGATGGCCAGACGGTAAGACAGCCAATCAACGTGAACCAGAAGGCCCGTCCACGCAGAGTTCCTTTCTGTAGTTTTCTCACTCTTTCACAATGTTCCTAAAGCCCAAGACCCAATTGATACTCTTATTTTATGTTCCTTTTTTACCGCTTCCGCCATTAAAATGCTCTCCTCCCACTTTCTCTGCCACTGCTTTCAAAATCAAATCTTCAAACTTCAAACTTTTTGAATCATCACCTTCTTCTCCTGTTCAACCGAAAGGCCATGACTGAGAGCACCACAAAACCACCGACTCAGTTTCATTTCCCCTTTCTTCTTCTTCACCAAGTTCATGCCTTCAAAAGATCCATGCTTGATATATCCTTCACCTTCCCCACTTCCTGTTTCGCTCTTCTTCTTCTTCTTCTTCTCTTCCTCTTGGCTTACAATGGCTTCACCGTTTTCTGGGTTCATGTCCCTTTCTTGTTGGCCAAATTGCCGCCGTTGAAACCCATTGTTTTCCCGCCGGTGATGAGTGAACCCAGTGAAGAATCAGTCTTGAATCTCTCTTCTTCTGTGTTGTTCGCCTTTAACAAGGACAATTCTGCAAATTTCTCGAAGATTCATTTGCCCACATTTCAAAATTTGTCATTTGCCACTATTCCCTCCGAGAAATTTCCCCCTAACAGGTCTAGACGAACAAGGAGACACAAGAGAGGCCTAAGAAGTTTGCGCTCAGAAGCTCAAGCTTCTTTGTTTCAGACCAGAATCAAATTATTCTTTGCTGGTTCCTCCTCCTCATCATCTTGTAAGATTAGGTTCTTCATGACTTGGATTGCTTCATTAGAATCATTTGGTGACATACAGTTATCAGCCATAGAGAGCTTGTTCAAGTCTCACCCAAATGCTTGCTTGGTGATAGTCTCCAAATCAATGGACTCTCATGGTGGCACTCAAATCCTGAAGCCATTTTTGACTAATGGGTTTAGAGTAACGGCAATTGCCCCAGATTTTGATTACATATTCAAAGACACTCATGCAGAATCATGGTACAATAGTTTGAAGGAAGGAAATGTAAATCCAGGTGAAATTTCGTTAGGCCAAAACCTCTCAAACTTGCTTAGGCTTGCTCTGTTGTACAAATTCGGAGGCATTTACATGGATGCAGATGTTATAGTATTGAAGAGTTTTTCTAAACTTAGAAACACCATTGGAGCACAGAACTTGGATGCAAAAACTGGGAAATGGAGCAGACTCAACAATGCTTTGCTGATATTTGATAAAAATCATCCATTACTTTTCAAGTTCATTGAAGAATTTGCACTCACATTTGATGGGAACAAGTGGGGCCATAATGGTCCTTACCTAGTCTCAAGAGTGGTCTCTAGGGTGAGTGAAAAGCCAGGATTTAACTTCACTGTTATGCCACCATCGGCATTTTATCCTGTGGATTGGAGAAGTATTGCTAGTTTGTTTCAAAGGCCTGGAGATGATGAACTCCACTCAAAATGGTTGGGGAAGAAACTTGAACAGATTAACAAGGAAAGTTTTGCTGTGCACTTGTGGAACAAGAAGAGTAGGAATCTTGAAGTTGAAAAAGGAAGCATCCTTGATAGGATCATATCAAGGAGTTGCATTTTCTGCAACTCATAGTTCTCGAGTTTGTAACCAGAGAGAGTCATATATATATAATTGTCAGTCCTATAAAAGTTGTCTGTATTATAAGTGGATATAGTTCTAATTGTTTCATTCCACTATAGGAAAGAATATACTAGTTTGAAATTATAGGGTTTGTTGTATTGTCTTTCAGAATCTGGAAAGAAAGTTATGTTATTTCCTTCATGTCTGGTTTTTTATGGCATTTTTGAATCTGGAAAGTTGTATTCCAGAAGGGAATGGAGAAAGCTTATCTCATGATTGTGACAATAAAATCATGAAAGTGATCTCTCAGCTTCCTATTTTAATGGATCACCTACTTTCTTCCCTGCATGTGACCACAAACTCATTGAAGATTTTGGTGATGAAGTGGTGAAAGATTTTTAACTTAACATAAATTTATTGCAGATAATCTTTGTCTTAATAAATCCTTAAGATGCAAAATGTTCTCCCAGTTTCCTTTTTTTTTTTTTTTGATAAACAGATCATTGCTCTAAGATATTTTTGTTGAAAGGAACTGATCTGAGTCTCACTTACTGTTCAGTGTTCACTGTGCTTCTTTTTGTTTGTCTGTTTAGGGGATATTCAAATCATAGTTCATTGAGTTTCTGACAAAAAACTTGCATGATTGGGTCAAAGGAAAAGACAATGAAACCAGTGGTAGATCAGTTCCAATGAGGTAATGTACAGTGAAGTACTGAAGTCAATTAACTTAAAAAATTTATTTAACTATTTTCGTTTGTAACTTCAGTTTGCTCGCCTGTTTTGCTATTTATCTCCCCTTTCTTTTTCTCGGCCATGGGGGCATTAATAGTGTCACGTGTTGACAAGGTTTTATCACCATGTTGGTTTGCCAGGTCACCGATCCGTTTGGAATAATAATTTAAGCTTTTAAAATTAAATTTAAAGTATAAAGTATGTGAGAAGAATTTTGTCTCGATTTACGTAAATAAACACTTATATAACCCTCAAAAGTGATCACAAACAAGCTTATTATCACTTTCTTTGTAATTAAAGGATAAAACACATGTCAATGAGGATTGATACGATAGGTAAGGCGTTACTTTCAAACCAAAAAAGGATGATATTCGATCTTAACGATGTGAGGCGCCGTTGGTGGTGAAATTATCTCGTAAAAATCTTACGTAAGCGTTCTTTGAGTTTGGCGTGCCTACCTAATGGGGTATCGGTGTCTACCCCCACCTAAACTTTTTTATTAAAAAAAAAAAGGGTAAAGCACACTAACTGCCTGAGTTTACAAACAAGATCAAATTTACAATTTTTCTTTTTAGTGTTTTTTTGTGACTGGGTCGTTATTGGCAATATTATCACTTTCTAATTGAATGATTTTTTTTTTTTTTGATACAATTAGGAAACCTCATCAAACACCTACAAGATTTTACACCCATTAAATCCTGATAAAGAATCCTCTGTAAATCCTAACTGCTTGAGTTTACAAACAAGATCAAATTTACAATTTTTTGTTTTTTTTTTTGTTTTTTTGTGACTGGGTCGTTATTGGCAATATTATCACTTTCAAATTGAATGAATATTTTTTTTAATACTCTGTTTAATTGAATGATTTTATTATAAGAGATTGTGGCATTAATAGTGTCACGTGTTGACAAGGTATTATCACCATAGGCATAGCTCTACCCATGTTGGTTTGCCCCCATCGGTTTGGAATAATGATTTGAGCAAGTGTAATTTTTTAATCATGATTTAAGGTATATGAGGTAAATATATAAGAAGAATTTTATCTTGATTTACGTGAATAAACACTTATATAATCCTCAAAAGTGATCACAAACAAGCTTATTATCACTTTCTTTGTAATTAAAAGGGTAAAACACACACCAATGAGGATTGACAACGGCCTTCAAACTAAAAAGAGGATATTCAATACCCGCTAGTCGATATGAGGCGCCGTTGGTAAAAAAGTTCATCTGTAAGTATTTACATCGCGTTCTTTGCTGGAGGCGTATTTCTACCCTAGTAAAATACTGATGTTTACTCCCACCTAAACTTTAAGCCTGTATAAGGACTAAGGCTTACAATTGAGAAAAGTGTAACCACCTAATAAAAAGAAAAATATTATATGAACCTGATTAAAAACTTCATTATTTTTCTAATTTAACATGCATAATTTTCTGAATTAAAGAATAAATATAGAAATTTCATTAATTATCATTCTAACCAAACATTGTAAAATTTTTATTTAATTTTTTAAATTTACAACTTGCTTCCCAATATTTTAAATTTGTCTTTTAGTCGGGGCATTTTTGTTAATTAATTTTTTTATAACTATATTATTTTACAATTGAAAGTCTTAAAGTGGCATTTTCTTAACAGGTGATTTAACCAACTTTCAACAATTAAGTGTTAGTTGACTCACAAATTCCTTGCTCATCTTTTGTTTGGTGACACATGTTTTGTTCATTTATCATGCTCAAGGTAGTTAAAATCAAGATTTTACGTAAAATCGGAAGAGAGATAAAAAAATCATATAACGTAAAAAAAATGTAAAAACATAAAAACGTTTGGAAAATTAGTAAAATCGTTTTAATGAAAAAAAAAATCATAAAAACATAAAATCGCAATGATAAATCGAGATTTTAACTACTATGATCATACTTGTCTCTTGTCTCTTTAAGCTTTGCTTGGGTTTTTGGGGTGTGATGTTTCTTTGACGCAAAATCTTGATCTAATTTAGAAAATAATATTTAGATAATGTAATTATTTTTTTACAAAGATTATTATGATCGTTGAAATATTATTTTTTTTAAATGATATTTATCTTATATTATATTTTAAGATAAAAATAATGATAAAATTAGGAGAATCCTATATAAATCCAACTAAAATAACGATATCAAAATTTAGGCCTCAATTTATAACAAATTCTTGATTAGGCCTAGAGGCAATTAGAGATTTCTGAATATTGTTAAATGACTACATTGCCGCCTTAAAGTCATATCTTCTTTTTCAAATCACCTCTGTCTACTAATTCAATCATCTCTTTGTTCTCTCGTTTTTTGTTATGATTATTAGTATATTAATTAAAAACCAACGAAATTTACTCCATGATTTAATATGTGATTTAAAAATGGAATAAGCACATCAATGTTTATTAATTTCCCTTTAGAAAAAAGGACAACAAATTTATTTGTCTTGCATATATGATCAACATTAGAAAAATTGAAAAAAATGAAATTCCCGAACAACCACGTACAAAAGTTTTTGATGAAATGGAAGAATGAATCCACCATTATATTCTTATTTTTTATAATATCTTAGTTAGACAAAAATATTTTTTGCGATTATGAATGATATATACAAATTTAAATAATTTTATATCGATAAATAGTACACTCTTTTTTTAAAAAAAAAAAAAATTATATTGCACATATAGATATATTCTTATATTCATATAATATCTTTGCTGGACAAAACTTTTTGGTGCGATCATATAGGATATATACAAATTTGAAAAAAATAAATATTACAGTTTTTTTAAAAAAATATATATTTTTATATATAGATAAGTATTTTTTTCTTATAAAAAAAAACAAAGAGTAAAATACATTAATAAATTTTCTATTTTACCTAAATTACAAAAACATTCCTTCTATTTTGAAAACTCATATAATTCTCCTTCAGAATGGAAATACATATTATTGAAACATTCATTATATTTTTAGAATTCTATTTCCATCCATCCAACCATTAAATTTGAATTTTGACAAAATTACCCCATTTAACAAAAAAAAATTAAACATTTATATTTGTCAAAAAAATTATGAAACCTAAAATTTATAATATATAATGTTATAAAATTTATTTTAACAAAAAAAATTTAAACATTTATATTTGTCAAAAAAATAATGCAACCTAAAATTTATAATATATAATGTTATAAAATTTATTAATTTTAATTATATTATAAAATTTATAGTTTTTTATTTTTCATCATATTTATAAATAATTTATTTTTTATTTTGAATGGATAAATATGTATTTCAAATATATTTTATTTTATCATAAAGTATAAATGATTAAGTTGGAAAGAGTATGTAAATTTATAATATATATATATATATATATATATATATATATATATATATTATTTATTGTTCGCTGAAACATCTACAAACATACTCAGGTTGTATATATTTGTTAACAAAAGTAACAAGATTTTCAATCAGGTTTTTATATCTATATTAATTAAATTAATTAAACTTATGTCCGAATAAGATAAAAATATTATGAAGAGTAAATTAGTAAATAAAAAATATTAAATTATATATAAAAAATTTAGCCAAAAATCAAGATTTAGTATTTTGAAGGGTAAATTAGTAAATAAAAATTTAGTAAAAAATATTTTTGTAGAATATTATTAATGGTGTTAACAGTCTGGCTTTAATTGATGCTTTCAAAATAGATGGGAGGTTAATGTAATTAAAGTAATATGTAAGGAAGGTTAGAATATTTTACTCAAAAACAAATCATAAGACAAATTAACTAACAAAAAATAAAGAGAAAACCTTAAATAAATTCCGTTGAAATAATAAAAAATAATGGGATACATCTACCTTCAATTTTCCTAAGAGCAAATTTCCTCAAAATCTTTTCTCTCATTTTCTTCTCGAATTCCATTTCCATCCTTAAATGAAAAAATAGACGGTTTAGATTTAATATTTTTTAAGATAATGATAATAGTGTTTATAAAATTATTTTTTAATTAATTTTATTTGTATTACAAGTATAAATTGTGTAGATCATAATTTAAAAGTTAAGTTTATTTATTCATGTTTAAAATAATAGTTTTATAAAATATTAAATCTGGACCATCTATTTTTTTAAAAAATTCTGAGGTAGAGATCAGATACTGAAAAGAAAAGGAGAAAAAGGATTCTAAGAGAATCCATACCCCAATTTTCCTTTTAAATTATAGGAGGGTGTAATCTTTTATCTGGAATATTATAAATAAAAGTTGGATATTTCGATAAATGAAATTGCAATCTCCATTCTTGGGTAATTATAGTCTATTTTCTAGGTAGAATTTCTGCAAGAAATTAGGGAGTTTAAGGGTCAAAGTGCCAAAATGACCAAAATGCCCCCGCAAAGGGTAATTAACTTAGAAAATTCATGAAAAATCCTAAAAGTCGGTAAAATGACCAGTTGAATTAAGAGAGTATATTATCTCTAATTACAGTAATTAAATAAATTACAAACTTGGGAAAATGAGAAAGGATGCTCATAAAGTAATAAAATGACCAAAATACCCTTGTAATTTTTGGAAATGCTAAAATACAAGAATATGAAGGTAATGAAGCATTCTAATTAAGAAAAATACCAACTATGATTAAAAGAGTAATTAAGTAATTAATAGCTAATTACTTAAGCATAAGCAAAGGAAATTTAAGAATAATTATGTGAGCTCTAAAATTAGTGGAAATTAGTTGAATATTAATAAAATGTATTTACTAATTAAATTGGAAAGTTTTGAGAAAAATAGTTGAGTTTAGGTATTTTTAAACCTAAATACAAGAATGGACCAATTAGGGAATTTTGTAGAATTTTTAATAAAAATTGAATTAAGTAATTAATTAATTCTTGAAAAACATTTACAAAAAAAAAAAAAAAAAGGCTGCCGAAAATTGGCCAAAGAATTTGAGGATAAGAAGCAAAATTTGATATCTTGATATTTTGCAAATTTTTGATTATTATATAATATAATTAAAAAGCATGAATAGTAATCTTATATTTAGGAAACGAGATCCTATCTAGGGAACCAGGAATAGGAATTCCAAAGTCAAAGTAAAATATTGATCAGTGAGTTTTTACCTTCACCTCTTGGGAAGTCAATTAGAGACCGTAGCACATTGTCCTAATAAGAGACTTATTATCTAGAGCTTGATGATTCCGGAACCGATTTCGACACCCGCGTGCGTACGGACACGTTTTCGAAAGGACAGTTGGAACCCTGTCTAAAGTCAAAATTCAAGTTATAATAGATATTATTGATGATAAAGAGAAGGTCTTCAAAGTTCTAAATCTAGAATTTTGAGATTTCTCCGAAATTACGCGAATCGGGTGCGATCGAGAATCGAAAAAAGTGAGGTGAGTCATCACTTCTTGGCCAATCCTTGGCTGCCAAACAGCCCAAAGATGTCGACCAAAGGGGGGGGGTGAGGTGGAGTTTGTGACTTTGTGTTCAAGTTGCATTAATGGGTTCTTTACAATTTGGAATTCCAAACAAAGCGCCTTAACCAAGTCTATAAATAGGAGGCATGCTCCTTGAGAAATCCTCACACCATTTCTTTCTTGTCTTGACCGAATTTCTTGAGAGAGAAAGTAGAGAGATAAGCTACGCTGGGAAAAGCTGCGGGAATTCTTCAACGGGTAAGTCTTTTGGCCTTTAGCTTTTAAGTCTTTAGTTCGGTAGTTAGTAGAATTGTTAGTTAGATTTATTATTTTCGAAAATCATAGTTGCAAAATTTTTTGCTAGAGTTTTAAATTATAGGAGGGCTTTTTTACTAAAAAGCCAGTCTTTTAATAATTATTCATTCAAAAAGGCATCATCAATAATTTGTTAAAAGTGTAAGTCTGGATTTAAATTTTAATATTTCGATTGGATTTATACAGGATTCAACTAAATTTAAATTATAAAAAAAATATGATCATGCACAGTTGCTTAAAAAAAGTAGAAAAAGAAAATTGAATCTCAACATGTAGCTTAATAATCCAGTCTATCCTTCAATGATCAATCCAATGGCATCTGTCGTTTCTATATTTTTTTATAACTAAAAAAAAAAAAAAAAAATTTTTTTGGACCAAAAAATAACATTGGAACATTTTAAAATGAAGATTTAAATTTTAATATTTCGATCTGTTTTTTTTTATAAAAAAAATATGCACAGTTGCTTAAAAAAAAAAAAGAAAGTTAATAATCATGTTCATTAAATTAAGAGATTTATATGAAGAGTTTGTCATGTTCAAAATTAAGTTATATGAAGAGTTTGTGTACCAAAAAGGTCACCAAGGTTATGTCTCCTTGGTTTCTAGAGACACATATGAAAAGTTATGACCAAAGGTTTTCGGTGACATGTTGTGTTGAATTTTAAGAAAACCCTGTATACTATAAAAGTGTAATTCTTCCTTGAAAGGTTATTTTAAATAACTATTGCTTATACAAGTTATGTTGGTTCATTAATCTAACATATAATTATGACTTTTAATTGAATAGGTGTTACTTCAAAATGTATCACTTCATAATTTATAAATACTCTATATCAACACTTCATTTGTGACATACAAATCATATCAGAAATCACATAATAACAAAAGATCAAACTCATTGTTTTTATCCTTGGGTACACATAAAAATAAAGTCAAATTATCACTTTATAAAAGCCATTATTGTCTTAGCTTGAGTGTTGGCAGTGCAATCCATACTTAATGATCTTTATTGAATCCTACAAGAATTCCCCCCGTCAATTCAAATTACATCCTATTAGATAGGAATATATGAGGACAAATTAAACGTAAAAGAAAGTGTTTTTTCACACCTTGAAGACATTGCACACTACTTTGTTCTTCATCTTTTATTTTTGTACTTTTTAAAGATTCAGCCACTCCAACAATCTTTAAGCTTAAATTCATGAATCCAAATAACATATTTGAAGGAGTTGTCTATAAAGTTTGTGAAGTTGAAGTGATATGAAGAATGAGACTTCCTAGTAAGATGGTGCGGATTTTGCTTGCCAGAAGATTTGAAAAGAGTTTTATCCAGGAACTTTGCAAAGGAGTCATTCTAAATTCATTTGGTCAACGACAAAGGAGAGAGATAGGTATTTATTTGCATTTCTTTATTGAACATGGCTTATAGATTCATAAGGTTCATTCATGATATGATATGATGCAATTATTTGCTTAAATTATGTGGTTTATTGCTTGTGGAATCATGGGATATTTTTAATCATGATTAGAAAGTGATGAGAAATAAGGTAGATTTTGAATTTAGTAAATTGATAATTATCATAAAAAATTCTATGGTTAATTAGATGAGTTAATAATTATTATGTTGTGTTTTGATTTTAATTTAAATGATTGATGGAAAATGTGTTAAGAATTAATGCATGAATTGAATATGATTTGAATAATTTCAAACAAATAAGTTGCATGTAGATAAATTTATTATTGTCTCATCAATCATAGATAAAACTCCCTCCTTTATGGAAAGACTTGAAAAGAGTATTGATTAAACATAAAAAGTAAATCAATCTTGAGCAATTGGAGGACTATCTTCTTTTATAAGAGGAGTATGTCAAAAGATCCACAGTACAAAAGGCACCAATGTGCATGAGAAAGTACATGTAATGAAGGAATGATAGATTCATAAGATCTGAGATAAAAGAGGGAATGATACAATTATAAGTTATATTTACATATTTGGCTTGTCTGTGGTAATTTTAATAATAGAAAATGAGTCATGAGTTGTGGTTGACATGCTTATAATTTTGATTATTGTTATAGTTCTTTATTGTTTGACTCTAATATGAAGTTGACACTAATATATATCTATTGTGATAGTTAGTCTACTTTTGCAAGGGCTTATAACTAAGTTTATAATGGAAAGTTGTGACATATTGACCTAAAACATAACTATATGAAAGATTTGAGTTTGAATGGAATAGTTTCCATTAGTTATATGAGATCTGAATTAAATCTTATAGATCATTTGACAATAGGTCTTACAAGAGATTTAGTCTTAAAAACATAAAAAAAGATAGGATTGAAGTCCTATAAACTTTGATCATCAATAGTGGAAACACAACTTACATTTGACCATCATATCAAGTTTCAAGTTCATTGGTGAAAGTATGCTATCAGAGTGATTGCAAGTACTTGACTTTTTAATATATACCAGGTTGGAAAGTACTTGGTAACTATGAGACTAAAGGGGGTAGGTTGAGCCTAATTTGGCTCTAAATGAACTTGTAAGCATATATCTACTAGAGCATTTATCATGGTGATGCTCTTGACAGAGTCTACCTATATGACAGTGAAGTGAGGCCGCTTCTAAGAGTCTAAGGGATTGACTCTGAAAAGCTCTCATGAAAAGGCTAAGAACACAAGGCCATGAGCAAACATGTTATTTAAAGTGGCATACAATGACTCGAGATCTCATGCGTAATTCATGCACACTTGTTCATATGAGATAATTAGTTTAAAGCTTAGTTTACTATATTATTTCGGATGGGTGAAACCATGTCTTACTTAGGTAAAAATTCAAATTCTTGAGATACTTTTAATGACAACATGGGATTTCTAAAATGATAAGAGTTTGAGATCATTTTAAAATGGTGGGAGATTATTGGAATATTTTAAAATGAAGAGATGTGTTTTGTTATAAAGTCATGTTCATTAAATTAAGGAATTTTATATGAAGAGTTATGTAAGGAGTTATAACACCAAATGTCGCCAAGGTTATATCTTGGTTCCTAGAGACACATACGAAAGGATATGACCAAAAGTTCTTGGTGAAATGTTTTGGATTTTAAGAAAACCCTACATACTATAAAAGTTTTAACTCTTCTTAGAAATGTTTTTAAATAACAATTGGTTATGCAAATTAAGTTGGTTTATGAGGATTCATGAATCTAACATGGTTATGATTTTTAATTGAAGATGGTGTTACTTCAATAAGCATCACTTCATACTCCATAAATACTTTGCGCCATCACTTCATTTGTGACTTCAAACTCTATCAGAAATCACATAACAACAAAAAATCAAACTCATTATCTTTGCTTTTGAGTGCACATAAATAGAAAGTCAAATTATCACTTTGTAAAAGTCATTATTGTTTTAACTTGAGTGTTGAGAGTACAATTCATATTCGAGGGTCTTCATTATATCTTGCAAAAAATTCCTTGTCAATTAAAATTGCACCCTATTATATAGGAATAGGTGGAGACAAATTTAACCTATAGGAAAGTGTTACTCACAACTTGAAAACATTGAATTTTGATATTTCAATTGGTTTTATACAGGATTCAACTAAATTTAAATTATATAAAAAAAATATGCACACTTAGCGCTTGAAAAAAAAGTATAAAAAGAAAGTTAATAATCCTGTCCATCCTTCAATGATAAATCCAATGGCATCTGTCGTTTCTATATATATTTTTAAACTATTTTTTTGGGCCAAAAAACCAAAATTGCGTTACTAGTTAGCAGTTACCAGACAAACTTTCAATAGTCACAACCAATACAAAACAAAGCTCATATAAACAGCAAGAAGAGACAGAAACTAAGTTCCACTTCCAACGCTGCAGCTTAAATACCCCAACTAAATAGACAAATACTAAACAAACAAGACGAGATCTAAGCTGAAATTCGCCCCACTTTTTTTTATAAGAAAAAGGCCCTACGGCCAATGATGGTCCTACAATTGGAGAAGCACAAGCCCAAGAGAAAGAGACAATAGCATTTCCTTTATAAAATAACACTGACAAATGAATCAATGTAATCTGAACTCAACTCCCAACAAAATAAATAAAGAATTACATAGCAGTAGTAAAACATAATTACATATGCACATTGAGATCCACTTCAGCTAATATTAATTACTCCTATTGGTGGCTTCCTACCATAAATAACATCACATAATAAAATTTTTCCTCTTTGTTTTGTTAGCAACTGTAATAACTCTTGTTCTCCTGGTTGCTGCATCAACAGAACATACCTTTTATGAATCAAAAGCAGAAATCTCCGCTCACTCAAGAATATGGCCAGCCACCAACTTGACAGTAGATAGCTACCAGTATACATACATACATATATATGTTCATATAACTCATGACTTCTGCATCAGCCTCACTGCGTCTCCCATTTCAACCTCGTTCCTTTGCCATTCGCCGTCTCCCTCGTCCTGGAACACCTTCTCAATCTCCTCCAAGGTCTTCCCTTTTGTTTCAGGGACACAGTAGTGAACAAAGGCGACGGCTGAACAAGAAATAATCCCAAAGATGAAGAAGGTTCCTGCGACTGTAATGGCGCGAGTAATGGAGAGGAAGGACATGGAAAGCACCCCGCTACTGACCCTACTTCCCACTGCTCCAAGGGCTGATGCTTGTGCTCTAAGTCTCAAAGGGAAAATCTCAGATGACACAACCCAGCATATAGGACCAAGTCCTATAGAGAAAAAAGCTACATTCCCACAAACCGAAATAATTGCCATTATGATCCCCGCCTTTTCATGGCCAAAGAAAGCCAAAGAGAGGCTAAGCCCAAATAAACATACTGTCATACCAATAGTACTCACAAACAGCAATGGCTTCCTGCCTAAATTGTCAATAAGAAATATAGCTACCAAGATGAACATAGTTTTCGTGAATCCGACAGCAACTGTTGCGGCAAGAAGCTGCGTGTTTCCTGTTATCCCAGCATTTTTGAAGATAGTGGGGCTATAGTATACTGTTGTGTCTATGCCTGTGATTTGTTGGAAAATCTGAATTCCACAACCGGTGATCAGCATCCTTCGAACCGGCGGATTAGGATGCAGCAATTCTTTCCAAACCGCTTGTGATTCATACTTCTCAGCATTAGCTATTCCAGCAGCTACCTGTATTTCAGCTAGCTTCTCTTCCACCTCTTTATCACTATCATTAATCTTTGACAACACCGTTCTAGCTTCATCGATCCTGTTCTGCACCACTAACCATCTTGGGGATTCTGGTATCACAAATAGTGCAGCTGCAATAATAACTGAAGGAAGGAGTCCCACACCAAGCATAACCCTCCAGCTTATATGTGCAGGAAGGCCTGAAAACACATAGTTTGAGATGTACCCAAGGAGTATTCCCAGATTAATGAATATCTCAGGGAATGAGGTGAGAGATCCTCTGGCAATGGCAGGAGATATCTCTGCGATGTACACCGGAGCAATCATGACCCCAAAACCTATGCCCACTCCGGCTAAGAGTCTACCTATCATCAGAACTTTAAAGGATGGGGCAAGAGCCATTACAGCGCCACCTGTTTGAAAGACGGCTGCTGCTAAGGCGATCGTCCACTTTCTTCCAATGGCATCAGATGTTTTTCCACCCAATAGACTGCCCAATAGGGATACTATACTCAAAATTCCAATAAGCACCTCTTGTTGAACCTCTGTTATCTTAAAGTCCTCCTGGATAAATATAATTGCTCCACTCATTACACCAACATCTGCAGGAAAACAAGCAAAGATGATAATCATAAAACAATAAGTAAAAGATG
Source organism: Acacia melanoxylon (assembly GCA_019022615.1). Lineage (NCBI taxonomy): Eukaryota > Viridiplantae > Streptophyta > Magnoliopsida > Fabales > Fabaceae > Acacia > Acacia melanoxylon. The sequence continues at coordinate 3,089,924 of JAFJYJ010000065.1, read as the reverse complement.
GTGCTGAGCCAATAGTAAATATTGTATGAATAGAAGGAAAAATTATATCTAAGGACCTTCAGGTTAAATTTAAGTTAAAAGATGCTAAAAGTCATAATTATTTTTAAGGACTAATGTACCACATTTTCAGAAAGTTATATTTTAAGAAACTTTCTAGTAATTAATCTGAAAATTCAGTAGCAACTTTCTCAGAGCATTCTGTAAAATCTAATAACAATAACTTTAGTCCTTGAAAATAATTACAGCTTTCCAGTTCATTCACTCAATTATTTTAAACATGGGTCTTTAGATGTAATTTTCCCTAAATAAAGAGATGTTTGGCAAATCACCATTATGATCCTATTATCTAGAGCGTCAGCAGTCTCAAAGCAGATTGTTCGGTACATTAGTATTCAACATGCCACAGGATGACCCTATTTTTAGTAGTTAGTACTTAGTAGGATCTCGGATTACCATAAAACCATAAGGATTCCACATTATACTTCTGCAACTATTTGAACAACATTACTTGTATCATTTATTAGAATGCTATATAACATACATTTTAGGTTATTGTAGACCGCACATCCAAATGCCAAAGGTAGAAAACTACATTCTCCACCAAAATCAACTGTTTAAGTAGACCTAATTTCTACTGAACAGGAAAATTAGATTGATTAAATTAATCCTACGAAGAATGTTTATAGGCACATTTTGGTGTAATCGACAATCTTACATGTTTACTACAGTCTCTTCCTCTCTCTCTACCCAATAAATAAAATTAGCGCGATCGGAATAGTTCTTATCCATCCTCAGGTTCTTACAAGGATCCACTAGAAGAATCTTTACAAGTGGGAGTATTGTACACATTTTGTTGAGATTTGCTTTTCCCGATCTGCCAAGCTTCTTGGGTAAATGATCATATAAAATATAATAATAAAAGCATTTCGAGTATTATTTTTTCTAATTAAAAAAAGCAATTCCATTACACCCTTTATTCCAAACAAATCTTAGTTTTGAAGCGACCACGAAATTCTCGGCCACTACGCACAACCGAGATCCAAATTACCAAACATCCCTAAATCTATGAACCGTAAAATCCTCGAAAGGAATCAGATCCCATAAAATTCAATCGGTCCCTGTTAATCGTGTTTCAATAGTAGATTGAAGACAGAATGGCGAACATTCGCCAGAATGATTAAGAAATTTCAGCAAACAGGGAAAAAAAAAAACACAGCGAACATTAGATTAAATCAAGACTTGGAAATTAGATCGAGTCAAGATAATGAAATAGAATTACCTACCATATCCGAGAAGCACGGAATTCAGAGAGGCGAAGACGGCACAAGCTATAACATATTTCTTGGTATTCGCCTTTCTGTTCAACGAGGCTTCGTCTTCTTCTTCGTCTGCAACAACAGAATCCATCCTCCGATACTTATTCTGGGACCCCAATGAGATTTCAGATAGCCCATTCTCTATCCCATTTCCATTTTCTTGAGCACCTACCTGCCCCATTGTTCTGCCTCTCCCTTCCCCCGCAATGCGAAAAATATTTAATAAATCAATATACAAAAGAAAAAAAGAACCAAAAAATTGACTAGCTTAAATCTCTCTCCTCCTTTTTTAATTTCTGTTCCGAGGAGGAAATGCTTCAAGTTTGTATCTGTTGAAGCTTCGTCTTCTTCAATTCTTGCCCAAACACGAGAATGCGTGTTTAGGATTTCGATCTGGAGAGAGATAGCGAGACGAAACGTCAAGAGGAAGAAGGAAGAAAAGGATGCACACCAAAGAGATTGAATTCCGTCTTTGCATGCCTTGAGAAAACAGAATTACGAGATTGTCAAGTGGGGTCGTAGTGTTGGTCTTTTGGTGCATCGTCTTTAGCAATTTTCATTTTTTTGATTTTTTCCCCATAGTAAGCAACGCATGTTTCGGCATAATGAAGGAAAATACACACCCCCTCACAGATTCCATTTCTGCGGTACGTGCTTTTGAAGGCAAACCACAAATCGTTATCTGCCACGTCATTGTACGGACAATAGGAAACGGCGTTCTGCTATGCTTTCGCGCGCCTTACTGGGGTGATCGTTTCATTCGCGCGTGGACATTATTGGAGTCAAATTCCGATATTGACCATATGATACGGCTCAAAGGAATAACTTATAACGTGGACATCCACCGTCGGCAAGGGGTTTTTGGGTATTTGAATTGTTGGAGATTGCTTTCCCGCTCATGCCCTCAATGGATGCTGTTTTTTTATTTTAAAATGAGATGCTGACTTTTATCAGTACCACTTGTGTATTAAATTATTTATATTTTTATATATAATTAAATTGACTTATTTATAAATATCTAATGAGGTGTGTGTATATATAATTGAGCAATTTTTATAATTTTTTTAACCTCTCAAAAAAAAAAAAGAAAATCAATGGAACAAAAGTTATTTGTAAGAACTAGATGGAGTATTTTCCTTAAATTTTTAATAAGTTTGGTTGGATCAAGTAACAATTATAGTAAGAACTAGATGGAGTATTTTCCTTAGTTTTTAATAAGTTTGGTTGGATTTCCTTAGGTAACATTAAATTATATATCAATTTATAAATAAAATAACGAAAAATTATATTTTTGAGAGGTAAAATGAAATGAGATCTTATATTTTAGATAAAAAATAATAATTCTTGTATTAGAAAGTCAAGATAGTATTATCTTATTAAAAAATAGGAGTTCTTAAATTTTTCCTATACTACTTTTTTCGCTCTTAATATAAGAAATATTTAAGAAGTTGATATTGTTTATAAATATAACACATGATTTTCATATTTGACAATCTTTTCACAATTTATCTCTATTAAAGTTCCTTCAACAATAATTAAAAAATAAAAAGAATAACGAAATTAAAGAAGATGACTAGAATCTTTTAAAAAATATATATTATATTATCTAACTTAATTGGCTTCCTTAATCTAATCAAATTAGATAAATATGTATTATATTAAAAATCAGAGTAGTAGTTAACTAATATAGTTAATAAACCGTATAAATAAATAAATAAAAAAGCCATGTGACTGTCTTTCATTATTCACAACCTCCCAAATAAAATGTGGGGATGATCAAAGATTGCAAAAAAAAAAAAAAAAAGGTAAAAAGCATTATCTTGTCACATAATTTTTTTTTGAGTATGCAAAACAACCAGGTCTTTTTACAATGTCTATTTATATACCAACTCATTGGAAGTTCTTCATTTAATCATGATAGACGCAAACCTAATTAGTTGAAAGTTGCGTATCAGTGATTAGTTGCCGTTATGGAACTCAATTAATCATAATGGAGTTTGATGCCTTCTCTCTTACTCTAACAAAGTGTTTAATTATGTTTTCCTTGTGGTTTTTCTCGTCTCAAGAAATTTATACATGAATTAGGTGTGTATAGTTTCTTGCACTGTTATTAAACCTAGACCGAACTGACCGGTTAGACTTGGAAACCGGTGAACTGGTCTATGCATTAACCTGATTTAGATTTTTTTTTTAATTTCAGATCAATAACTCTAAAATCTTCACTTTGTCATTGGTTTTGTCTCGTGTTAGTTCTATTTTGACTCTAATCTACCCTTAACTTAATATCTCGACCGGTTTAATGATAAAATAAATTTAACAGCCTAATGCTTTACTAAAGTTTCATTGTAATGGACGGTCTTTTTTGTTGCCTTGACTTCTTGTTTAGAATTTATATTATGGTTGTCTTTTATGGGTATTTATAGGTTTTTTATTTTTTCTTTCATTTTTTGGTTTGTATTGTACCTTATTTCCATTTAATGGGGAGTTTTCTATTTCATGTGAGTAGATGTTTCGTGCTGGTAAAAAGGGTTAATTTTTTTTTGAACAAAACAAGCTTACCATGTACCAAAAAACCAATCTTATCAAGTCCGTGTTTAACTAACAAAGTGTTTAATAATGCTTTCCTTGTGGTTTTTCTCGTCTCAAGGAATTTATAGAAGAATTAGATGTGTATGGTTCTTGTAGTGTTATTAAATCTAGATCGGATTGGCAAGTTTGGCTTGGAAACCGTGAATTAGTCGATGTCAGTGCGAAAACCAGTGAACTAGTCCGATCCGGGCATTAACCCAGTTTATTTATTTATTTTTAAATAAAAAACTTTTTTTTTTACAATTTGATATTAATAATCTTGAAATCTTCACTTTTACATCGATTTGGCCTCATGTTAGCTTCAATTTGACTCTGGTATAACTCACTGACCCAATAATCCGATTGGTTTAATGACCGGTTCGGATTTAATAACCTTAATAATTTGTAAAGTAAATTTAGCAGCTAGATGCTTTACTAAACTTTATTGGAATGGATGGTCTTTTTTGTAGCCCTGACTTCCAGTTTTAGAATTTATATCTTTTGGTAATCTTTTATGGGTATTTATAGGTTTTCTTTTATTTTTTGGTTTGTATTGTACCTTATTTCTATTTAATGGGGAGTTTCTTTTTCATGTGAGTAGATGTTTTTTTTTTTTGGTATAACATGTGAGTGGATGTTTCGTGCTGGTAAAAAAGGTTAAATTTTTTTGACACAAAACAAGCTTACCATGTACCAAAAACAATATTTTGGGCTTGGCCCAATTTGATAAGTCGGCTAAAAATCAAGCAAGGGTTTCAAAAAGGCCTACATAGTATCATCGTGCTTGTCCCTTAAACTGCTTCTGGATATAGACCGATCTTAAATGAGTTCTCGCTCATAATCGCCCTTCCGTCCCGCGATCTTTACTTCTATCCTATTTCCCAATATCCTTGAGTTCATTCAGGCATCACTGAGAAAACCATACTCGATACCTCTCTTCATTTCGTTTCGCACGAGGGGACCAGACCCCAACGATGGCAGCCGAGACGCTCCCTTACGAAAACGGCGTCGTTGCTAACGGAGATCTAAGCTCCGCTTCCAATTCCGCCATCGCCAAGAAGTCGCGGGAGAGCGAGCGCCGTCGCCGCCGTCGGAAGCAGAAGAAGAACAAGGCCTCGCAGGAGCCGGAGTCTAGTGCCGCTGAAGATGGTGAGGCGGAAGATATAGCCGATGATGACGCAAAGGAGAATACGGATCCACAACAGGTTCTATTCCTTTATTGTCGGTTTTGGCCGTTCAATACTTTCGTGAGCTTGATTAGCTGTACGGAGTTTGGGTTGGGGGGTTTGTAATCATAGTTCCATACCGCTTTTGATCACCGGAAGTGTGAAAACTAGACAGATTGATCCTGATATTAGGTATTTGTGTTTGATGAAAACTGTCGCGGTGAAGTTAGGGTTACGCACTCGAACGGTGCTGGTCATTTGGCATTGTGTGGGAGAGAGGCGTTTGTTCTTAGTTGCTATATTCAGTGAACAGAGTTCGCCTTTGGTTAGAAGCGCGAGAATTTGATTTCTTAAGCATTAGAGTTATAAGTTAGTTGAAGAGTGAAATTCTAGCTAGGGTTATTGAGAAATTATAGTAAGAAAGATGGATTAAATGGAGCTTTGGCTTTGGCGGTGATTTTAATTTGATTGGCAGGGTTTAACTTTTCATTTATTTTAGGACATTCTTTGGGAAGGATTTTGTTTTATGGACAATTACTTTGGTTTATGGAGCAGTTAGGCTTTGTGTTTGCTTTGTATTCAGACCAATTGAAATAGGTTAAAGTCAGGACTGCAGAAGCTGTTGGGTGTGTTGAAAAATGAAAGGTGGATGTGGACAATCGTTGGTTATTAGTTTAGGATGCTTGACTCCTTGGAAGTTTTGAATTCTTGTATATTTTTGAAAGTTAGAGGGTTATACTAATTCAATTATAAACCAAATGTATCAAATGTGGATTTGTTATCTGCTTAATTTTGTGTTGGCAGCTTGAATTTGTTTAATGTTAGCCTTTTATTTTTGGAAAATCTGTTATGGATGATTGAATGCTATTGAAGGTGCATTCAACATACATTTAAATTGAATGCTATTGAAGGTGCATTAACATACATTTAAAATTCCAGTTTCCAACCCCAGGCCATTCTTGTAGTTCTTCCATTGAGCTTTAGTCACAAGTGTCTCGTTTTTTGGAAATTATCTTGGCATTTAGATAATATTTCTTGCCAATTATCATTTGCAATTTTTTTGTTATGCTGCAGAAAAATATTAATGCCATCAATCCAAGTTTGTATTTAATTTTGTATATTACCGTTAATTCTATGCAGGTTGTTGAAAATATTGAAATTGAGTATGTTCCTGAGAAGGCAGAGCTAGATGAAAATTTTGATGAAGAATTTAGAAAAATATTTGAGAAGTTTAGTTTCACTGATGTTACTGGCACGGAGGTAATAAATCTTTCTCCACTGTCGAATTCTTTTTTTGTCTTCTGTGTATTATTTCTTTAATATCGTGTTTCTATATATTCAGGATAATGATAAGAAGGATGAGTCAGCAGAAAATGCTGCTACTACTAAGATGGCTGATTCTGATTCTGAAGAGGAAGAAAATGATAATGAGCAAAAAGAAAAAGGCATCTCGAACAAAAAGAAGAAGGTTTAACAATTTGTAGTGTTTTATTTTTATTTTTTGGTATTTTAACTTATATTTTATCCTTCTATTGCATTATTTTAATTTATCATGCTAAAAGATTTATGTTGTGTTCAGCTTCAACGTCGGATGAAGATTGCTGAATTAAAACAAATTTGCTCAAGGCCTGATGTTGTTGAGGTTGGAATGTGATGTTTATTCATTTTAAAAGTTTGATCTCTTTTCATTGCCATTTACTTTTATTTTGGTGTCATGGCCATTTTGCAAATTTAGAGTTTCTCTTTCAATATTTAGGTGTGGGATGCTACTGCAGCAGATCCAAAGTTGCTGGTGTACTTAAAATCATATCGAAATACTGTTCCGGTACCAAGGCATTGGTGTCAAAAGAGGAAATTTTTGCAGGTTAATAAGCTATTCTCTGTTTACTATTGTGCGTTAAAGATGGAAACATGTCTGGTGGGTGTGGTCAACATGTGGGATGTGGGGATTAGGCTGTGGCAGATACCGTCGATAAGGTTTCTCTTATATGTATATATGTGGTTCTTGCAGGGGAGCTGCTGTGACAATCACCAAGCCTGGACTTGTAGGTGTTTGGCCACGGGCATCCTTGAATCATTTCTCTTATGATATCTTGTTGTTTGAATGGGGATATGGACCTTTATATGATGTTATATAATGGGGTTCATTATGTTATGACTTTTTTGCATGATACTATTGGCCATTTATACATGACTAAGTTGCTAATAGTTCTGCTTTGAATTTTCAGATACCTATCAATTGTGATTAATGCTGGGGCTGAATTTCTGTTGTCTTCAATGATTTATAGTTTTTGTGTTTCCTGATATTATAAGAAAATTACTTGTATCTCATCTGAGAGCTGGGTTATTGTCTTTTTCAGGGAAAACGAGGTATTGAGAAACAACCCTTTCAGCTTCCTGATTTTATTGCCGCCACGGGAATTGAGAAAATCAGACAGGTAACACAATCTCATGGGTTCATGCCATTTTTTTTAGGTAAAACACCATCAACACCTGGGGCCAAGAAAAGAAGGAAATCAGTATATAATGTGTTTTGGTTCAGTTACATAATTCATTTGTGAATTCAGTTACTACTTCCTGTTTCCACTCTATCAAACATTGAAATGAAGAGGTTTTCCCATCCCTTTCTCTGTCATGCCAATGCGATTTTAGTTCACAGGATTCCGTTCCATCTTCAATTATATTTTCCTTTCCTTTCTCTTAATAATCTTCCTACACTGCCAAACATAATCTGTATGGGTATGCTAATGATCAATCAATGCAGTAGTCATTTCTGGTATATGCTTTTTACTCACTTTCTATTATTTATATTTTGACAAGATTAGATTCGGATTTATCTGCAACTGGCATAATATACCCTTCCATGTCATACAGTCTCTTCCATATTATATGGGCTGGCTGTATCTTCATCTGTAATGGCATATTGGATGGAATTCTTTATATTAAGCATCTTTTAAGATGTTCTACGTTGCTATGTTGTTGCATGCAGGCCTACATTGAGAAAGAGGACAGTAAGAAGTTGAAGCAAAAGCAAAGGGAGCGTATGCAACCAAAGATGGGGAAAATGGACATCGACTATCAGGTTTCTGACAATATCCTCTTTGATTTGTGCCAGTGCCCTTTGTGGTTTTCACTCGTGTGTATCACTCCAAACTATTTTCTTACAACACTTCTCTTGGTTGCTACTTGTTAGGTTCTTCATGATGCATTCTTTAAATACCAGACAAAGCCAAAGCTGACAAGCCTAGGAGACCTGTACCATGAGGGAAAAGAATTTGAGGTATAATATTTACTAACTTGTATACAATAAGCGGATTCCTTGATATGTACTTCAAGTGTGTTTTTGAGTTGCTTTCTTTTGCCCAAGGTTTCGTTGAGCATAGAGTAATGCACAAGCCATTTCAATTGAAGTTTTATCATTGGCAGACAAGTTAACTGATCAATACATGTAGGGCGAGGTCGGCTTAATCACACAGTATCCTCTCTGTAATTGACTAAATAAATCAAAGATATTAATCCCTAAAGATAATGAAGGATTTAGTGTTAATAAAGATAGACAACAAGCTGATAAACAGATAAACTAGGATAGTGGAGTGAATGGGCCCAGTAAGAAAAAGCTCACTTCTAACAAAATGTCAAGATAATGTTTAGTTGGTTATATCTGCAAAGCTGTGTCAGAAGGGACTAAATTAAAATTTGTTTTAAAACTACAAGGGCTAATTACAAATGTTTGAACTATAGGGATCAAAAGAATAATTTAGAAAACGTCAGAAGCTTATATTCCCTGCATTTCTTGTCCTTTTATCTTGGGAAGGCTTAATGTTTCCTCAATAGATTGTTGATCAAAGACTTGGTATTGGCACCTTTTTGGTTCTTGTTTTGATATGTTGACATTTAAGTTTTGTTCTGTGTACAGGTAAAGTTGAGGGAGATGAAACCTGGCCTTTTGTCCCAAGATCTGAAGGAGGCACTTGGTATGCCTGAGGGTGCTCCACCTCCATGGCTTATTAATATGCAGGTAATGTTAGGGAATACCGTACGCAGTTTGTTTGTTGCATTGTTTTATTCTTGACCCTTTGACTACATTATGTTTTCAGAGATATGGTCCTCCACCATCATACCCTCATCTGAAGATCCCTGGGTTAAATGCTCCTATTCCCCCTGGAGCTAGTTTTGGTTACCATCCTGGTGGATGGGGCAAGCCTCCTGTTGACGAAGTAAGTGTGTAATGTCAAATATTCCCCCTACCATTTGGTTACTTTGATTTGTTAATGGGTTGCTGATTTTTTTTGTTCAAAAAAAAAAAAAAAAATTCCTACTCTGTTTACAATTTCTATAATTTTTTTTTTGACAGTATGGGCGTCCTCTGTATGGAGATGTGTTCGGTGTTCATCAACAAGAACAACCTAACTATGAGGTGGGTTATCATGTTAGTTATTTTGTGTAAACTAGAAGGATTATTTTTTCCATTATCAACTAGCAAGTCTACCTGCACATTAAATGCATGGGTTGCCAAAAAAAAGTTTTTAAAAAATAAATGCCCAGAAATGAGGAATGTAATTTGTGTGCGGTAATTATGGTATATGTATATATAATATTGATTCCTGCCTTTATTGAAAGGTAGTGCCGGAGTAGGGTAGCTGGGTTTAATTAGATGCATCTTTGTCTTCAGCCTACTTAGTTATCACCTTTTACCCTCTCAAATATAGTTCTGATTTTTATCATGGTGTTGCTAATTGTGTTTTAATTGCACGTGCCATTAATTCAGGAGGAACCAGTTGATAAGACCAAACACTGGGGTGACTTGGAGGAGGAGGAAGAGGAGGAGGAGGAGGAGGAGGAGGAAGAGGAGGAGGAACAGGAAATGGAGGAGGAGGAACTTCAGGATGGTATTCAATCTGTTGATAGTCTTTCAAGGTATTGTTGTTTTACCATATAGCTTTCATTGCAAGGTTGTGGAGGTTCATTAATAAGGGCAGTAAGCAATTTACCTTGCTTTACCTGCCTTATTCTTTTCAGAGGTGGAAAAGATGGAGATGGGTTGTTAGACAATTTAGTATATATTATTGTAATGTTATTAACTAATTTGTTTTTCCATTTATTTTTTTCTTCAGTACTCCCACTGGAGTGGAGACACCTGATGTTATTGACCTTCGTAAGCAGCAGAGGAAGGAACCTGAGAGACCTCTTTATGAAGTGAGTCTTCCTACGCTACCACTCCCCATTGACTTCTGCATTTTTGAAAGAGGAAAACCCAAAAAAAAAAAAAAATCCGCTTGTTTGATTAACAGTTGTGTCAACCAACCATTTATTTTTTTGTAGGTACTTGAAGAGAAGGAAGAAAGAGTTGCTCCAGGAACTTTACTTGGAACCACCCACACGTATGCATTCGTTGCACCCTTCTATATATACTCGTGTGATTGTTATGTTGTACAATTGTTTGATTTGACCATGTTCTGTTGCTTCGCTCTCCACAGGTATGTGGTCAATACAGGCGCCCAGGACAAGTCAGGTGCTAAAAGGGTAAGGGGGTTTATTTTACCATCTTGTTTTTTTGGGTCAACATTGTATGATCATATTTGATTTTTCATAATCATAGGCTAGTCCTCTATGCAAGTTCATTAGTTTTGCTTTATGTGTATACTATATATATATATCATCTTGTCTGAGTTGTGGTTTCTGGCTTTGTCATTTTCAGGTTGATTTGCTTAGGGGTCAGAAGACGGATAAGGTGGATGTTACTTTACAGCCAGAAGAGTTGGAAGCTATGGAAAATGTTTTGCCTGCAAAGTATGAAATGCTTCTTTCAAGCGTTTATTAATTATTGATGTATGAGTGACGTTAGACTTCACACTTGTTTGATATGACTGCTGAAACTATGACTGCTGAAACTAATGCAGGTATGAGGAAGCGAGGGAGGTAGAGAAGTTGCAGAGTCAGCGTGAAGATTTTAGTGACATGGTTGCAGAGGTATGTTGCAAACTTCAGGCGTTTAAAGAGATTCATTTCGGGTTTTTTTTTTTTGATAAATGAATCTTGATTTGTGGTGCAGAATGCCAAGAAGAGGAAGAGAAAATGCAAGAGAAGGAGGGGAAGTCCAAGAAGAAAGACTTCAAATTTTAGGCGTCTGTTTCTTTTGATGGAAATGAGGACCATGCCATTCTCTATTCTGGCATTCTCATCAAGCGTCCGTATGAAATGTTGCTTTCTTTTTGGCCCTGATGGATCACATGTTATCGTAAGCAATAGTTTAGTAGAGACTAGCATGTAACTAGAGTGAACCGGAGATTGTGTGCGTATAGTGGCGTGGGTCAAACGTTGTGACCTTGACGAGACAAGGGAGGTGACCATAATTAGAAGTACTAGCGTGGTGTGGATGATGTTGGACAAGTCCACGTCTCATAGAATAGTTGATAATTTTCAAGAAGGTACTGGTACTTGTGCGCTTCTGCCTTTTGTAAACTAATAATGTATTCCTAATCTTTAATTCCTGTATTGCGGTTTGTGCTTCGCATATACATGTGCTCATCCCACATTTTCACTATCTTGATTGATGCGGGATGGAACCAACAAATTTATGCTGGCTACTTGCTACATAAAATTACCACCACATTCAGTTCTTAATATAAGATTTATTTTGTAGTTCAGTTGTACTATAAAGCAAGAAGCAGGTCTTAAATTTAGGACAGAAAGGAGTACTATTTTATACCTTGAACCATTTCAAATAAAAACTTCTAAAATTCATGTGAAAAAAAAAGAGAAATTACTAATTCCAAACACTCCTGTTCTACTCAAGATCTCAACTTAGAAGGGCAAACATTACAAATTTCAGAATTTGAAATACCTAACTTTGTTAAACAAGTCTCTAATCTTCAATATGACTGAGCTCCCAGAATTTGGGGTTCCTTCCACAGCCAGATTAATTATTTCCGAGGCATCAGATTCGAGCCCCAATTTCTTGATTTCCAAATCCCAAGCCACTTGAAGCCCTTCAAGGAATGACCATTCTTCAGCAACATGGGCTTGACCGTCACTTATAGCTTTAGTGAAGCCCACTATCCACTTACCATAGCAGTCCCTTAGTACTCCTCCACACCCAGCCTGAGTAGAAACTGAGGCCCTAGCTCCATCAACATTAAAATTTAAACCAATCTATAGGAGGCTTGTCCCAACTTGATCCGAGGACGCTACTAGGGGTGTGGGAGACTGATCCATAATCACTAAGGTCCCGTTTGGTATGAAGAAGATTTAAGGAAGGAAATGAACTTAGAAGATGGAAAGGAATGGAAGAGGGAATTTAAAATGAGTGTTTTGTTTGGTAGACATGGAAATTGAGATGGAAGATGATAATTTCAAAAAATTACAATTAAAATGTAAGCTTTGAAATGTCCAAAATATCCCTTACCATAAAAAATAATAAAAAAAAAAACCTCCCCCTTCTTCATCCGCATAACCCGACAACAGCACACAAAAAAAAAAAAATCAGATCTCCTTCATCCGCATAACCTGACAAACACACACAAAAAAGTTTCAGATCTCCTTCATCTGCATAACCTGACAACAGCACACACAAAAAAAAAAGTTTCAGATCTCCTTCTTCATCCTTGCGGTAACGGCGACACGCAGAAGAAGGGACGACGGGATTTGCTTAAAGGAAGAGGCGGCGGGATTTGCAGAAGGAGGAGGAAGTGTCGGCGTCGGCGGCAATTCAAGGAAGACAGATGGATTGAAGAAGGAGAAGACAATCATTTGTGAATTTCTTCCCTAGGGAAGATCAAGTTCCCACCGAAAATGGAGGGAAGCGATCTTCCCATGAATGAAGGAGGATGGTAAGCCACCGGAAGATTGGTTCCGGGAAGATGGAGCATCCAAATAGGTTTTTACAAGGAAGATAATGAATCTTCCCTCCCCTTCCTGAATCTTCAGCATAACAAACAGGGCCTAAGATGTGAATAACAAAACCATCCCATAGTAATAGCAGCAGCAGGGTTAATAGGCCTTATAAAATTACAACTAAAGACACTACAATTCCTCCACTCCCACAATTTCCAAATACTAAATTCCAGCAAACTCCCCATCTAATACCTACTATCTTTTTGAGATTCAGAGCCAGCCAATCTCTCAAACTAGCAGCAAAAAAGGAGTGCACATACCTGGAATCACTCAAATTTAACCATATGTCTTTAGCATAGTAACAATCCTGCAAAATATGTAAAATGTCATCCACACCTGCGTGACAGAAATCACATACAGCGGTGCAGAGGACCATGAGCTCCTCCATAATTTAGTAGGTAATTTGTTCAAGGCCACTTTCCACAAGAAAAGCCTAATTCTTTCGGCCTCTTTCCAGTTCCATATGTCTTTAAACAAACAATCGTGATGAGCTAACTGATTTCCTTTTTGAATCAACGATAGTTTAGAACTTTATGATGTGCTTGATCCATTTGAAACTAAATACTCCCAGTCTAGTTACTCATCTAGTCTCCAATATAAGACCAACCAATGCTTCATCAACAATAATCAAATAGGAAAAAGATGAAGATATAAGGAAGATGATTAGAGTGTTTTTTAAAAAATGTCATATTGATTTACTTAAATAACTATCTTAATCTAATTAAATTAAGTTACAGTATAGGTCTTACATTTAGGTCCGAAAAAGATAATTGATTTATGCATATTAAGAAAAATTTGTGAATTATTTTTGTTTGTTAAAAAAATGGTGTGCTGGTTTTCTTAAAAGGGAAAATCCTTTTGAGGGCCTTTTTTGGTGTAAAAATCCCAAAAAAGACCCTCAAAATCGACAATACCGAAAAGGCATTTTCGGGTATTTTGAAATCTTGCATTGAGTTGTTAACTTACCGATATAGTTGTTAACGAGTCTTGATATAGTTGTTAATGTGGGCTGATTTAGTTGTTAAAAAATTGTTGTTAATGAGGCTGATATAGTTGTTAACTAACAACTATATCAGCCAAATTAACAACTCGCGTAAGATTCTGAAAATACCTGAAAGGTATTGTCAGATTTTGAGGGCCTTTTTTTGGGATTTTTACACTAAAAAGGGGCCCTCAAAAGGATTTTCCCTTCTTAAAACACCCCTAATTTTTTTTTTCTTTTTTTTTGGTATAAAAAGTAGGCTAAGCCTTTGCATTAAAATAAAGATAGAGGGGCGGAGAACTAAAGTCCTTACAAAAAGGACACTCATCAAAAAAGCAAGACCCAGATAGAGCAGTCTTCGCCAGTTTGTCCGCAACTCGATTTTGGTCACAGGGAATATGATCAAAATGAACCTCCCAGTCCCTTGCCAGTAGTTCGCGAATCTGATACACTATTAGGCTCTACGTATTACTATGCTCCTCCTCAACAAGTTCATTTATCAGTGCTTTTGAATCAGAGTCAATGCAAACTCGCTCGAACCCCATGTTCCAACCTAGTTAAAGGCCCTTTTAAAAAAGCCCACTCTTCAACTACATGTGGTTTCACATATACCAATATGATACGAGAACCTGCAATCCATGAACCATGTGAATCCGTTACAACTCCTCCACAACTTACACATCGTCTAGAGGATGTCACTGCACCGTCTACATTTACTTTAACCCAGTCAAAGGTTGGAGCCAGCCAAACTTCATGTTGCTGTGTCTTTGGAAAAATACTGTCATGAACAAACAACTTCCACGAATTCATAGTAGCAGCAGCTGGTATTTTTGGTTTGGCAAAGTTCTCCTGAAAAGCCAGTTGGTTCCGCCAAGTCTATAGATTCCAAGTGCATACACCAAAAAAGAGATTCTGGTTGGAAGATTGGGACCTCCCCAATTCTTTTCAAAAATTCATAGGGAACCAGTCTCATAGAGAAACTGCAAAAAAACCTGAGTGGTATTTCTGGTGGACTAAATCTAACCACATGCTTTTTGCATACTTACAATCTCGTAAGATACTTTCTGGATGCTGATTACAGTTAGGACATAAGGATGAGGAGCCAGACCATCTGCTCCGCCACTCATTTGTGGGTAATATATTAGAGAAAGCTAACCATAGGAATACTCTTATCCTTTCAACTCCCTGCCACTTCCAGATTAGTTTGAAGCACGGCTGAAAGAAACTCTCCTTTGACTTCTCAATGAAATAATACATTGACTTGGTAGTGAAAAGACCATTAGCAGAACCACTCCACAACATCACATCTTCACCAACATGGTTCATAGGTGAAGGAATAGCAAGTAGCCTTTGTATTACTTTGCTGGAAACTATTTCCCCAAGCTGAGAATAATTCCATACACCATTGGAGATCTAGTCTGAGACCTTGCTAAAGCGTTCTTCTTCTGATAAGGGTCTTAGACAACAGTCAATAATTTTCCTATCCTGCATGCACCAGGTGTCAGTAAAGAATTCCACAGAGTGACCATTTCTAACTCGTCAAAGGGTCCCATCTTCAATGGTCTGTTTCTGTTTGCATATAAAGGACCATATGTAGAGTCTCCGGTCGTCTTACAAAGAGATCTTGCTCATCTCTGGTCATGTATGGAACAAGGTATCCGCCTATAAGCTTCCTGATCCTGTCACTAATTTCCAGGCCAGTTTGCAACCAAACGCCTGGTTCAAAGAGTCCAACTTCTTAAAGCCAAGTCCCCCATATTTCTTCGAGTAAGTTAGTGTCTGCCACCCCAAATTGTGGTAACCATGGGAGTTCATCTTTCCCCATATAAATTTACGTTGCAGTTTCTCTATCTCATTACAAATAGATCTAGGGATCTGGGAAACCTACATAGGATAAATTGGCACTGAGCTTAAGACTGATTTTGCTAGCGTGATCCTCCCGGCTATAAAAAGGGAATTAGTTTGCCGCGCAGCAAGCTTGGAGTTGACTCTGTCTATTATATATTGAAAAGTTTCCCGTGGCTTACGCTTCCGAGACAAAGGAAACCTAAGATATTTTCCTATGTCGTTGGTACTCTTCATTTGGGTTATGCATCTAATTCTTTGCCTCTGTTCCTCAGAAACCTTTTAAAAATATAGAGGACTTTTCCTTACTGACTTTTGTTCACCTCGCAAGTGCACGAGTTTCGCAAGTAATAAAGTGAAAAGTAAAGTATCGTTCCCACGAAGATTTGTTTAACAAATTGGTCAAGCAAGAGGCTTAGTGAATTTAATCAAGTTGAGCTAGAACAAAGTTTTGATTTGAAATGAGAATGTTTAAAGACTATTTCTAAAACATAAAATTGATAAAGGCAATTGATTCTTTGACTTCAAGGATAATTGAGCCTATGATTCTTTTTCCCCTTTTGCATTTCATAAAACTTGGTTAATTTCCTCTCTAATAGCATTTCAATACATATATGTGTTAGTCTAAGGTTCAAAAACACTTGACAAGCTCTCTCTCTCTCGAGTCAAAATCAAGTTTCTCTTCTCATTAAGATGCACAATCTCTTGCTACAATTAATGACAATCAATATTTAAGCAACAACCCTAATGTGACAATGCAAGATTAGTAAATATATCTCTATTTTACCAACAAACCATCCATTTATCAAGTAAACTTCAAGACAAACATGATTTCAATCAAGTTCTACACCTAGATTAGCTCTCTCAAGTCATAACCTAAGTGAATAAATCATCTAAATGGAGGCCAATCACTTAGAAGCATTAAGCCAAGGTTGAAATCAACACACCCACACACATATATATATATATCTACCAAAGGAGAGGAATATTCAAGTATTAATCCATACAAAGGGTCAAAAGAACCCTAGAATGAAAGATTTAGCTACTCATGTTCAAATACAAAGAGATTCTAAACAAAGCTTTTGAATACATCAAGAAGCTAAGAAGAAAAGAGGAGAAAAGAGGAAGAACCAAGGTAAAATCCCCAAAATCTCTTTTAGGTTAAGCACCCAAGCCTCCAAGATTGTCCAAATCTCTCTCCCAAGCTCTTTCCTTGTGTGCCCACTTGTTCCTTTGTGCCAAGAGTCTATTTTTCGGCCCTTCCCTTTAGGTTAAATAGGGTTTTTCGGCTTTTGAAATGAAAAACGTGCAGCTGTACTTTCCGTACTTTTTCACGAATTGCCACGGCCAGTTTGTCACTTGCCACGACCAGTTTGTCAACTTGCTGTGGCCAGTTGTATAGGTTCCTTCTAACTTTGCACTGCTTCACCTCCTTTATCTTTCCTTGTTTCTTGGTTCTTATAGAGCTTCAAAACTTATCTCTATCCTCTTATAAAAGAGAAAGGATTTATTAATTCTCAGTTAAACCACAAACTCTATAGGATATAATAAGAATTTCTTTGATTTTTGCTTAACACTTTAATATGCACATTTTATTCTATACACTTCATTTCATATGCATATTTTGAACCAAAAATAGGTAAAAAGAGTGAGAAAATATGCTAGAATGTAGTCAATTTCTAAGAGTTGACAACTTTGCTCCCTGATGCATCACAAAAGCGGTTTAGACATTCCATGATATTTATTGCTTGAAAGGTTGTGGCATCTCCAAATAACAGTATATCATTGGCGAAAAGTAAGTGAGAAATAGGGCCTGTTTTGGATGTTTTTATAGGTGACCATTTTCCTTCCCTCACGATATCACTAATAAGATGTGACAAACGATCCATGCATAAGATAAAGAGATATGGTGATAGGGGATCCCCTTTCCGTAGTCCCCTCCTTGGATTAAAAGATTTTGTATGCTCTCCATTCCAGAGTACATTGTAGTTCACTGTTGAGATACATTCCATAATCAGTTATAAAATCAGGCCCAAGACCCACATCTATCAAGACTTCCTTTAGAAATATCTAACTAAGTCAATCATCTGCTTTTCTAAATCAATTTTCACAACCGTCAGCCCTGTTTTCCTTTGGCCTTATTCATTGTGTGCAAAATCTCTTGGCCAATGACAATATTTTCCTAGATTTGTCTCCCTTTAATGAAGCTTCCTTGAAAAGGGGAAATAAGATTATCCATGACAGACTTCAGTCTATTAGTAAGAACTTTAGTCACACATTTATAGTGTACTATGCACAGGCACAGGGTGATAGGCCGAAAGTGACTGACCACCTTCGGATTGTCTCTTTTTGGGATAAGACCAATCAGATTCTTGTTAGCCTCTAGTAGAGACATTTCCCCTATAAAAGCTTTCCACACAAATTGACATACATTCGGCCCTACTACTTGCCAATTCAGATGATAAGAAAATAGGGGAGAAGCCATCGGCTCCTAGTGATTATCGAGAATATTGCTGACTTGATTTCTCATCAGTGGGAATCAATCCTAGGGAGTTAAGGACAGAGTCATCCAGTTGAGAAAATCATGTAACAGATTGCCAAGGCATATCATTGACTGTTTCTTCTTGGAATAATTGCATAAAGAAAGATAGAACCAAATTTTTTGTCTCTTCCTCATGTGAAGTCCAATTTCCCTTTGCATCTTTGAGGGTAGTCACCCTATTTCGTCGTCTTCTCATATTTGTCTTAAGATGGTAGTAATGTGTATTCTGATCTCCTTTGGAAACCCAAATAGTACGAGATTTTGGAACCATTTGATTTCCCCTGCTTTCAGAATATCCTTTAATTCCTTCTGTAATTGCATTTCAAGGGTACAAAGATAATTGGAGAAAAGATAAGCCTTGGAATTCTGTATCCCTTTAAGACGGGCTAATAATTCCGCCTTCTTTTTTTTTCTACAAAATTGAAGACATTTTTATTGCAGGCAATCCAATCCTTCTGAAAATTATCCAGGCTAACCTCAATATTGTCCTACGAAGACCAGGCTTTTTTGATAAAATTGTTAAAATTATCACCCTCTAACCACATTACCTTGAAGTGAAATGGTCTTTGTGGTTTGCAAATCTTCGGGCTGTCTCCTACATATAACTAAGGGATTATGGTCAGAGAAATTAACTCTTGGCAGTACTTGAATGTATGATTCTCGCATGATCTGTAGAAATTGTGTAACATCCCATTTTCAAAAGCAGTTTTCAAAAGCAGTATATTTTTTTCATATATATCATCAGAGTAGAGCATCGGGCGATTGAGTAATCGATACTTTTATTCAAAATGCCGTAAGTCCGGCGATTACGTGCGGTCCGAGTGACCGAGAGTTTTCAAAGTAAATAACAACGAAGAAGTCTTCAAGGTCTCTATGCGGCCGCTTGCCTTTCTCCTCGCCCTCGGTTCTCCTGAACCTGACGCTATGTTAAGAGCTGAGGTTCAATGCCCATTGAACCTCATGTAACGGTTAACCTCATGCTTAAATATGACAATATATACATGACAGATATTCATGACAGTAGCAATCAATACAACAGCCCATAACAGATGTATGATTAGAAATACATAACCACGTATGTAAGATAACAACCACGTATGCTACAACAATAATTAGAACATAACCTCGTATGTGACATAACCACGTATGTAAGTCTTAGTCGATGAACACAACAATCATATATAATCATACAATAAGCATTAGAGCTAGTGTTACGGTACGCGAACGTATCTTCGTTGACGGTATTCGGTACTTTTGACGGAAAACAATATTTTTGACAGCGGCCCGACAGTGGTATAACGACGGTACAACAGCGGTACGACATCGATATGATTATCACAGATATCCTATAAGGATAATATTTATCAACATTTAGCAGCATAACAGGCATTTTAGGTACAAATTACCATTTTGCCCCTAACTCCCCTAATCGGCGGAATTTCGCGTAGCCTTCGCTATTGTGACTCTAATCTTCCAAAATTTTGTCATAACTCTTTCCCAACATATTTTTCGAAATATATATCATATTTAACCCAAAAAAATGATATCTACAATATATTGGAAGATTAAAGATCAAAACAACATTCCTACTATAACTACCGAACAAAACACCGAAGCTTAAGACTAGGGACCGAAGAACTTACCCAGGGCTTCGCTACACTTTCTCCGGACTTCTCCTTCTCTCTAAAATCTCTCTAGGATTCGAAATTTTGGTGTGAAATGAGAAGAAGAGGTGTTGGCTATTTATAGGGAATTTCCAGCGATCTCAACCCTTGGATCAACTTCTGCACCAAAGGTTAGGATGATGGAGATGTGGCCTCTTGCCAACCACTTATTCTCCTCTCTTCTCCACCACAAATTCTCCTCCCTTATGTCATCCATGATGTCATCTTTTTGCTTTATGTGACTGTACCGAGAAAGTTCCCTATTCGCTGTTCCAATCGCGTAATCTTAGCGAATCTAAAAAATACAAAAAGACAAATAAGGTCTACTCTTCCCCTTTGGAAATATCTGGGTTAACAAGATTTTTGATCCCATTAAGGGTATTCCGTAGTCTCCTGAACATTTTCGGATAAACGCTGTCGGTTACAAAAATAACTTCCGGTAGCACAAACTTTTGGACAAATATTCACTGGTTTATAATATGTCCTGACCTAAGAAACCTAATTCATGGTTTGTCACAACGGTCTTGTTTTCTATGGATTCTCGTTTCTACTATCTGCCCTTTTTCTTATTTACCCTGTCTCTTATTTACTCCGTTGGTTTCAGAAATGACTTCGAGATATGGCTTTCACTCCGAGATAAAATTTCACTTGTCATATTAAGTCCAGATGTTATTGACTTTGTTCATCTATTTTGAGATATGATTTTATTTCTATCGGTTCTCATTTAATACCAACCTGGTCTTTCTACCGAATATATTATTATTTAATTACTTAAATATCTAGATATTATTTGAAAAATCCCAAACCCCTTTCACACTTGAAAATTTCGCCCCTTTTTTTTCTTAATTAATTTACTTTATATCTTAATTTAAGTAATTAGCCATTAATTACTTAATTAGTCACTTACTAATTGTTGATAATTTTCTTAATTAAGATAAATAATTATCTCACAACTATTGCACTGACATTGGTATTTTATGTCCTATGCAAAATATTAAAAATCATGGGGTCACTTATGCTCCCCAAAATTATATTTAATTTTGCCTCTTTATTTTCAAGGGAAATAATCCCAAAAATTCCTAAAATTAGAGACAACATACTTTCTAATTTTTAGCAAATATTTTATTGCCTCTGGATTTATCATAATATCTTCGCGCCATTTTATGCCTCATAAATGCATTTTATGGATTTTAGCTCTTTATTTCTTCTAATTTCCATAGAAATTACCTTAGAAAATAAGATAATTATAACTTATTATTTGAGACCACATATTCACTTATTTCTAATAGGTATTATTTACTAAATTGTGATATTCCAGATAAATAATTATCCGGGTATTACAAATTGCGAGTTTCCTAGGCCTCTGTCTAAGCGTTCATATAGTCGATATCCACCTTCTATACAAGGGCCTTTCCATGTCATTTAGGTCCATTCAAACCCATATCAACAAGCTCAGAATCATTAATGCTATTTTGAAACCATTGCATACAAACATGATTAGCAATCCCTCCGCCTGTCCTCTCATATGCCGAGCGGATATCATTAAAATCGCCTAGAACACACCAGGGGATTGTAATGCTTTTCAAGAATCTTAGTAAGCGTTCCCAGAGCACCGATCATAAATTTGAAAGAGGAACTGCTTATATTGCTGTGAGTAAAAAAGTCAGAGACTGGTTTGATTTGCATTCCAAGTGAAAAAATTGTCTATTTTCCTTTATGACCGTTACTACTAGACACGAGGATTGCCAAGCCATAGCTAAACCGCTTGACCACCCCATATTGGGTATAATCCTGATCGAATCAAAGCCCAATCTATTCAAAACTTTTAGACAGTTACCATCCATTATGTGGGTTTTAGACAAAATAATAATGCTGGGCTTCGACCCATTACAAAGGAATTTCAGATTTTGAAGGAGGCCCTTTCCACAGGCCCCTCTTGTATACCAATAAAAAATATTATCCATAGGAAACCTTTGGATATTGGGAGTATTCAACTTGATCAAAGAGACACTTGGGTCTCAGGCACCAAAAGCCCATCGCTTTGTATGCTATCACTAACCTCACAGATCATTGGGCTTTCCAGCTCAGGCCCATTAATCTACCCAGAGTTTGTAAAGGGTACGTTGGCTGCTCCTAGGTCATAAGGTCTCGGTTGTATTTCGAGTGTGGTTCTGTTATTGGCCTCTTCCTGGGAATTTCTCGCCTCAATAATCCCAATGGATAACTTCATAGATTCATCCCCTTTTGTTACATTCAAAAGCCCATTATTGTCATGTGAATCCCCCTCCACTCTAGACCTCGTCCTTTTATCCAAGCGTCAGATCCCAATAGGTTGCTTCTCCTGATTCTCTACTACTTCCTCCGCCCGACAAAAAACACTAAAATTTTGAGCCACAGTCCTTGTCCCTGCTTTTGTCCCCTTGTTGCAATGACCCTGCAGACTACGTGCATCCATAATCTGTGGTACAACTGTTGTCTTTTGGTCTGCAACGCACCGTTAGCGTTTTGGTGATCTATCTCTTCCGTATTAGCGAGGAGAACGAAGCGGGAACCCGCCGGCTGACCTCCCGGTTGGTAGCGTGACTGAACACCGTGTTTTTCCTTGTTCTTCCGTGGCCTGTTGTTCTTCTAGACTACCTTCCAATAATCCCTATATTTTTCACTTGCAAATTGTGCTCCCACTTTATCCTGATAGGTTACTTCTCCTGATTCTCTACTACTTCCTCTGCCCGACGAAACACACTAAAATTTTGAGCCATAGTCCTTGTCCTTGCTTTTGTCCCCTTGTTGCAATGACCCTGCAGACTACGTGCATCCATAATCTGTGGTACAATTGTTGTCTTTTGGTCTGCAACGCACCGTTAGCGTTTTGGTGATCTATCTCTTCCATATCAGCGAGGAGAACGAAGCGGGAACCCACCAGCTGACCTCCCAGTTGGTAGTGTGATTGAACACCCTGTTTTTCCTTGTTCTTCCGTGGCCTGTTGTTCTTCTAGACTACCTTCCAATAATCTCCATATTTTTCACTTGCAAATTGTGCTGCCACTTTATCATTTAGGGGCTTGTCACTTGCATTTTTTGGACACTATGTTTCTTCCTACTACATTTTCCCCTGAGGACATAGCTCATGCCGATGTCCATAGATGCCACAGTTTGAGCAAAGCATATGCAAGCCCTCATATTCAACGCAATAATCTTCCCTATCCACCGAAAATTTAGACATTCGTCGTTTTGTTAGATCAACAAGAATACACAGTCTAGCGTAATGCCCCTTGAGCTGACACAATGTATTAATGTCAGCCTTGACAGTCTCTCCTATACGGTCACCAATAAACGCCAAAGCTTCTTTGTCATGATACTCGAGGAAGATTCTTGACAATCGAACCTAGAACGCCACCTTGTCTATTATAGTAGTGGTAGAGTTGAACATAGGTTCCCATGGTCTTACTATCAAATAGTGGTCATATAGCATCCATGGACCTCTAGTGAGTGCATTCTTAAAATCTTCTTTATTTGACAACTTAACCACATAATAGCCATGACCCATGTTGGTTAGTTTTATGACACCTTCGCCCATAGGGATTGAATCCGGGTTTCCAAAGCTTTGTATCCGATATTGCGGCCAAGCAGTTTGATAATGATCGAGTTATTCCAAGCTTTATACATTCGTTTCTTCATTTTCCCAGAAAAGATAAAAGTAGGAAAGTTCCTCGTTGGGTCTTCAATGATGTTGCATAGTTGATCACCATTGCTATTAGACATAGAGTCGTCTGATAAATCATCATCTGCACCTTCCTTAACACCCTCAGAGACATCACCAGCATTGTGAATAACACCTTTCAATTTGTCAGCAAAAGAAGTCGCTCCTTTCTCAAACAAAAGATCACGATCACCCAGGACTTCCTGATTCCTATTCTTTATCTTCTTAGCGCTTCTAGCAAGTAAATCTTCCTCCTCACTAGAAGGAGGGATGAGCAAGGTTTCGGAACGAAAGAGTTGCAGAGCACTGGAATCCATTTTCTTCGTAAGAGTTACATATTTAAACACCCCTCCTTTAATTATTTCTATTGTAGTACTCATTAATCAACATAGCTTGTACATCAAAGAATCTTATAAAAGATATAGTTTGGAAAAAAAAGAGTAAATACCCTTTTGGGTCCCTAGAAAAAAACACGGACCCCATTTTGGTCCCTCACACAAAGAAATGCCTTTTTAGTCCCTGAAAAGGACGAATAAGGGTTGATTGGTGAACATTTTGGTCCATCGCAAATTTCCAAAAAGCCCTTTTTAGTCCATAAAAAAGTTTCATTTTAGTCCCTGGGGTCCGTGTTTTTTTTCTAGGAACCCAAAAGGGTATTTACTCAAAAATAATAATAATAACATGAGAGAATATTTGGGACTAAACTAAACCCTTCAATTAAACTCTTACAAATAAGACTGATGTCTTATATAATTTATGTGCATGTAAGTTAAGCTTGTTTCATTTTATATATTTGACATTTAGATGATTGCAAAGTAAAATATTGGGTTAATGAGTAATTTGGCCAACGAACTATTACCTTAAAGAATTTTAAGACAAATAACTTTTAAGTGGACCAAAAATACTAAAAAACTTTTAAAAATGTATAATCAACACAAAAATGGAGTAAAACTTTTTTTTTGTGTTGGGCGCTCTTGAGTAAAACACTTTTGTCTTGACTACACTTTTTAATTTTTTTTGGTATTTTTGGTTAACTTAAAAGTTATTTGTGTTTATCAGCTTTCTAAAGTAATAGTTATTGGCCAAATTGCTCCTTAACCCTAAAATATTTAACTATAACAATTGAATTTAATTAATGATACAAAACGAAATGTCAACAACTAAGAAATCAAATAAAATCTTAGAGTTTTTTTGTTAAAAATAAAATAATTAACCCAATTTTTCATTCTTAAAATTTCTCAAAAAAAAAAAAAAAGGAAACCGAAATAGTTAAATAAAAATGCAGAAAATCGCGCACCTAGTGTTTGTGCGACACCATAATTGCAATGAAGAAGCATTGTGAACGGTTCAAGTCATTTTCCATGCAAAAATAATATTCCCCAAAACAAAGCACGAAGCCCTAATTTGGCAAACAACAAAAAGAATTAATAGATAGAGATTAGATCCTACAAAATCAATCCAAGCTGTCCAATCCAATTAGGCTTATAGGCATCGCAGCCTGCCTCCACCACCCTTACCCTTATTATCTTCTTTATTATTCTTTTTTTTTTTCGCTCATCCGGTATCCAGAGCTTCGTTTTGACTAATCCGGATCTGACACGTATCGTGTACTTGTATATGGTGGGAGAGTCTCCCAATATGACTTTTCTACATTCACAAGGCTCGAACTCGAGAGCTCACTTAAGGAACACAAGTCGCTTACCACTTGTGTCAACCCGTTGGTTCTTTCTTATTTATTATTCAATTCACCTAAAAATCCTTCTCTCCAAACACTTCATTAGTTTTTCAGCCCCAAAAAAGTGTTTTTAATTAATTTAAGAATTAAACATCTATTTACTTACTTAAAAGATGAGGATCCTTACCACTTTATGTCAACTTAAGTTGATTAAACTAAAGTAACATCTAATTCCTCGCAAGCTGACCAAAAGCTCAATTCTAAAATACTAACGTAAGAGCCAGCTAGAATTTTTTCCTTTTTAAAATTATTATTAATAAGACTAGATGAATTATAGGGGTTAGATTTTTCTCATAATCTCTAAATCATATTCGTCCAATCAATCTGAAAAGTCACAATAATACTTTATATTTTTTCTCATCTTCCCAATCAACGGTCGAAATAGGCTCATGAGGGATTATACAAAAAACAGATGATGAGAGGATCTGCTTTCGAATTATAGACCCCCTAGCTAGTAGCTAGGAGCTGAGCAAAACGAAGACAAGAAATAGAAAAAATTTATGAAAACACAAACACAACACAACATATATAGCCACGAACCACACGTTTGATTGGAAAACACAAATGGTTGTCCCCATAAGGAATAATAATATTTGATTCCCCCTATCACTTCTCTCAATCAAGTCGTCGTCTTCTTCACCAAGTGGGAATAATCAACAGTTTCATATAAATTATTATTATATTAAATATTATATATATTATTGTTACTATCCAATTAGAAAGTGAGATTTAGTCGTATAAATTTATGTATGAAACCTAACAAATGAAGAGAAGAGAAAATGTAAAATAAAAGAGTTGTAATCTATGTTCCAACCTAGAAGCATATCGGATGGACCTCTGATATGGTGACATGTGTAAGTGATCATGACCTGACCAATTATGCCACCTTCACACACTAATTAATTAATTAGTTAAGTGATTGATTATGAAGCTTAAACCATGTGGTTGCTGGCTCCACCATCAACAGCAATTAAAAGCCACTCAAACATGCACCTATCTATGCGTATCTCTAGTTGGATTCTTAATTTCATTTTTTAAGGGGTTTTTTTTTTTTGGTTTTTTTTTTTTTAATCTTAGGGACATTGATGAGGGATTATTATTGTTGTGAAAATCGCGAGTTGACTCTCTGAGTTTACCGTTTTTATTTTTTTACCTTACAAAATCGAGTCGAGTCACTAGTAACCTCGTGCTAATCGCAAACTTATATAAACTTGCGAGTTTATACACTGTGTTTATCGTTTTGACGTTTCTAACTTACAAAATCGTGTTAATTTTATCTATTTGATTATACTCAATGGCTTCGTATATGAATTTTATATAAATTCCTTAGTTAAGCATGATACATTATGGATTTTGATGTACTTAATTTCAATTATTTGGATTTAAATCTTTTTTTTCCATGGGTGTTTTTTGTTGAAATATATATAGATCCATTTTTTTTTGTCATTTTAATTATTTAATTATACACTATAAATACATATTTCATGATAAAAGTCAACTCTTACAAATGATTCGAGTTTACGTCACTGTTATAAGTTTAATTAAATTCACGAGTTTGACAATCTTAAGGATTACTATTATTATCGATTGATTTTCTGAACTTACAAAAATATACTCCTCTGTTGAATATAAAACCTTTATACCTAATTTTTGTGTTGATAATTTTTTTCTTCAAACTATCCTTTTGATTGTATATATTAAGGGATTTCTATTAAATGACAATTTCAATATAAATTATTAAAAAGGGTATTTCACAAAAATCATCAATACACATTTTATATAGATAACTAATTTAATTATAATTTCTTAATATTTATAAATCAGTTATCTAACTCATACACGGATGAGAGGCATGGGCGGACCCAAGTTATGGACAAGGGGGCAAGTGCCCCCTTGAATTTAAGTTTATTATTATTATTAATAAAAATAAATAAATAAATAAATACATATTTGAATGATTTCCTACCCTTAACACATCAAGATTGTACTTTGGAATCGGATGGGGATGAATGGTTAAATGATTGTTTAGTACCTTATATTGAAAAAGATGTATTTGATAGCATTGATAATAAGACAATTATGATGGAATTCCAAAAAATAAGACTTAGAATGATGACATTGTAATTATTTTTATTGTAATATACTTTTGTTATTAAAATATATGTACTTGAACTTATTGAGTGCCTACCATTCATTGTAATTTATGTAACTGCATTTCTAACAGCACTTAGCCTTGCTTTTTCTAAATGACATGTTTGTAAAATAATTGCCTATCTTATTATATCATCAGTGTACACTTGATTTTATGAATATTTTTTTGATATTCTTTTCTTTTCTTGTTTATATTTTTTTGTGTTTTTAATACATTTAAAACTTTCCTTAAAAAAATAATTTTCGGAGGCATTGCCCCCGAATCCCCAACTCTCCCCGCCAATGGTGCCCCTTTCAATATTTTTCTGGGTCCGCTCCTGATGAGAGGGGTATCATATAACAAAATTAATCAATAATTTATTGTTGTGTAGAATATAAATTAAAAACTCTAACAAGTTGTATCATTCATAAGATTTGAGTGCATGCAATAAGAAGATCGTAGAGTGACGGAAGAAGATACAGCAACCCACTTGCACCACTTTTTTTTTTTTTTTTTTTTTTTTTTTTTTAAAAAAAAAAAAAAAAAAAAAAAAAAAAACTTGAGAGTGCAGGATTTGAAATATGAGTCTCTAATTATATAAAATATGTTTGGTTTATAAAAAAATGACATTATTGCTGCTTACTTAGCTTAAATAACTTATTATGATTTATCATTTATTCAAATAAAATGACTCAATGGGTGTGTATTAATGAAATGCAAAACTTATTACTTAATATCAAATGATGGTAGGATATATAATTAAACTTGAATGTTAATGTTGATCCATACATTATAATCAAATTATACTAACAAAATTCTATTATTTTATTAGAAAGAACAGGAATGAAAAATAACAATTAAGATAATATATCTTCTTCTATCAAGCTAGATGTCTCACCTTTATCTCCATCTTTAATTTCTTCACACACCATTTCTTTTAGGCCAGTTTGTTTAACATTAAAAAATGATTTTAGTTAGATTAAATATGAAAAAGTTGTTGATAGTAGGTGAGAGATGTTGGGAGAATTTGAGCTAAATACAAGGAATATTTTGAAAAAGAAGAAGAAGAAGCTATTTTGATAATTTATTTGAAATAACTTGTAAAAAAAGCTAAAATATTTTTTTTTCAAGCAAAATCTCAAGACACCCTCTCTTGTGAAGATTCAAATATTGGTTTGCTAGGTAGTTTGATTTGTGAGAGATTGGCTCCTTTTATTAGATCTAACCCAGCTGACATGCATGATTATTAGTTTAATTTCTCTCAACGATTTTAAACTTAGCTTGAATCACTTTTTTTCTTTTAATTTTTTTAAAAACCGGTCATTAGCACATTAAGTTTGAACCCCAAACCTCCCTTACTTTGAAATCACTATCTAATTAACCTTGGGATTCACACATCATTTTATACTATAATCAAAGTTTAGACATGGGAAATTAAATGTCTGTGAAATAGTCATTTAAAATTTAACATATGTATGTATATATATGTGTGTAATTTTAAAGGGAGAATGACTGTGAAATTTCAAAAAATTAAATAAATGCAATTATCAAAAAGTCTTAATAATAAATTAATTAGCAGCATGGACTTATTATTATTTTCTATATTAGAACTTATCATTGTATGTTGGTTATTTAATTTGTTATATTACTTTTTAGTGATTACATTTTTTTTAAAGAATCTCATAGTTATTTTTTCCATAATTTAAACTTATTTGCAAATAAGGGTACAAGGAGTCAAATATGTCACATATACAATCAATTTAAACACAATTTCATTAACTAGAGCATATTCAAGTTACTTATTCACACGTAATTCAAACTTCTTTGGGTGCGTATGTGATGTGTGTGTGTGTGTGAGAGAGAGAGAGAGAGAATTATTAATGTAAAGTAGTTTGATGAACTTGGGTGGCTTCTTAGTTGGACTTAATAGACTCTTGGCGTTACTTAAAGACCTAAACTTGGATTTAAATAATAATAATAATAAAACAAGAGAGAGTCATTTTCAAATTTGTACGACAAACATTCTTTGTTTTGTCCTTTTAGAAATTGTAGGAATCGACGACACGAGACACTTTACCTAACCAACCGACCAACATTGATTTTCCATGCACATTCCTTTCCCATCATCCCCTCCTTTGGAATAACTCCTCACCACCCTAATTAATAATTAATTATTTAATTCATTACTCTTACTAATATAATATAATCTCATTCCCTAATCGTGCCTTAATTATTTATTTGCATGTGGCTCTTGTGGTCCTATTTTTGCGACGACGCTCGCCAACTTGCTCAAATTATGATGCTCCTTTAATTTTCTTATTCCATGTGATCATCCTGACACTGGTTTTTAATTAATACTATGATCCATATATATAATTACTATATTTTCTATTCTCAGATTGCTATAATTAACTCCATTAACACACACACACACACACACATCAGTTTAATATTCAGTTTAATTAGCGTTTAAAATAGTATTGATTATATGATCAATTCGGACAGTTTGAACTATATATTAATTGTGGAGAGCTATATCCTAGCTAGGTCCAATTAACCGTAGCGTTTCTAATTTTGAGTAATGAGTTAATAAATTATTTATTTTTCATTTAGTCATTTTGTGTAATCTTTTTGTCGCTCTTGTTTGATTCATTAGTTTTTAGTTTTTATTTTTTTTATATAAAAAACAAAAATAAAATCATGCAATTTAATTTGAACAACAACGTAGGCGATCGAGCGAGTTGGGTATGAAGCTGACCAATTTCAAGGCATAACTGAAGGATGAAAGAGTATTTAGAACTTGCTCACCAACAAAGTATTTACATCCGCAACTAAATTTGTACAAAACGCCTTTTGTGTTATAAGTTAATTCCTTATCAATAGAACTAATTTTATTTTAAGAATTTTTTCTTTTGATAAGCACTGTAAAAAAAATCAGTAATCTACCTCTGACGATTATCTTATCTCCAAATATCACTTCAAACTTACACTTCCATGTATATATTCTTTTCAGTCTCTGTCACATTATATTATGAATAAGAAGATCAAACATATATATATATATATATATATATATATATATATATATATATATATATATATATATGAATAATGAATGAACATTGTTTGATTCAGTGATGGCTGCAACATTCAATGAACATGCATGATCTGTTCATATTTGACGCCGCCTAACCTATTCTCGATCTCCATCATTTCAAATATTTATTTCCCATGTTTCTTTCATTAAATTAATATTTTCTACACCTACTACTGTATATTATATTATTATTCCACATTCCTCATTTATACTGTACATTTTGTTAATTAAAATCTCTAAAACAAAGTGCAGTTTTGTGTGTGTGCTTTATTCATCACTTCGTATAAACAAAAAATTTGGACAGTATTAATAAAAGAAAAATAATTAATGTTTATTTTGTAGTAACATTAATAATAGCTACATGTTAATTTGAATCTGTATTGATTTTAGGGACATGTTATAAGTCAAATTCAACAAGCGCCATTATTATTTGTTACTATCTCCGGTCCTAATTATAAGACTATTTTTATAGTGCAAATTGCATTATAAAAGTGGTCTTATAATTAGGACCGGAGGGAGTATATTTTAATTTTGCTTTCCAAAATATATAAGGTCACAATCTTAATTAGAGACAACGTAACGTACTAAAAAATCTGTAGAGAGCAAGTTTAAGGAAAATTTCTCTTGTTGTTTTGACTGTAAGGTTGTTGTTATATATGATGATGTGTCTTCAATTTGTCTTTGGCCTTCAAAATTCTGTGCGCATTGCGTTCATCTAAATGAAGATTGTTCAAACTGATTAATATTATTATTATAAATGCCAAGACTTTCAAAATCCAAAGCCCTCTTAATTATTTCACAGTCATAAAAAACAAATTGTACTAGACCACCACAGCCTTTTTTCTTATTTTCTTTTGAATTTAAAGAGAATCGTATCAATACCTGATTTGTGTCGGATACTCGATATCTAGTAAATAGTAGAACAGTAGTGCATGACAGTTTTTTTTTTTAATAAAAAATATATTTTTCGTGTCGTGTCGTATGTTTGTGTTCATTTAATTAAAATGCGATATTATTGAAATTGATCCAGGTCTGTCTCATATAACTGACCAGATTTTCCTGAATAATGTGGATCAATATCTGGACTCTCTGGGGGACACTCACCAATCATCTCTATAAATGTGAAGTATGGCTAAGAGTTTATATATTACCTTTTTTTTTTTTTTTTTTTTTTCAAAAGTGATTATATGATTACAAATTAAAAGTGGAGCAAATTGATTGTTAGTCTAACTTTTTTATATTTTTAAGGTTGACTTCATCCCATCTGGCAGTAAAGAACTGGAGAAAATTACAGAAAATGCGACATAGATATTTTAGAAATTACAATTCAGGTCTTCTCTCTCTCTCAATCGCAATTTTACTTATCAGGCCGCTCATTTATGCCTCCTCACCACAATTGTCACCCTCCTGTAATTTTCAAAACTATCTGGCCATTTTCTATAATTTTCTCTAATTCTCCACGTACTACCAGCTGGGATGAAATTTAGTTGAGTCTTCGTCCATGTCAGCCTTAGAAATACAAAAAAGTCAAACTAACGGTCAATGTGTATTTTTGCTCACTTTTGTAATCACGTAGTCACTTTTACAAAAAAAAAAAACGATGTTTAGTGCACATTTGGAAAACCCATATGTATGTTTTTGTACCTTAACCCTTTTTTTTTATATATATTCTTTTGAAAAGCAAAACTTTGATAGTTGGCTTATTTTTAAATAGGGTTAAGATGCAGATTGGCCAACAAAGTGTTACGGTAGGAGCACCGGGTCCAAAAATGTTATGAAGATACCAAAAGTATCAATCAACAATTGAAAAGGCGCAAAAATACTAATAAAGAATTTAAAATTTTGGCGAATAGACCAAAACAAAGATTATGTGACTTTCACCAGTTTTAAAATTCTTCATTGGTATTTTTACGCCTTTTCAATTGTTGATTGGTAGTTTTGGTACCTTTAAAACATTTTTTTGCCTGGTGTTCCTAGTGTAACACTTTGTTGGTCAATTTACACCTTAACCCAAAGAATAGTATGTACAACTTCGTTCCTTTAATCTTTGGTTGTTGCTTCACTCTTATCCTATTCTTTTTTTCTTCTTTTGTGCATGGATCAAATGCGGATGGGAGGTTCAGAGTGAAAGGCGAATCGAATTGTGAGAGATTACTCATTTGAGTTGCTGCACAAAAGTTGAGTGTCGAAGAAGTGTTAAAACCCCCATTGAATGCACAATGCTTGTTGACATCAGACTTGCCATTGAACCTTGATGGATATTCGGCACAAATAATATTGAAAGGTGCATTTCTTTAACTCTCTGCTTCCTCTTATATTTGCCTGAGTTGTTGAATTATTATTGAGTCTTTTGCTCTTATTCACACCATGTTTAATCATGTGCTATAAATGAATTTGATTTGTATATTTGTTGTTATTTTATCCATACATGATATTTTGATCTCCTTTCAATCTTTAGCATCCCTTTCTTTTAACCTATTCCGTCTGCAGGCATACCAATGTGAGTTGCTCCTTTTTTTTAAATATAATTTAAAACCAGTTTTTATAAATAAAAATTAAAAAGTTTCTATTTTATATGAAAGGAAAATAAGTTTTCAAAAGATTTTTATGCCGTGTGAGGTTTTTGAAACCTCTGCAAGCATATTACCCTTTCATGTGAGGTTATTGGAACCTCCACAGGAGGTTTAATCCAAAATAATTTTTAAATAAAAGAATAAATAAATAATTTTTAAAAATAAAAAATATTTTTCTCAAATAAATTAAATAAATATTTTTCTAAAAAAACACCAACAAAGTGACATGCATTTCTACCACACGTAGTCGGTATGTGGGCTTTGATCCCTCTATCTAAACCTTAGGTTCTCTTCCTAGGTGAAGTCTAACTTTGTAAATAAATAATTTCCCCCTTTATTATTTTTATTTGTTGTAAATATTTTCTTAATTTCTTTTATTCTCAGTGTAATCAAAATACATTTACAAGATATATTAATTTTTAAATAATTGATTAAAGGTAACTATTCTCATGAACGGGTGTTGTAGGGTGTTTAAAATCTTTCCCATGCACAATGACTCCCGAACCCTATCTGGTTTCCATTTTTTTAAAAAGGGTTTCCAAAATTATCCTATTTTAAAATTTTGGTGGTGGCTCCATATTTTCTAAATTTTGGGCGCTATAAGCTGCTTTTATAACGTAATTTATTGTATACAGAGTAAATATATGAGATGGGTTTTAATTTATTTTGACTTATGTGCATGTGTTACTCAAATGCTAACTTTAACAGGCCGTAATCAAATGGAATTTGACGGCTAATTTTATTGTATATTTCTTATAAGTTAATACTTAATATCATGGTAGTTAAGATCACGTCTAAACTCGCAAAACTCATAAGATCGCGATTTTTTTTTTTTTTGGAAAAAACAAGCTGAGTCGCATGTAGGATTGGTTGTGTGCAAGATCGGCGGGGAAACTCGTGCAATCGTAAGATCGAACAAGAGCGTATGAGATCGACGATCTTGTTGTATTTTTTTGACCCGGCCGGTTCAAACAACCCATTTACCCGATTTTTGACCTAGTTCAAAACCCTAAACGTGCGCGCGCTGCTCCCATAACCTTTAGTCCTATTATTCTGTACCCAACGGTTCCAACTCTCTCCAGTCTCCACGGTCGACATCGGCATCTTTAGTTAAAAAGCTTCACCGTCCGTCTTCTTCTATTCTTTGTCGGCATCTTCGGTTCCAGCTCTCTCCACGGTCGGCGTCGGCATCTTCTATTCGTTTATTCACCATCAGCAACTTGCAGGTCATCGTTCGCCTCTCTTCTCTCAATCTCAAATCTGTTTCTTGTTTTGCAGATTTTTTTAATCAAATAAATCTTCAGCCGCCTGCTTCCTCCGATCCATACGAAGAAGCTGAAATATTTTGGAACAATTGCATTAAAATTATTCGTAGGACATTTTTAAATATTATTAGAATGCTACTCATATAAATATTATATTGTATGTGGTGTCCATATTAGAATGCTTCTCTTTATAATTGTTGTTGATGCTGGTGCCAATATTAGATTGTTCAAGTTCTTTATTTTGCTCTTTATTTCTATTCTGTCCATATTAGATTGTGGTGGTTTAGCATTTGGAAAATGGCTTCTAGTGCTGGTGCCAATAATGATGATGTTGCTGCCTCATCTAGTAAAAGAATTAAAATGAAAAATGCTACTGGAAGTAGGACTGACATAGGATGGAAGCATGGTGTTGAAGTTGATGGAAGTAGGAGAAAAATTCAATGCAAATATTGCAAGAAGACAATAACCGGAGGTGTTTACCGACTCAAGCACCATTTGGCGGGAACACAAAGAGATGTGGGGGCTTGTATCTCTGTTCCTGAGGAAGTGAGAAAAGAAATGTTTGGAATTGTATCGTCGTTACAAGAGAGACTAATGAAGAAATCAATCACATTCATAGAAGTTGATGATGGTGATGAACTTGGTGGAAAAAGAAAACAGAGTGAAGAGGATGGTGGGCATGATAAAAAAAAATTAAAAAAAGGGGGGGTGAGCAATCAAGCTACAATAAATAGCATCTTCAAGAAGAATTTGAGAGAGGAAGCATGTGAAGACATTGCCTCTTTTTTCTACAATAATGCTATTCCATTCAATGTGGCAAGGACGGAGGAATTCTGTAGAATGTTTGAATCAGTTTCAAAACATGGTCCAGGATTCAAGCCACCATCCTACCATGAGATCAGAGTTAAATGTTTGAAGAAAAAGTATGACTCAACAATGTAGGATATTCATAAAACTTATTGGAAGAAATTTAGATGTTCAATAATGACAGATGGGTGGACCGACAAAAGGAGGAGGACAATCATACATTTCTTAGTGAACAGCCCTAAGGGAATTGTTTTCCTCAAATCTATTGATGCATCTGACATATCTAAAACTGCAAATAAAATTTTTAAGATGATTGATGATGTTGTTGAAGAGGTTGGTGAAGAACATGTTATTCAAGTGGTAACGGATAATGCAGCAAATTACAAAGCTGTAGGAGAGATGTTAATGGAGAAAAGAAATAGATTGTATTGGACACCTTGTGCAGCACATTGCATTGATTTAATGCTGGAGGATTTGGAAAAGAGGATACCAATTCACCATGATACTATTCCAAGGGGAAAAATCACAACCTACATTATTTATTCAAGAACTTCTTTGATTGCTTTATTGCACCAGTTCACTGAAGGAAAAGATTTGGTGAGATCAGCCCTCACTCGCTTTGCCACATCTTACCTAACTTTGGGGTGCCTCCATGATAACAAAGGAGCATTGATTCGGATGTTCACCTCCAAAGAGTGGAAGTCTAGCTGGTTTGCAAAGACAAAGGATGGGAAGCTTATAGAAGATGTGGTTTTGGATAAGGCTTTTTGGAAAGATATTGTTATTTGCTTGAAAGTTGTTTATCCTTTGGTTAGGGTGCTCTGTATGGTTGATTCACATATGAAGCCAGCCATGGGCTTCATATATGAGGAGATTGATCAGGCTAAAGAGAGAATTGTCCATGCCTTCAACAACGTAGAGAGAGGGTAAATTATCAAGTTTGATTTTAATTTTAAATTTGTAGTTTTCTTCTCTACACTAATTCAATTTTTTTATATTCTTCAGTTATTTGCCTTTGTGGGAAGTCATTGATCATAGATGGGATAGGCAACTTCATTGTCCTTTGCATGCTACAAGCTATTACCTTAACCCGCAATTATATTATAATTCTTCATTTAACGCTGATTTTGAAGTGAAACATGGATTATATGAATGCTTAGAAAGGTTGGTGGGGGATATAGAAGAAATGTCTAAGATTGATACTCAACTTGAAGATTTCAAGTATCAAAGGAAGTTTTTTGGTAAAGTAATAGCCAAGATTGCAATTAACAAAAAAAAAAAAAAAAAAAACTCCAGTAGAATGGTGGGAGTCGTATGGGGATAAACATCCGGAGCTCCAAAAAATTGCTATTCGTATTTTGAGCTTGACATGTAGTGCCTCCGGTTGTGAGCGTAACTGGAGTGCCTTTGAGATGGTAAATTTTCATGAATATGAAATATGAATTATATTTCATTTCAAGAATGAATTTTGTATTAATTATTTTTATATTTACTTAGGTCCATACAAATAGAAGAAATCGCTTGAAACAAAAAACTATGAATGATGTTGTTTTTATGATGGCTAATTCAAGATTGGCCAAGAAGAAGGTGGCTAGAAAAGCGAATGAGTATAATGTTGATGATATTTCTTCAGATGATGATTGGATTGTGGAAAATGATGAAAGTCCATCTAATATTTGAAGACTTAGATGTAGACAACTTGGTGCCAACTCAAAATGAAGCCTTGGTTGAGCCTAGCAATGATTTGGAGTTAGAGTTACCAAATTTTGATGAAGAAGCCTTTGAAGATGGAGAGGAAGATGTCATGCTAGATGATGATTGTGATTTGAATGCATTGATAGATTAGATTTAAAGTATTTTGTTTTGGTTTTGGTGATTTGGTATTTTGTATTTGTGGATCAAGTTGATGCTTTGAATTGTCTTTTAGGACTCATTAAATGTTATTTTGAATGCTATATATTTTTATTTGAAGATTGAATTGTCTTTTAGGATTAAGTTGTGAGTTAAATGTTATTTTATATGCATATATATTTTTTATTATTACTAAAATGATCTTTACGATCCCACAATTTACGATCTTGCTACCCTCTTCCGATCTTAAGTAAAATCATGATTTTAACTACTTTGCTTAATACTTCCTCACGTATAAGACTTGTATATAATTCTCATGCGGTCTCTTTTAACTTCTAGCTATAATTGAAATATATGGAAGAAGACTTTAAAACTTTACTTAATTCATATTAAACACAACTTCTGTGCATTACTTTAAGTCAAAAGAATGAGTTCTACTGTTTATAACTTGCAAAATAGTATAGTTAATTATAAACTGAATATTTTACATGTTGATTAATTAAACAGTAAAAAAGTCCCATATTGCTTATTTGAATTTTTCAAGTGCTATTATGAATAATTGACATCAATTGATTTATTTTAAATATAAATATATATATATATATATATATATATATATATATAGGGTTTATCGTTTGTCGTATCGCACTCGACAAAGCTTTATGTCAAGTCCACTCACCCCAAAACTACGTCGTTTTGGGAGTTAAAGAATTAATAAAAGGTGTTTTTGTATTTATTATATGAATTTTACCAAAAGATCCTTCATTAATTCCCCTAACCCCAAAACTACGTCGTTTTGAGAATTCATTAATTCATCTAACCCCAAAACGACGTAGTTTTGGAATGACTTGACATAACCTTATGTCGCCGAGTGGCGTAACAAATGATAACCCCATATATATATATATATAATTTATTTCGTCCTGTATTGTCTTTTTTTTTTACATAAAAAAGGATTAAAACTTTAATCTCTACTTACATTTTCACCCTATCCTTCCCATCTAAAGTAGTCTTAATTGGAGCATAATTTATTCTAATGATCAGATATCTTGTTGCACATTTCAATTCTTGCCCGGAGAGATTCATAATTATACTAACTCAACCCAGATTTATTAGTTGAAATCCTATGTGATTATTATCTTCATATGGATGTTGGATGGTTATACACACAGAAAAGAAACTTTCAAATCTTACCAGGTTGAGTGTAGATAAAAATAGAAAAGATGAACTTTGTTTAAAATCAACACAAAAATTCAATGAAATTAACGTATACAAACAGCGGATACTTCGATTCTGATTTATCGATTGCTCAAATACTTATTAATATGATTCAGAAAAAATGTGGATGATCCAACATGTCATAAAAAAATGGAAACAATAACAAAACAAGAAGTATCACCAAAACTGTATCTTATTAACACAGCCTTGTCATCATTTTGTGAACTCTCTCTCTCTAGTCTGAGG
Organism: Acacia melanoxylon; assembly: GCA_019022615.1. NCBI lineage: Eukaryota > Viridiplantae > Streptophyta > Magnoliopsida > Fabales > Fabaceae > Acacia > Acacia melanoxylon. The sequence goes on along the minus strand of JAFJYJ010000065.1, from coordinate 3,051,325 downwards.
CAGCTCTTCTGCATATATAATACTGTATATATATACATAACAGGATAAGTATCAATGTCGTCCTTCAATATAATATATGAAAACCCTCAAATAATGTGAGAGACTTACACGTGCATGCAACCCTCAAAACATATACATATTGCAACTTGCAACATGTCATCACATGACATTGGCCCATATATATATACACATGACTATATCTATATATGTCACCTCTCTCTATATGTGTGTGGTGGATCCCACAAGAAACCATGTGTTAGCCAACTGTTTCTACTTTCTACGCTTCACTAAGAATCTTAGGCCCCAAGTCTATTATACCTTCCCTCTCTCTCTGACCTATCAGTCTCTCTTCTCTTCTTAATGCTTCTCCTTTTTTTTTTTTTTGTGATGTTGAGTTACCAACTTTGTATTGGAAGCTAAGTCTACTTAAATTATTGTAGCTACACTGCACACCTTACTATCATGCACATATCTATATCTATTCTATATCTACGTTCCTTTAACAACCAAACCCACATCACTCCCACTATCAACGGCCTCCATGCTTCCACGTGTCCCCCTTCACCTTAGAGGTTAAGTCTTTCCTTCTCTCTCTTCTCCCCACTTCCCTATAATATACTCATTTCAGACTCTAAAATTGGACTCCTAGGTTTTGTTGCCATATTTGAACTCCTCTCTCCTTCATCTCCTGTCACAACTATTATCCCTCCCTCCTCTCTTTTACAGATAGACTCACAAGCAAGTTCTCTAATAGGTATTATTATTATTATCATTATTATCGTTCTTATTCAATATATAGCTAGACAGATTATATTAGAGCTAGCTGGTTGATCGTAAAAAAGACATGCTCATCACTTCTTCTTCTCCTTCCTCCTCTCACCACCTTCTTCCACTGAATTATCAATTCTGGTTCTTCTTCCTTGACTCAAGCAATCTCATACTCTTGTCCTCCTTTAGATTGATTTCTCTTGTAGCTCCTCGATCCAAAGGCTAAAACTTTATATATACTCCTTTATTTTAGCTGCTTGATCTGAATTCTGAATTGAATTGAAGGATCGATATGGGTTTGAGTTCTAAGAAGGTTTCTAGTAGTGGGATTGGTTGGAACCAGAACTTGCTGCAAGATCAGAAGTTGGAGCTTCCAAAACCTTCATTGATGAGGAAACAGCAACAACAACAGCAACAGATTCAGTCATCTCATCAGCAATCATCATCATTATCATCGGAGCCTTTGAAGTGTCCGAGGTGTGATTCGATCAATACCAAGTTCTGTTACTACAACAACTACAACAAGTCTCAGCCTCGCCATTTCTGCAGAGCCTGCAAGAGGCACTGGACTAAAGGCGGAACCTTGCGCAATGTCCCCGTCGGCGGCGGCCGGAAAAACAAACGCGTCAAGAAATCATCATCATCATCCACCCCCATCTCTTCCTCCGCCGCCGCTGCCGCAACCTCCGGCATGGCAATTCAGAGTTCCCTGCAAAGGCCAAGTAATAATAATCTTCCTCCGCCTCCATCATCCTCTGCCTCTCTGTTTCAGTCTCTGATTCCGTCACAACCGTTGACCTTGCTGCTTCCTCCTTCTCATCAGAATCTGATGAATCCTAGAGACTCACAACAAGAAAGTAAAGATTTTGGAATTGGGAATTGTACTGGAAGTTTCTTGACTTCGACTCTGCCTCTTCTTCCTCATCAAAATCAGAGCTATATCTTCCCTTTCTCATCAAGCTCCTCTGCCTCTTTTGAGACTAACCCATGCTCTGTTTCAAACTCTCTGAGATCCTCAAGTGTTTACAACAATTTTAATAACTACGGCCAAGAGTTGAAGACAACGGAGGAGCCAACCCCAACTCAGACACAGACACAGCCATGGGAGATACCTTCGACAAGCGTAGCGGGCAATACAGAAATGTCAAACTACTGGACTTGGGAGGACCTCGATTCGTTGGTCTCAACTGATCTCAATGTTCCCTGGGATGATTCTGATTTAAAACCCTGAGAGAGAAGAAGAGGAAGACGAAGAAGAAGTAACAGATATATTAATTCACACGGTTATATATATATATATATTTATACATGTAGTGGGGTTGATAGATTTTGTTTATTGGGGGTGTTTCTGTGTTGCTGGTTTTTCAGATGGAGAGTTCTATGAAGTTGCAGTATTTTGGAGCTGTCCTGTTTTTTTTCTAGTTTCAGCTTCATCTTCAAGCAAAAGGGGTTTGAGTTTTTAATTTTAAATCCTTAATGTAACCACTCTGATTATTATTGCTTCTTAGTTCTAATCATTAATTCTGATCGATCTCATTCTTCATTAAAATAATGATGATTTCAATGAATGTATGCAAATGCAAGTAATTAGCTAGCCCATTATTCAGCAGTACAGAAATATCTGAATTCCAGAAATTCCGATGTGAGTGCTCTGTGACAGTGATGACTAAAGAAGAATATAAAGGGGTCTCTGATCCAACACACAAAAATATTAAGAGGGCAATATTCCAGATGAAGAAGTATGAACATTAAGTATTATTTTTTGTGGTGATAGAAGTTATTGTATCCATATTTGTATTTATTTACATGGAATATTGTGGGAATGCAATACATGGAATTTGATTGGTGATGATTCATGGTCACACCACTTGTGGGAGAATCATTCTTTCGGCTGATGGGCCTGAAACAAGTGTTGTTCTTGATATAGATATATATATATATATATATATATATATATATATATATGTATGTGTGTGTATATATATTTGTGGCTTTTAGTGCACATGGTGTTTAATCTTTTGTTGTGATTTAACAGAACATTGTATGGAATGATGGGCCACCATCTGTAATTCTAAGCTTCAAGTACTCTGTTTATGCTTTGTCGTTTTCTTCCTCCTTGGAGTTGGAGAGCTATTCTTTTCCACACTTCTTCGTACAAATTTTTGAATGCTAAATTGTCCTCCTTGGAATGCGTGAGATGAAATGTCTAGTTAGGTTAATCCACTAAAAACCAGCTTCCATTATCACCCTGTGGAGAGATTTTTTTTATTCCTTAACTTAACTATCTGCAGCCTTTAATTCTAATAAAAAATAAGTTCTCCTACGTCCACAGTACCAATTCATTTATTGCAGCCTTTAATTTAGAGTCACACCCCATTCACTACAAACTATAAACACACAGAGGAGGTTTACTTGTGCGAGTACATAGCGATTATGTGTCTGCATCAAAGCACTAGCTCATTATAATTTTTCTTATTGTGTCTTTACATTATAATTATAGTATTTTTAATTTTTTTATCAAAATAATATTTATAATAATTACTTTATATATGTGTACGTTAAATATAACTATAATTATTTGATATATTTTATTGTATATATTAGCTATTATAATTGTATTTACACAATTTTAATAATTATAAAATTATATTTTGTGTCTTAAATGCTATTTTAAATTTAATTTTATTGAATTTCAACAAAAGTATGAAGATAAAATATATGGGCAAAATTGTCTATATAATTTTTTGTCCCCTCCTCTCACTTTCTCGAACCAGACAAAGTAACATTAAATTCCCTCTCATCTTATCAATCCAAACGGGTAATATTAAAATCTCTTCCTTCCCCTCCCCTTTATTAATATTAAGCATAAAAATTGGGTAATGTCTTATAATTTATGCTAATGATAAGTTGAAAAATATTTTTTCAAATTACATAATTATATAACAATATTTTTTAAAAAATAAATAAATTATTGCCTATGTCATTTATTTTATAATATGAGCGTAAAATATTTATTGATATATAAAGAAAAAGTCAACAAACATACATGACAATTTATGAAGCATTAATTTTATATCAAAAGGTCAAATCTTTTGCAATATTAATATCTTTTTTTACCAGTTTTGCAATATTAATATTAAATACACTCACACTTTTCCCCATTAATAGATTAAAATGATAATATTTGTGGGTATGTTGAGTTGGTAATTCTCAACCACACTAAACTATCCAAGTAATTGTCCACACGCACACGTAACTATGTAGTCTCACTCTCATCCTATATATGACACTGTATAGAAATGGCATGATTCATACTCAGCATTTATGCACATTTTACATTTTATATGTTTTTCAATCTCCACCTTTCACTTTCACTGTAATTGGTAAAATAGGTATTGACTTTAAGAATGTGAAGGCTCACTTGTTTTGGCGTTTAATATCCCATTGATTCTTTTGCCAACACGCCCACATGAACAATTCTTCATCTGCTTTCATGAAGCTTCATCTTCCAAAAGATATGATAGCGTCCAAAATGGTTAATTCAAGAGGGAATTAAATCCATAGGGGTGAGAATTGTCAACACAAAGGAGAGGACCATTTTGAAAAATGTGACTCTGCTTTGGTTGTTGCTTGTTACCAATCAATTGGACCACCCCATGAGAGGCAAGAAACCAAGCAGGCCGGTGATGATTCCTGTCTTCATTCTACCGCCCAATATTTTTTGTACACTAGGCGAATCTTGATAATTGACTCCTCACAACAGTAAAAAAGATGTTTAAAATCAAAATTTCCGTTCAAAGAACAGTCAAATATCTTATAAAAAAAACAGTCAAATATGAAACTCATAACAGTTTTTGCAAACACAAAAATGATAATTGGTGTTTTTTTTTTTTGGGGGGTTTGGGTTAAAGATTTTGCGTTTTGAGACTTAAAATGTAAAAGGGTCTTCATCTCTCCCAATAAGTACATTTCTCAAGAAGCGAATTTGTGTTTTCTTTTGAGACCCCACTTACCACTTCAAATAACAACTTGTTGGTATTGGTGTTTTTCATTCCTTTAGGAAAAGAGATCATTTTTAAGAATCTCTCCATAACATGACTTACTGAAGGAGGGTCATAGGTTAAAACTTTGAGAATTTCCAACAGAACAAGATTTGTGAGTGAAATGGGACACACAAACCATTAAGCATATGAAAATCCTTCTGGACTAATCAAAATCCATGAATTCAGGTAAATTTGCATCATAGACAATAGGTTTTCACATCCAAAAGTAGCCAACTTTACTTGCACACAAGCCTGTCCTAATGGGTCCGAGCTACATATTACCCATGGTCACACCAGAGTCCCTAGCAAAGGGAGGTGGACCAGAGTTGGCCTTTGAATAAAGGACATAATAGAGTTCTGAAGCTATCCCTGTGAACACAATGAAGGCAGCTCCAGCTCCAAACACGCCCTTCTTCACTGTCGCACATGAAGGGTGGGCTGGTGCAACAGTCCCGTCCTTTGTGTGGTGGGCGTTTCTCGCAGAACCAGCCAGCAAGCATAACGCAGCGATAATGAATGTCACCCTGAATCATCAAGATCAGCAAAACGACTTATAGAAGCAGAGAAGAGATTTGAATTCCTTCAATAGATGAATAACGTCATCAACATGGCACGTATATCAGATTTTTTAAGCTTCCATTTAGTGATGTAATTGGCCGGGATTATCTTGTATTCTATGTGCCTTCATTGCTTTAGTCACAAAAGAAAATACTACCTCTATTCCTTAATATAAGATCTATTCATATATCTCATAAAAAAAAAATAACTTTCACCATCTCATCAAATTGGGGTTTTTACTTTCCAGTTCCACTCTACATTTATTTTTGGCTCGTTTTCCTTTTCTGTTTTAGGTACATCAGGTCAACCGTGCTGAAACCAAGCAAGAACCCAACATATATATGTATACATATATTCACTCAGTGTGTTGGACACATGATAACATGTACCAATGACAATATTGGAACTGGTACAGGCATGAAATATGTATCAGAAATAAAGAGAACAAACATATTCTTAGACAAAGAAGTTGCAATTCAAGTTGGTAGCTTAAACATGTGATTCTTTGAAATTACTAATTTAACAACTTTAAGCAAACTTATTATCTCTATATATCAGATTTAAGCAACATACCAGCTGGTGATGAATAAGCTAATTGCCCATGATCTGTTGCGGCTAGGACTCATGGCTTGACCACCGCACAGGCATCTAGTGACCACCATTATAATTGCTTGACTGGCTACCAGAATTACAAAGGATCCCACCCCGAGGCCGGTAGCAACATTAGAATCATAATGACAGAAGTTATGATTTCCTTCTTTAACTATCTTGAACTGCCAGAAGAAATGAATTCCAATAAATAAATCCATAGTCAGAGTCTCTGGATTTGTTTCTGGTTTTGACATGTATAATCAATTTATAATATTAAATAAACCCGAGAGTGAACTTTGGTCCAAAGAAGAAAGTGGAAGTTGAAAAATGATGCTTAAAATTAAAACTATTATTGGCATTCTCTACCTCCACCCCTCACTTTAAACAAAAAGATGAATGCCTATATTACTACGAAAGATATAGCATAGTTTGATCATACGTCTGCTATGCATTTAAAAACTAAATTAGACTAATTTTTAGCTAAAAAGATAAAAAATGGTCAATACTCTTGAGTCTCTGATTTCAAACATGAGAGTCTAACTATTAAAACCCTTGTGATTTCATGGTTTTAGGCTTTATTTGAAAATTTATCCCGGATGTTCTTTCTCTTTATTGGCAAACTCATGATAGTGTCAGCTCAACTTTCCTTTGTCATGTGTGAGGTACACGGTCTTTCTACAGGTTCTCTCATTGTATTAATGTTCATCTCTGGTTGTTCTACTACATTACCCCACACCTAAACATTTCTCTGCTTTGAGCTTATCTTCCTGTGAACCCCATTTTTAGTCATGATTTAGGCATTTTGAGCAAAAGATAGATATGTTTCAATGTAACAGTCAAAAGTTTCATGCAAGAATGTTTACAGGAGTCTACACATTTAGAATATGACTATTGATAAGGTGTTGTTTGTAAAGGCACTTGTTAATCCATTTAATGATTACATCTAAGAGTAGTATGAACCATTGCTGGTTGAGATCTGTATATCTATGCTCATTGTAATCCTTTTTCCATGAAAGCCCTCTAGGGTTTGCTGAGGTTTTTCTGCTTATTCTGAAATAGCTTCTTTTAATGGATTTTACTCTAATGCAATTACTTAATATGTTAATAATAAAGTTTCTAGCCTAAATTTATAAGATATATTAAATTTGTATGAAGACGAACAACACTATTCATAAGTTATGAAAAATGACTTGCTGTTGTACAGTGTTTCACAAATACTTTTCTTAAAAAGAACTTTATAAGGTCAAATAATTTAAAAGACATGTATTTAAGAGGTAGACCAAAATGTTAGTTGTTTACTATGGTAATTAAAGAATCTGTGAAGATACAATTGTCTCTAAACAAAATTATCTGCTTCTTTTCCAAAGGAGAACTCAAATTTCTTAAGTCCTAGTCCCCCCCCCCCCCCAAAAAAAAAAAAAACCAATATCTGTTGGACTGTTACCACTGATTTCCACCCCTAAAAGTTAGGGCTAACACCACATTTAACCAAGATAATTTTTTTGAAAAAATTATTTAGTTTCTCCTTTTAAAAAGAGGGCCAAACATACTAATAGATCTGATCTCTTCAATCTGTTTTCATGTTCCCCTCTTCCTAGCTAATTGGTGAATCTGGCACAAGAGTTCAAATGCCCATAAGGATTAATTTGTTGTTCGAACATAAACATAATTTTTTCTCATGCAGAATCCTGACTCAACAATTTGAGGAGTGTACAAGTTTTGGGCTTGGCAATATAAGATTATATCTCATTTTCCTTGGCCAATGGCGTGTTCTCTCAGAAGTCAAGCAAACTTTTCCTCTACAACTGACAAACTCCTGTAACTAAATATAGCTCGTCTTATACTCTTTGAGCTTTCTAAATCTGAACACTTGAACTATTTGTAATCAAATATTTGTCTTTCTTCCTCAACACTGAATTACAGCGATTGCTGGTTGTATGGAACATAACAGCACCAACTGTCCAGCTTGTTTGGTAAAAAGATTTATCGAGACCCTAAAAAATCAGTTGTGAGAGAAAATTTCCACAATCTCACTAATCTCTAAGTCCTATCCGAATTCTAAGAGAAGTCAAGCAAGGCCCAGAATAAAGAGGGAACAAACTCAACGATCACTATCTAAGATGTTTTATGCACTAAAAACGGAAAATAAATCAGTCACTTAACACTACTGTGATAAATCTTTCCAAGAATTTCTCTCCCTCAGGTTAAGGAAGTCAAACCCCCAAAACCCAGATTTCTACATCGGGTTTCTTGAATCACAAAAGTAGCTCAGCAATTAAATCAACTAAACCCCAGAAGAAGAAGAAAATCAAGGCAAACAAAAGCAATTTCAAAGCAGCTAAGGATTGAAGTAGAAGAAACAGAAAGAGGGAAAGCGAGAAGACGGACTCACAGAACTTCTCTTCTGCTCAGCAGCAACAGCAAGAGCAAAAGCGACGAGATCAAACACGAACACCACCGCCAATAACAGCGTCGAAGCCATTGCTCATAAACCCAGTCGTCAGAATTGAGTATTATGGGCCGCACCACACAGAAGCGCAAAAGGTCAAAACGGATAAACCCACAGAGATGAAAGCAATAATTTATATAAGAGCTCAGAGATAGTCTACTTCATAGATACCGCATCTAATTCAAACCAAGGTAAGCCGAATAAATAATTAAATAGCAAAAGAACAATTAGCAGGCGTAGAAATGTCCGAGGGATATCTCTTCCAGGTCAGATCAGAGGGATTTGCCTTGGAGGGGAAGTAATCTGTTATCTCACCCCCACTCGCGAGTCGAATGAATGAATGGAGTCAATGAACCCTCCTTTTGTGAAATGAACTAAATCTTGTCTGAGTAACGTGATTTATTTCGCAAACTTTGGGTAAAAACCAGACATCCACATTTTTGGAAGTAATACTCCCTCCGCTATTTATCAGAATTTTGAGAGATTAAAAAGAAAAGTTAATTAGTTAATTATAATTATTTTTAAAAAAATACCCTACTTGTTATAAATATGCATTAATTCTACATAAAATATGCATATCAAAAACTGCATTCGTGCTCGAACAATGTGCGTGGACGAACTTTGTGAAACTGCAATTACTAACTAAAAGTGAATTTTGTGTATAATGCCGAACCTGGACATAAAATATGACTCATAAATACTACAACTTGCTACTCCTTAATAATATGCTAATTTGGAAAATATGCAACTTATAATTATAAATATGCAACTTATCAATACTATCAACTTATAAACTCGAAGTTAAATTATTTTATTTAAAAAAATAAAATAAAATGGAATATCTCATTTGATAGAATATAAGCATGTTGTTATATTAATAATTGTGGAGGAAGTATTAGTAGGGGTGATATGGGAAAAATATGACAAAAATTGCTCAAAATTGTTTTATAGAAAAAAGTATAATTGAAGTGTATATGACATTAATGAGTTGCAAATATTATTTAATTTATAGAATATATAGATATATTATTAAATTATTATTGTCTTTAATTATTATTGAGAAAATATAAATAAGGGTATTATAGGAAAAAATTGACAAAAGTTAAATCTTTATTTCTTATAATTAACCAAAACCAACTCTAAAATATGTTCTTATAATTAGAATCGGAGGGAGTAAGATGAATGATAATAAATTTTAAAATATTTAAAAATTAAAGCTATTTTTAAATTTTTAAATTCTACTTGAACCCTATAACTTGTTTTTAGCAATGCGTATTATTCAGTTTATATATATATAAAAAACTATCCCAACATTTAATCCCAAGAAATAAGAAATAAATGGAATGAAGAATGCAAAATAGCAAAGTCTCAAAAAATTGTAATGTTCATAATTTATAGACAGTATGATATAAATAAATAAAAAATTGATATTGGTATGTATAAGTTATATATATACTATAAAATTTTTAATATGCTGTATTAGTTTTGAATTATAAATAATGAAACTTTTTTTTTTTAAAAAAAAAAGTAATGAATAATATAGTTTTATAAAAAGACAGTTAAAAGTGGGCATCAATGCAACGGACAGATTGTGTTTTAAATTTTTGTTGGATGCATGTGTAACGGGCCACTTTAATTTAAATGATGTTATTTTCTAGAGAGATTCAAATTCACTTCGGGGATCACAAGAATCCTAGGTAGCTTTGACAAAAATATTAATAAAAATGGATCGGAGTAGTGATGATAATAACTTTGAGAAGATGAAAATGGAGGCTCACGAGCCATTCATTGCCTTCAGCACGTGAAAGATCATCGCAAATTTGAAAAAAAGCGCTTGAGAAAAGAGTCGGCCAAGTTCAATTTAGCGATTCGCTTTTTAAATCAAAAGCTGACTCATTGACACATGTCCATTGTACCCCTCTGTAAAGTGATAGAACTGAACCTGAACCTGCAACTTCGACTTTCGAGTGAAAACTTTTATCATGGTCTATGTGCTATTTATAAGTCTATTTTAACCAAATTTTACATATTAAGGAGAGACAGTTAACTCAATAAATATAGGAATAAATTTTCAATTTTGTCCTCACTTATGATTGGATATTTAAAAACTTTTTATTCTCTCTCTATCTTCATGGGTATAATTAATATAGGTAAAATTGTCACAATCTCATTTATTACATGAAACTGAACTTATAAATAAGACCAATTTTTTTTTGGTCAAAATGAACTTATAAATAAGATTACAGTGGTATATATGATATAATGAGACTAGTACACCCATATATATACACCAAGATGAAAAGACTTCATCACACCTAATTGCAAATTACCAAAATGTCCTTCACTAATAACTATGTTACACTGTTAACTATTTTACACTCCCTCTAACTTGAGGTTGAAATATATTTACAACTTATAACTAGGGGTGAGCATTCGGTTTTCGGTTAAAACCGAAAAAACGAAATACATACATTTTAAAAATCGAAACCGAAAACCGAATAGACCGAAACAGAAAAAACCAAAATATTTCGGTTCGGTTTTATAGTTAATTCGGTTTTTGGGCTTAAGTTTGACCTTCTTGTTTGGGTTAATTCTGTAAAATGGCCAATCTACTTTTTTTTTTGCTGAATCAATCTACAATATTAACTATTGAGTGCAACCTGGCTATAGTATACTTTACATGAAGCACGTGGTATATATCGATTTTTACTTGAATGACAATAGGTTGCAGATTTTTTGCAAATTTCGGTTTTAACTGAAATAAATTTGCAAAAACCGAACCGGAAATTGAACTAAACTAGTTTAAAAAACCGAACACCGAATTATTCGGTTCGGTTTTGATTTGCTCACCCCTACTTATGTAATACTCGGATAATTATTTATCTGGAATATTATATTTTAGTAAATAATACCTATTGGGAATAGGTGAATATGTGGTCTCAAATAATAAGTTATAATTATCTTATTTTCTAAGGTAATTTCTATGGAAATTAGGAGAGATAAAGAGCTAAAATCCCTAAAATGCATTTGTGGGGCATAAAATGACCTGAAAATATTATGATAAATCCCTAGAGGCGATAAAATATTTGCTAAAAATTAGAAAGTATGTTGTCTCTAATTTTAGGAATTTTTGGGATTATTTCCTTGAAAAATATAGAAGCATAAATATAATATTATTAAAAGCACTTTTTGGCCCCATGATTTTTAATATTTTACATGGGATATAAAATACCAATGTCGAAAAATAGTTGTGAGATAATAATTAATCCTAATTATGAAAATTATCAACAATTAGTAAGTGGCTAATTAAGTAATTAGTGGCTAATTGTTTAGATTATGATATAATTAAATTAATTAGTAAATAATTAATTTAAGGGGAGAAATTCGAAATTATTAATTAAATAAATAATAAATAAAAAAGTAGTGTGAAAAGGGTTATGGCTATTTCAAATAATATCTAGATATTTGGAATTTAATAATAATATATCTCGTAAAGAGCCAAACGGGACGTTTGAGAATGGATAGAAATTAAATCCTACACCAAAATATAGAGATTTAGCCTATGTCATCCGGACTTTTTATAAACCAAATGAATTTCTACCTTGGAGTGGACTATCTCGAAGTCATTTAAAACCAACAGAGCACTTAAGATACGGATAAATGAGAAATAGGCGATAAGCGAGAAATAAGACCCAATAGAAAATGAAATAGTTGTGACAAACCATGGATAAGGTTTCTTAGGTCTGGACATATTATAAACCAGTGAATTTTCGTCCAGAAGCTGGTGCTATCGGAAGTTATTTCCGTAACCGATGGCGTCTGTTCGAAAATGTTCAGCAGACAACGAAATACCCTTAATAGGATCAAAAATTTAGTTAACTTAAGTAGTTTTAAAGAAGATGAATAGATCTTCAACGCTGTACTACCGGATTTTTGAGATTCTCCGAGATTGCGTGATTTGGACACCGAACTGAAAACTTTATCGGTACAGTCACATAAAGCAAGCTTGTGACATCATCTTCTTCTAGAAGGATGATTTCATCCAACACATGGATGGCAAGGATGAAGCCACGTGTCGAAGTGCGATCCAACGATCGAAAACCAGTCTGATAAAGTGATGAATAGTGCCAAGACTTTTGCTATAAATAGGCCTTCACCCCCTTCATTCTTCTCCACCCCAAAACCGAGTTTAGAGAGAGGTTAGAGAGAAGGAGGAGCCGGAGAAAGTCTAGCGGAGCCTGGGTAAATTCTTCGGTCCCTAGTCTTTAGTTTCGGTAGTTCTTTCGGTAGATGTAGTAGAAATGCTAGATTTATCTTTAATTTTTCAAGATAGTCTAGATATCATATTTAGGGGTAAATATGGTATTATTTTCGAAAATATTGTTGGGGGAAGAGATATGTCAAAATTACGGAGAGATAGAGTCAAAATAGCGAAGCTCTGCGAAATCCCGATTAGGGGTTCAAGGGAAAAATGGTAATTTGTACCTAAAATGCCTGTTATCATGCTAAAAGTTGATAAATGTGATATTATCATGATAGGATATCTGTAATCACGAACCGCTGTTGTACCGCCGTCATACCGTTGTTTCACCCGCTGTCAAAAAGTACCGTTTTTCGAAAAAGTACCGTTATACCATCGACGAAGGTACGTTCGCGTACTGTAACACTAACTCTGATATTTATTGTATGCGTATATGTGCTATGTGTATGGTATTGTATGTGGTAGCTGATAGCTCTACTGTATGTCATGTACTGTCAATATGTTTACGTTTGCTAAGGGCCTAGGTGCGTACGTTCACGTACTGTAACACTAACACTGATGTTTATGTTATGCATGTATGTGCTATGTGTATGGTGTGTGTATAGTTGTTATGTTGCCTGAGTGCAAATAGATGTTAAAATATAACTGTATGTACGCTGGGAGCGATATGTCGAATCTTTGGGAGCGATATATCCGCATTGGTTACTGCTGCTTTCGGGAGCGATATGTCGAATCTTTGGGAGCGATATATCTGCATTGGTTCTGTACGCTGGGAGCGATATATCTGCATTGGTTGTGTGTGATAATGCTGGAAGCAATATATCTGCCTGGTTCTGTACGCTGGGAGCGATATATCTGCATTGGTTGTGTGTGATAATGCTGGAAGCAATATATCTACATTGGTTATGTGTGTAGTATATCTGTTATTGGGCTCACGTGCTGTTAATGTTGTGATTGTCCGTAGTCCATATATTGTGTACGTAAATATGAGTTTAACCGTTACCTGAGGTTCAATGGGCATTGAACCTCAGCTCTTAACATAGCGTCAGGTTCAGGAGGACCGAGGAGAAAGGCAAGCAGCATGCATAGGGACTCAGCTGAAGACTTTTTTATGTTGTTATCTACTTTTGTAAACACTCGGTACAATGTACCGCTTCTGTAAACAGCCAGACTTACGGCATTTGAAATATATGTATCAGTTACTCAATCGCTCCGATGCTCTACTCTGATGAAAAAAAATATTGCTTTTGAAAATGGGATGTTACAACTTATAACTTGACTAACAGCCTTTGTTGAATCTCTTTTCCAACAACCTTAGTCAATAGATCTGCTTCTTGATCTTCAGATTTGACATGCTTTAAATCAATTAATCCCTTCTTCAATTTTTCCCTAACGAAATGACAATCCACTTCAACGTGTTTGGTTCTTTCATGAAATACATGATTATTTACAATGTGAATTGTTGTCATATTATCACAATCAGTGGCGGAACTAGGAAATTTTTTTAGCCCGAGCCAAAAAATAAACATATTGAACTATTTTTTGTTTTTTATTACAAGGCACCAACTAACAAGTATATTTAGTCTTTTTTCTAAGACACTTGCTTGTTTCCAAATAACATTAAATATATATTTTTTTCATGTATACCTATAATTAAAAAAGGTAGTGAGTGGGAGTAATAATTAATATGATATTTGAGTTTAATGTAATTAATAGGGATAATATTTAAAATTACTTAAATTTTAGGACAAATTTAATGACTTTAACTTTTTTTTTTTCTTGTGAGAATTGTTAGTTAGTGCCTTATAATAAGGGCCAACCCTTTTAGACCTGTATGTTATATATATATATATAAAAAAAAATTTATTATTATTGATTCTTTATAATTTGTTAATGAAATTACAAATATTTAGTTGTTATTATCTTTTTTAGAATTAAGTTTCATAAGAACATCTTGTATTAAAAATATTAAAAATTAAAAACTTATAAAAGATATTTCTTATTTCATAAGTATTCTTATTAATTATGTATTTTTTGACTTTTTTCTAGTGTTTGTTTTTTTTTTTCATATATTGTGTTATTTATTTTGTTGACTATTTAGACTTTTCAAGACATATTTATAAGAAGTTTTTTAAAATTTTGTTAAGTCTTCTCATTAATTATTTGTAATATATTGTGATATGTGGATAATAATTTACCTTTGATTATGACTTAGTGATTGTGTTTGTTTGTTACATGATGCTTGTTGTTTAGAGCTTAATGTTGACAATTAAGTATTCTTACTAATTTTGTATTTTTTGACTTATTTTCTAGTGATTGTTTTTTTCATATCTGGTGTTATTTATTTTGTTGATTATTTAGACTTTTCAAGACATATTTATAAGAAGTTTTTTTTTTTAAAAAAAAAAAATTTGTTAAGTCTTCTCATTAATTATTTGTAATTGTGATATGTGGATAATAATTTACCTTTAATTATGGCTTAGTGATTGTGTTTGTTTGTTACATGATGCGTGTTGTTTAGACCTAATATTGACAACATTTATTTGTTAAAATAGAAATTTAATTGCTCTAATTTACTAATTATATTTATTTAAAAATAAAACACAAGAAAAATAATTAAAATTCTAAAAAATGGCTTCCGGCCTTACACGACTAGCACTGGCTTGTACGCTCACAGACCGGCCTTAAAAAACTGATATTTTTCTTAATGAATTATGATCCCACATATTTTAGAACCCAACAACGAGATGAATAAAATAAGGTCAATAACTTCCAAAAGGACCACGACATTTTCTTTTTAAGAGGATGATAATTTGTGATTAATTATTGAAGTGCGATTGAGTTGATCCCAATATATGACTCTATCCATATGGCTCTTATATATATATGTTACTATTCCCTTTCTTTTTCAGCCTATATTGCGTTATTTATTCCGAATTTTCCATAATTGTTGCTTGACTAAACTCTCTGGAAGTGGCCAAGTATGTCTAGTATATGAAAGATATGACATAAAAACAAATTCAATAAAACATAACTCTCTGGAAGTGCCTTATACTCCCTCTCCTCTTTATTATAAGGTACTCCCCTAATTATAGGAACACTTTTCTGAGGGGTATTTTCAGAAAATAATTATAATTAACTAATTTAACTTCTCTCCTTAATCTCTCTAAATTATGGTAAATAGCTCCTATAATTAGGACCGGAGGGAGTACCAATTAATAATTCTTACAAACCAATAAAAACAGTTAAAGTCAATAAAGTTGCCATATAATTTAAGTAACTTCCGATATTACCCCTACTAATTGTATTAAACTCTAATATTATATTAATTATTACTCTCACCTATTACCCTTATTAATTAGGGGCATATATTGAAAGAAATAATTAATGCTCCCTGGGAATAAGCAAGTTCCTTATAAAAAAGATCAAATATACTTGATAGTTGGTACCTTATAATAAGAGCCAGAGGGAGTAATAAGAGTATATACAAATTGTTGGCTTTGGACCATTGTTCGATTTTTTCTTTTTCTGAAAAAGGCCCAGTGGACTGGTCTGGTAACTTGGGAGATAATTATGGGCCGACCCGGTCCTAACCATTAAAGTGGATTAGCTCCAGTCAGAACCATACCCGGATTCCCAATCCATGTCTTAGGGTATGCATGGTTTGGGGGGAGGGGAGGGGAGGGAGAGAAAAGTTATTTGTAGTGGGATCCACAAAATTTTCCTCTCTTTTAAATTTTTTCTCTCCATTTTCCCTCCCCTCCCATTCCCCCAAACCAAACAAAGCCTTAATAAAACCATTTGATGCTTCGGTTGACTCAAAATTCGCCACGTCTTAAAAACTCATTGAAATCTTGACAGGCCAATTGCTAAAAAAATATCCTATCCGTTCATTTCTAATTAACCTATTCCCTTAATTCTTCTTACGCACGCTAGTTTCATCGCACTCGCCGTCCCCTCTCCGCCGGCCGGTTCCCTCAGAGGTTCTCCTCCCAACTTCTCCGGTATAATCCCTTCTTCGGTCGTTTTCTTCACAGTCTAGTGTTCGCGTCTTTTAGGTGTGCACCTGAGATTATGATTTTCCTTTGTTCTAAAGATCATCCTTCTGATGATTTCTTACTTGCCAATTGTTGTATTGTAAGTGCAGAGTAAATGTAAATGCCATCTGCTTAAGTTGTCTAATTCAGTTGCTCTCCCCTTTCTTTATATCGATGATTTTTTTTTTTTTTACTTGTTTTCTTGTCTAGTCTTGAGAGTGATTGAAATTAACGGCCATGATTTGTTCCCCATGTTATTAATTTAGTTAACATTATAAAACCGTATGATTAATCTGACGATGACCGTGCTTCGCCTGGGCGCTAACTCACACAGTGGCCATCAGCCTCGCTTCGCACCCCTAGCCGCTCAACTTGTAGAATTCTCGCTTTTCTCATACATAAATTAGCCGGTTCGATCTCTTCTTCATATTCTTCTTCCTGTTCTTGGCTTTCTGACTCATTATCCATCTTTGTATTTGTTAGCCTTTTCATTTTCTACTTCTATGGCTTCAGCGAATGTATGCGGCTTGCTACTTTGTTTTTAGTATTGTTATTCTGATATTTTATTTCACTTATTTGTATCTGGATTTGCGCTGGGGATTGATTGTTTTTTGCTGTTAGAGATCGGCAAAGCTTCTTCCGGGATTATCTAAACCCGGTAGGTGCTTTCATACTGTAAGATTTGGATGCTGATGTTTGCATACAACTTTTTCAGATTTCAGTTGCACAACTTTTATTAGATGCACATTTGGCCACTTCTGAGTTCAACAAGAGAAAATTTTGAGTAGGGCCACGTGAACTCACAAACAGTTGCAAATATGCCACATATGCAGTTGGATTTTGCTTATTTGACATTTCAATGGTCCTGCATGATTGTGTGTTATTAAGTGTTGTATATCATAGATTAACTATTGGTCAGTTCTTGGACAATTATATTGTTTGATAGAAAGTAGTTTCCTAGATATATGTCTAATTTGGTTAATTGATTCTGTTTCATAGAGCTTGCAACAAATATCAATGGCTTATAGACGTAGTCTCTTGATTAGAGGAAAGCTCATTGATCAGAAACGCCACCCATCTTTAAGTTATCTTTTACATAGTGCCTGTTTGGAGACGCGTTCTGCGAGCGGTGGGCGAGCGTTGCGGCAGAAAAACTCGGCGTTAAGCGTTGTGCAATCCAGGTACCGTTTGGATCAGCGTTCAGGCAACTGGACTTTTCCCAAAAACGCTCGGTACCGTGGAAGCTCGAGGCGCAAGAGTTACCGCGGCGTTGGAGGCGTTCGCGATGAGAGAGAAAGACGGGAAGAGAGGAGATTACGGAATAGAGTGTGAAAGAAGGAACAGATGTGAGAGAGAAGGAACAAAGCGTGAAAGAAATAAGAAGATCCGGAAAAATCTGTTTCAGAGAGAGAAAAGGAAATAGAGAAATTGGAAAATATGGAAATGTGATCAAATGTAAAAATAAAAAATAATTTAATCAGTCAAACTAATTAATTTAGGGAAAAGTAAAAATAACAATACTCTAAAATAATTTGAATTAATTTTCTTAATCTCTTTAAAAAATTAATTTTGTTTTTTATTTAGAATCAGGGAGTAATAATTTAACTTTTTTTTTATCAAATCATGATTTATTAATGACTATTGTTGTGGTTATCATGTTTAGAAATATTAATTAATTATTATTAGGGACATTGTTTAGTATTTATTAGGATTAGATATAAATATTGTATTTTAGTAATATATCATAAGATATTATGATTTGATTTGATCCAATTAGATTGGATTATATTAGTTTATTGGGCTAGGGTACTCTCTTTTATTTTTAAGAATCAATAATATTCAAAGCATTTTTTTTGGGTTTCAATATGATCCTTCAATCTCAACAACTTTTAAAAATTTTTGTTTAAAATTTTAATAAGAATTTTGTTCAGAGACAAACTTCATAGCCATTGCAATTAGCAAAATGTATTGTTTGTATAGATTATAATTTATAAACAATTTAATCTATTAAATATATTTAATTAAGGATTTTTATTATTTATTAATTTTTTTAATAATCATTTAACTTCTTTTTTCAAATTAAAATTTTTTATCTTCAATTATCATAATATATACAATTAATATGTATTTGTAGTATTTAATATGATTCATGCCCTTTTCAGTCATTTTTCATCTTAATTGACTTTTCAAATAATAATCCAAACACTCATCAGTTAAAAAAAAGTCACTTCTGCAAAATGTCAAACTAGCAATCCAAACACAAATCATTATCTATAACTAACTTTTTTCCTACCGAGCTTTTTAAAAAATCAGATAGCTTTTAAGCTACCAACCCAAATAGGGCCATAGTATGAGCGTAAACGTGAATGTCCAGATTGAAAATTACTTGTAGCAGAAATTGATCGTCATCTCCAAAATAGGTCATTTGGAAGCTCTATAAATGTATCACCAGGGTTTTCTGCCTCTTCTCGGCATGCAATAAATTCAACTAGCTTCCTCTCCCATGCTCTGGATATTCTTTTTGCCGATATATGTCTTAATCAGGGTTCTGATAATATTGAGTTCATGAGTGATGTAGCCAATGTCCTTACAAACACAACCATGGAGGCCGTTGTTTCTCAGGCTCCTGTACTTAGTGAAGTTGCAATAGCTGCTGCTGATTCACATTTACCTGTTCAAGCTTTGCAGTGTTTCATAGATTATGTGCATACATTCACTGGATTAAACTGGTGAGTTGATATGTATCTTGTCCCAGTACTTTCAAGTTATATTAAAAGAAAATAAAATCTTGAGCTTTGCAAAAAATAGGATTTAAGCTAAGAAACCACATAATTAAACCAAGAAATGCAATAGGAAGACATTTTGTGGTATAATGCCCTGAGAATGTGTTCCTTCTCTTACGGCCTGTTTAGTTTGAGGGGAGGGAGAGAGGAGAGCACAATCCTTCGGTTAAAGCAACACAAATGGAAGATAGATGTGAATGAAATCGAACGATGATAACAACAAATCGAACGATGAAATCAACAGATCGGAAAAACACAATCCTTCGTTCAAAGCAACGCAAAAATTCAAAGCTATGAATGAAATCGAAGAACGGTAACATCAAATTGAACGATGAAGAATTTTTGTTCAAAAACACACAAAATCGAATCAGTTGATGAAGAAAAACAGAGCAAATGAAAACGCTCGGATGCAGAGAGAGAGTAAGCACGGAGGAAGTGCCCAAGGAGAATAAGCCAAGAAAGAAAACACTCAAAAAGAAAAGTCAATATCAGAGAGAAAAGAAGGAAAGGGATTGAAATGCGGAAGACTCACTAAAAAAAAAAATCGTTCTGGATACCATAACACAGTACAGTGAAACTGCGAAAAGAAAGATTTAAGAGAGAAAAAATATATTCTCATTCAATGCTATGTCAGTGTACAGTGTCAGTCTCTTTATATAGAGAACTGGTTACAAATGAACTAATACAATGTGCTATATTCAGCTACAACAGTATGTCAGTTACAACAACTATATATTTACATCAGAAAATAAACAAATAAGCTAATTAAGTAATTAACTCTGTCTGATTATGTGAGGAATGTTAGGTTCTTTATGCGAGCAGAATTGTTTTCTTTTCAATATTTGGGACATGCTTGCTTGATCATTCTTTTGTAAGGCATATAGTTAGTTTCATTTTCATTGGTAATTCTATTGGACGGTGACTTTCAGCTATTGGTCAGTTGATGTCCCCATGGTCTTTTAGTGAGTTTCATTATTATTTAGTTTTTAACAACCACATTTTAAGGTCAAAAAGTTTGTAATATTTTGAGAAAATTGGTTCGTCTGAAGCAAAGCCTATCTTCTAGTACTTCTGCCAAGTTTTATGCCCCCAGCATTTTTTGAGTAATGTGATCTGCTGCTATCATCAATTCTATTTTAGAGGAATGTTAATTCCAGTAAGGTGCCAAAACATTCTAAAATTTCGATAAACGAGCAAAGGTCTTTAAGTGGACAAAATTTAACAGTTAAATACTTAAATGCTCTCATTATTCACCCCCCATTATAATTTAAAAGTTATTTTCCCTGGTGTTTGACGCTTTTATCTTCCTAGATTTGAAATTTGTTAGACAACAATTTGCGACTAGCCTTGTTCTTTTTAAGATTTAATTTGTAAATTTTTTTCAGTTGTGCAATTAATTAAGTTCTTTCCATATCATTTCAAATAATGGATGAGACAAAATCGTTAATATTCCATGTTTATGAATTTTGCAGCGCTTAAAGTTCCTGGCGTTAAGAAGCCATGAGGCATTCCACAAATACCTCTTGCAGCGCCCACCCAGCCACCACAATCCCCCTTCTCTTTCTTTCCAACAGCAATGAAAGATTCATCAGTGACGACAGAATCAAACTCGGCACGAGTTGAACAACCGAAACTTCCAGGTCAGAAGATATCTTCTTCGTCTATGATTAGTCAGAGGGTGAGAAGTTTAGAGAAGCAAGTGAAAGGAAGAAAGAAGAACAAGAAGCTCTAAATAACACTCTCACGTTTCCAGGACCATGCCATGTGAACGTGGCTATGATTTGATTTTTTAATGTTTATTATCCTCTGAAGTAGTAATTAGGAATTTATTATATATTAGTGGGAAGGCAATAAATCCTATTAATTTATGATTATTTGCAATTTCCTGAGGGAAATTTTTGTTCTAGTTTTACTATATACTAAAAAAAAAAGTTTTGGTTGCTAGATTGTTTTTGTGTGTGAATAGGTTGCAATTAAAAGTGCAGCCTTCACATACATGTTCTTGCTAAGTCATCATAGGGCCAAATGTTTGTTCCTGGCAATCGGGAAATGCCCAAGTTTTCAAGTATTACTCAAGTTAGAACAACTTCTGTAATAGATAAACATGCACAATTTTGTTCATGTCCTACCAAATGTGATGATGAGTTACAAGAGTAAGAATTATTTGTACTTCTAACTTCAAATTCCTCAGATTTTTTATCCAAAGGATCTTACTCTTGAATCTGGTAAACGTGAATCCTGGATACAGGAGAAGTTATGTGCAGTTTCTTCACTGAAGCTTCTTATGTGTGTGTGTATATATATAGTTGACAAAGTCTCATTACTTGCATAGATGTAGAAATATTAGCACTGAAGAATTTCAACAAGTATGCTGTTGGCATTTCTTACCCTCTAAGTGGGACTATTCCTCAGTCCTAAAAGTCTCGAACGGAATTATTATTTGAGAAGTTAATTGTTTTTCAAGTTTCATACGAGAATTTCATGTTTTGACCATTATGCCCTGCTCGCATTCATTTTGACATCCGAGCTCAATCGTATTCAATATCCCGTTCTGGTTTGCAAGGGTTTCAAATTTGAATACATCACATTATTTGGTTTATGCAAGTTTTCTTCTGGCTGCTGTGAGCCGGTCAAGTTAAAGGTTTGGTTGATATGGGTGGGGAAAAAAATTAACCCACTTTAATCTGACACTAGTAAAAACAAAAATAACGTTGAGTTTGGTTCACTAATTTAATAATAGTTTTTTTTTTCCCGTTTAAAATGGGAGTTTTTGTTTTTATTCAAGTAATCAAAGTCCTATATGGATGAATCAGGTTATTTTTCCCTTGAAAAGAAAGTAGTAGTAGTAGTAGAAGAATAAAAGAGGTAAGCAACATAAATATATATATATAAAAAAAAGAGAAAATTGGTGAAATTTAAAAATTCCATGCTGTAACGTTTATGGTTCAAGGTATCTGAAATTTGTTTAAAGGCTCAAATATAACATATTTTGAGCAATTACAAACAATTTTTTAGTTGTGTGTAATATATTTTTAACTATGTGTAAAACAGAAGAGACTCGCATAAAATTAAAAATATGTTGCATGTAATCAAAGAGAGTTAGAAAAAAAAATTCACCGTGTGGAATCTTAAAACAATTTTTCCAATAAAAATCGGCCATCATATTTGAATTTACAAAAAAAAAAAATGAGAAACTTCACACGGAAACAAATGTTTGGGATTAACACGCAATGTCATACGTACTATTATTCAACTTCGATATTGTCGTCGGCCAGTCTTGTAAAGGCACGTAAAACGCAGAGTTCAAGTGGAGTAGCAATTGGGAGCACCTCCTCTTCTATATTTTTAACAATTAAATCAAAATTTTAATGATTTAGATTTAATATTTTATAAAATTATTATTGAAATGTTAAATCATAAAAATAATTAAATAAATAAAATTACTAAATTTTGATATGAATAATTCAATACTACAATAAATAAAATAAAAATAACATTTGATCTTTTCTAATCTTATGATTAGAAAAGAAAAAAGAGGATGTGAAAGGAAGAGGAGGTCTGAACCGACTAAACTAGAAAGGGGCCATTAAGTGGAAAAGTTACACGTAACCCAAAAAATTAAAAGATAAAAACCACAAAATATTAGTTGAAAGAAAGTCAATTCAATCGCCTCTAAATAAATTTATATTATGGGTTCGAATAATTCACTAAAAATATTAAGGGTTCGAATTGTTTTGATTTAGTAGGACCTATTAATGTTTAAATTTGAACTAGTAAGTAGTACTGTAGTAATAGTAATAAATACCATATATTTGTTTGGGAAAAAATTAGAGCATAAAACTCAAACGCAAGTGGGGAAGCAATTCAAGATGATGAGGTGGTCCAAATTCCTAATACGATAAAATCAGAAAATGTCGTTTAAAACTCAGACCCAAGTTCCTTATTCAATTGGGTTAGGTTTCTCCAATATAATCACTCTATTTCTGCTTTTGAAAAAAAATAAAAAAAAGAAAGAAGATGACAAGAGTATAGACAAAAATTAATTAGATTAGAAGATATATTCCAAAGCTTAGATAAACCCTATCACTCTCAAGTTACAAACGTGATCGAATCAGGGTAACGAAAATAAACTTGTGAAAAAATCTCTTAGTCTGCAATAAGATCAATCTTGATACCTCTGATAGTGACAAGACCTTTCCCATACCTCGGAACCAAAGTCACACGAACACTATCATCGTCCTCGGCTTCTAAATCCTCCAACAAATCACTCAACCCTAACCTCAAATATGTAACAACCTTCTTGTTCTTGTGCTTGTGCGTGTGAGGCACACTCACAAAACTTCCTGCAAACTCTGTATTATCTGGCCTTACAACCTTATCATCTTCATCATTCACAAAAACATCAAACTTCACAGCATCGTTTCTCTCAAACTCAATCCCTTCAATCACCAAAACCTCCTCTTTCTCTTCCTTCTCCTTCTTGCTCCTTCCCTTCTTCGGCCTTTTCACAACTGTACTGACTGTAGACTCCAGAACCACTGGGAATTTCACTGTTTTTGATGAAGTCTCAGCTGCTTGAGCTGCTCCCACACCGAAAAGTTGAGGAACTAAAGCCAACTTTCGAGGTTTCGAAGATTTACGACTCGGCGTGGGCTTAGATTTGAGCCATGGAATGTCGACGTCTTGGTAGATGTAGCCGAGTTTTGTTGTGTCGAGGCAATCTTTGACTTTGACGCGTACGAGGTTGTTGTTCTCGTCGTAGAAGAGGAAGCCGGAGTTTAACCAGTCTGGGTCGGAGATGTCTCTTCTCTTATTATTGCCTCCTAGGGTTTTCCATATGCTCCACATTCTGTCGACGTTGGAATGGTGACAGAAGAAGATGGGGTCTCTGGCTGCTGAGTAAAAGGTTCCCATGTCTTCGAAGTTAGGCTGGGTGTTGTCGCCGGTCCATAGGTGGACCGGACCGTGAGGTATGTTCTCGATCGAGCCAGCACCGGGGTCCGGGTCATCTCCGGCTCGGTAGGCACTCCCCAAGAATAGTCTGTATATTAAAATTAAAATAAGTACAAGAAACATGAAAAAATACCATGAGAAGGAATATAATCACAAAACAACCTCACACCAAATGAGCAGCGTGTGTGTAATAATAAGTTCAGAAAATGACAAATAATTGTTGTCACAAAATATCCTCTATTGAACATTTTTATTTTATTAAAAAAAAAAAACCTTTAGTCTTAATGTAAGAGTTAGCTGATCAATTTGGGAAGATTAAATAGGCTAAATAATTTATAAAGTTAATATCTCTGAAATATGTATATGTATCATTAGATATTATATATCATTTTATAAGTCAGACATATTAGAGAAAAATTATAAATACCAATATTTAAAAGTAATTTGTTTAGTTTTATTAATCTCTAAATTAGTCAATTGACTCTTAGATTAACAATGATGTAGTATTTAGCATGATTGATGGTTATTTATTAAATAAAATAAAATAAATTGGACTAAAGTCAACGAGGTGAAATCCAGGCATATATTTTCAAAACATTTGAAAAATTAAATTTTACTTACGTTGGAGTTTTAGCGTTGGAGACCATTTGCCTATACATGATGGTGAGATTACTGGACACGACTCTACGATCGTTATTACTAGAAGAAGCATCATCGTCGATATTAAAGTCAAGGTCAGTGATTGTGGGAGGTTGGTGTTTAGCACTACGAAGAGCATCATACAGAGATGAAGCAGAATCTGTGTAAATCGCTGGAATCTGCATGCCGGCGGGAGAATCCCAATTCCAGAACGGCAACGTAAAACTAGTATCTCCGATCAAACTCCCTAAGATTCTCTCATGGAAATAAAGGTACCAACGATGAAAGGGAAAGAAGAGCCAAGAGTTATGAACTTGAAGATCGAGTTCAGGAAATCCTACTTGGTGATAAGCACCGTCACAATAAGCACAATGGATGTTGGCTTGTTGTGTAAAGCTACGTGGGTCGTCGGCCGGTAGGGCTTTCATGAGCTCAATGGCTTTCTTGTACTTTGCTAAGTGGTCGGCGGTGACCAAGTGAGCGGCCGGTCTAACCCTAAGGGGTTGGTTAGAGGAAGGGAACTTGAAGTCTATGATTTTTGAGGAATTTGGCGGGCAACAATTGGTTGGTTTTGCGCCGGATGGTAAATCTGGGGGCCGCAGGTGGTCAAATCCGGTGGGGACACCGGAGCAGCGAAGGCAAATGGGTTGGCAGCGGCGGCACTACAAAGTCCTCCTAGGCCAAGGACAACATTTCTCCTATTAGCTAGAACAAGAGGAAGTTGTTGATCTTTTTCTTGGGATATGTTTCTAGGGTCATCATCACTATGCATGGCTTTGCATGAGATTTTGGAAACATGATAGCGTTTTGGTTTGGTATTTCTGGAGGCTCGACGTGGATGAGAGAATATTGGAGACAATGAATAAGTAGAAGAAGAAGAAGAGACATTAATGGCGGAGGGCAAAAAGGAAAGAGATGATGATGAGAAAGAGGTCATGTTTGCTATATATGTATGGTGGTTTGAAACGTTAAAGGGAAAAGAAGGGTCGGAGGCTTTTTATAATGAGATTGTGAAGACATTTCCCTGGAAAACAAACAACAAAAATTGGCAGAGAGATTTATTTGGAGACTTTTTATTCAGAGGGTTTCCGTAGAGTTGATGATTTCTCGAAGATGATATTTGTTTGAATTAAGCCTTCAATATTGACATTTCAGTACTGCAATTATTCATAAATTTTCTAATAAATGAACTACTCCCCAGATCCCAAGTAATTCTCAGTTCTTTTCTATATGACACTTACAATATGTTTTACCCAAATAATAATTAAAAAAAAAAAAAAAAAACTTAGAAAACAAAGGGTTTTTGCACTTTTTCAATAAGTGTGCATGCGCTTCGTGAGATAACTTGTGTTCTCTAGACGTATGCTATTTACTATCTCTGAGATCTTATTCACCATTGAATCTTATTAACTTTAACTTAAAATTTAGTAACTTTTCAACTTTACTTGTATTTAATATAATATTATACCCCAAGAAAACAAAAGCTAGACTATTATAAATGAAAGGTAAAATTGTTACATTCCTCTGAAATATAGGCAAATATGGGCAGATAAAAAAAAGTTTAAAACAATAAATTTGTTCTATAGGCATGCTAAAAACAATAACCTCTAACATCATGCTAATTTCTACTCTCCCTCACTACACTTATTAAATATAAGCATATATGAAAAAATATATATTTAATACTCCTTAAAACCAACGTTGTAAAAATCAGACTAGTCAATGAACGAGCCGAGGCTGTGGTTCAAGAGTTAGTGGGTCATACCGGTGATAAATAAAAGATATATTTAAAATAAAATGTATAAAAGTACCTACTAAGAACACACACACATGTACATACATACATACATACACATATATATATATATATATATATATATATATATATATATATTTATAGTACTACCTCAAATATATGACAAATTAGTTTGTAGTGCAATTTACACTACAAACTTTGTCCTATATTTAGGACCGGAGGCAATATATGTTATAGATTTATAGTAATATATTCATATATAATCAATAAAAAAATATCAAACCAATTTAAAAATTTAAATCTAATAAAAAAGACCCAGGAAAATGCATATTTTTATATTTTATCAATATTTTTTTCCTTTTCTCATTTCCTTTTTCTATTTTCATTTTCCCCCTCTCATTTCTTCGTTTTTTTAGTAGACATCTTTCTTCTTGAAGTTCTTGCATTTCATGCATTTTTTCGGCATTTTTTTCAACCCGATTTTAATATAATAATAACAAGTGGGAGTATTATAGTATTTATGTATTATACATATGATTAATTTTTCAGGATGTAATAACAAGCGAAAACGCCTGAAGCTTTTATTGGAAAAGGCACGGGCTTGTATTTGAATTAGACAGTTCTGTTTGTATTATATAACTAATTCTCCAATAGGCAATCCCTCTTGCGTATAAAACTTGATTGATTATTATTATTATTTGTTCCTTTCGTTTCTATCTGACATATACTTCCTCCAATCTTTATTGCAAGACATGTACCTAACCATATCTCACTATAATTTAAAAAAAAGATATATAATTGTGTCTTTTTTAGTTAAACAAGTAGTCAAGTACCTATCTAATTGTAGATCTATTGATGCATAACTAGCATGAAATACACGATTCATTTTATTTTAGTTTCTTAATAATAAAAGTAGGACGGTGTGAGTAAACTAGAAAGTGGTCATTAAGAATTGAAAATTTGCACGGAAACCAAAATTTAAAAGAAAATCAACTCAACTCGATCCCCTCTAAATAAATTTATGGGTTCGAATTATTTTCATTTAGGACCTATCATTGTTTAAATTTGAATTAGTCAGCAATAATAAATACTCCTCCCGCTCCTAAATATAATTTTATTTTTTTATATTTGTCAATCTTTTCTTAATATACGTTTATTGATATTCTTTCAATAATAACCAACGAGGAGGGGGAATGAAGGTTAAAGAAGATGACTATGGTAGTTTAAAAAAAACATATCATATTAATCTAATCAAATTAGATAAAATAGGTCTAATATTAAAAACAGTAGTCAAGGAAGTATCATATATTTGTTTGAGAACAAAAAATAATTAGAGCATAAAATTCAAACGCAAGTGGCGAAGCAATTCAAGATGATGAGGAGCTCCAAAGTCACAAGCTCAACCAAATTTCGAGTTTCAATTGAATTAATCTTTCCAATATAATCATTTCTATTTTTTCTGCTTTTGAACAAACGATCCTATAACTAACATACAGCAATTAGCTATTAAAAAACAATCACTCAACCCTAAGAAGCTGTAAACCTAAAAAGTCAATTGAAGCTCAAATTATGTTTGGTTTAGTATTGGGGCAAATAAACTTTTCTTCAAGAAATTACGTAGTTAGGTTGGAAGTCAAATTTTGAAGCTTCTGGATAGGTTTTTCTTCAAGTGGGCTTTTCTTCTGATCTGTCAAAATAATTTTTAATATGTTTTTAAAACTTCAAATATGCAAGCTCCCAAGGTCCTAATTCAGTATACATAACTATGATTTAAACATGGTTTTTTGGCCTTAATAATTGAGAAGCTTTTTTAAATCTTTTTTTTTTTGGGAAAAAAATCCATTTATTTCTACATTCAATAGGTGCTTTAGGAAAACAAGATTGATCTTCTTATGAGAAAATTTTCTACTACTAGAAGTCTAGAACTAAAATTAACTTAAATAGTTAGTTCTAGACTTCTAGTAGTAGAAAATTTTCATAACTTAAAATACACATAATCACATTTAATTTCATAACTGAGGCAAAATTATCATTGAAAATATTCCTAAAATCCATTTCAAATAAAGAACTATAATAAGAGAAAGAACAATTAAATACATCCGAATAAAGTACAGATCAAGATGCCGGCCAAAGAAAGGCTCATGGAATTCATACTCTGTAAGTTAAACAAAAAATAATAACTACAAATAATATATATCAGGTTTTAGAATATATTAAAAAGTCTTACATTCACTAATTGAAAAATGAATTGAAAGTATACATCGTTAATTATGATAAGTCTTATTAAATTGGTTTAAATTATTTTGTCAGAAAAACAATCCTAATATATACATATTTCTCTAAAATGTAATGTCACGAACTAACATAGAAGCCGTGAGGAAAGTTGATTGAAGCAGCAAACGAAAGATCAATATCATGTACAATAATTTTTTTTTTTTTTTTATAATAAACATTTCAATATAATTTTTGGTAATTATGTGCAAGAAATTGTTTATTACATGTAAATTCGATTTGTATGAGCATTAAATTAATTATCATACAAAGAAATATTAATTCACAATTTGCTTGGTCAATGAAATAATATAATATATATAGTTGGTCAACATATATGAAAATCATGTGCTCACACTCAATCTACCTCATCACTCAGAACAAGTCTTGGTAATACAAAGAGGATCCAATGCATACATACAATCAATGGCGGATCTTAGGATAAATATTTGGGGGCCAAATGTATACTCATTAACTAATTAAAAAAAAAATTTGGGGGAGCCAAATGTATAAATTTTTGGGTTAAATGTATACATTTTGTATACAAAAATCTATTTTATATTAAATATTTAGGACTTTTTTTTTTAGGGGGACCATGGCCCCCTGGCCCTTGAGAAGCTCTGCCTCTGCATACAATGGATCGTGAAGCTTCATATTTTAAAAACATATCCAATTTTAATCTATGAAAGTTTTATTCTTCCAAGTATATTAAACTATCAAGTTCATTAATTATTTTCTGCCAATAAAATATGCACCAAAGTGATTCCATATATTTAATTAATTATATATTTTAAGAATTCATTATATATTTCTGAAAATGTAAATAAGGATAATATCTAACTTTTTTATATGCGAAAAAGTAAATATTTTTTTAAAAAATTTATTATATAAATATTAAAATTTAAATATATTCTAAACTATATTTATGCATTTCATCGGAAGCTGACGGAGTATAAATAAACTTCATGTTAGCGTATTCAGATGAATTCGATCAATGAAATTAAAAGACCAATAGATTTAGTTGAACAAATCTTCCATGTGTATTATACTATTATGGAATAACTTGACTCTCACATATATGCAATCTAGTGTTTAATAAAAGTTTCTAAAAACAACTACCTCATGTGGCCGGTTTGGCATAAATATAGTATATTCTAGCAATCTAGAGTTTTATATATATATATATATATATATCCTTCACATCACTAGCTAGCTAGCACATGCGCGCACTCATTTCCACCTCACCTCACAACTCATTCGTCTTGGGGAGATACAGAAAGGAGGATTAATTCAACGTATATCCAGTAGATGTTCTTGCTTCTTATTTTTGAAACGTGTTTGCTTGTTTGAAGCTGATGTATTTGTAGGTTTTGCTATTCCAACAAGTTAAACTATCTAAATATTTTATGGATCAATCACGTGAAAACATGGTTATAATTCCATTATATGTATATATATATATATATATATATATATATATATGTATATATATATAGTGACGGTAGATTTTCAACTAAACCTTCCTTCAGCTAAAGCCAACGCAAGAGAAAACAACAATATAACTTCAAACAAATCTCAAATATATATGATGACAAAATCTCACAGGCATATTCTTATAGCCACATTAGCTAATTATTTACTTAACTTATATTTAAAACATTCAGAGGACCTCGTTCAATGGTCAATACAAAAGACCAAAGAAATTTGGTGGAACTAATCATTTATTTATTCTAACTCAACTCTTACGTATGTTATCAACAAGAAGAAGTAAATTGAAATACGCCAATTACTTTTATAATAAAAATAAAATATTTAAAAGTAAAGTCAAGTTGATCGATCTCCGGGAAAAACTGCGTGGCATCAGATCATATAATGCAACTTGGAGATGGCCAGACTATCTGTATATGAATATTTAGTTTAACCTGACCACGTGATTGTTAATGCCAAATGTCAATCTTTGCCTCCAAAATATTAACCAGTTGATCTTAATTAACATTATTTAATTCAATTCCCAAGAGATGAGTGGTGGCCTTCACGATATCAATGGGCTCCGGTTCATAATATAAGAGTTAGTTGAAAATTGTTTAGATTAAATAAATTAGTTATTTTTAACAATTATAGGCTAGTTTTTCTAAAATAATATCTCTTACTGTGACCACCTTAGATAGAAATTCTTTAATGTGTGCAGTTAGTAGAGACACTTTAGAAAACAATTCTAAATTTATGAGACAAAGTGAATTGAAATATATGGCCAAATTCAATCCCTAAACAATTAGCTTTTATATATTAAGTACTGGATTGAGTTTGTACTATATATAAGTCTTTAATAATGCTCAAGATCATACCGTTGCAAGCTAGAGAAGCTCATGATCATGGCTTCTCTATCT
The DNA here is from genome assembly GCA_019022615.1 of Acacia melanoxylon. Classification (NCBI taxonomy): domain Eukaryota; kingdom Viridiplantae; phylum Streptophyta; class Magnoliopsida; order Fabales; family Fabaceae; genus Acacia; species Acacia melanoxylon. The sequence goes on along the minus strand of JAFJYJ010000065.1, from coordinate 3,019,829 downwards.
TCTTCACTCTTCTCTAATCATCCCCTATTCAGAAACAATGACCTCAAAGCCATCAAATCAATAGAGATTTCAAACGATGCCTCGAGAGTGAAATGCAAAGCCACAAAAGGCAATAACTTTGACCATGAAAACCCTAAAAACCATCACCACCAAATCCTTCCCAGCCTTGCAAGAAGAAACCTCCTCCTAGGACTAGGAGGGCTCTACGGTGCCCTTCACCACCATAACGACCCATTATCTTCCATCGCCAGCCCAATCCCACCACCGGACCTCACAGCATGCAGCCCACCGGACCTCCCCTCCGGTGCAAAACCGACCAATTGCTGCCCTCCACAACTCTCCTCAAACATCATAAACTTCACTCTTCCACTAAACCCTACCCTTAGAACCCGACCAGCTGCTCATTTAGTAGATGCTACTTATGTAGACAACTACAAAGAAGCCATTCGTCGCATGAAAGCTCTGCCACAAGACGATCCTCGTAACTTCACTCAGCAAGCCAACATTCACTGTGCTTACTGTGATGGTTCTTATCACCAAGTAGGTTTTCCTGATTTGGAGGTTCAAGTTCATAATTCTTGGCTTTTCTTTCCCTTTCATCGTTGGTACCTTTATTTCTACGAAAGAATATTGGCCAGCTTGATCAAAGACCGTGACCCTAATTTTGCTTTGCTGTTTTGGAACTGGGATGCACCGGACGGCATGCCGATTCCGAACATGTATTCGGATCCTATGTCTCCCCTTTACGATGCTCTCAGAAATGCCAATCATCAAAGCCCAACACCTGTGAATTTTAACTTCAATGGCGTCGAAGACCAGGTATGAGTTTTTCATATTTGTGATTTTGAAATCAAACTGTTATATTATTATTCAAATTGCAAAATCCTATTATCTATATTAATCAAAATGTTATTCAACAGGAACGGTGGTATTATATTATAATATTTTAAATAAACTAGGGGAGATTAGAGAAAAATTCAGAAATTAAAAATTTTATTACTGAGGAAGACATAAACCTGAGCAACATTGCTATATGTGTGCACAAATTTCACACATAGCAACTAGATCATATTTATTATCAGAGATGATCATAATTCCTATTATTACTTTCTCATCTTAATAAAAGATCTTACTCGTAATGAAAAAGGTGCATTACAAGCAAAATCTTACATTAAGAACCCGTGGTAGTATTATTTTTCCAAAATCTTACATGAGTTGACCCTTAAGAGTATAATCCATTTTAATAGCTCTCATCCATTGGTAAATTTCTTTTAAAAAATTCGTTGTTTATTTTGGGCAGATTCTACCCACTTTCTCTGAATGGCTGCTCGATGGCCTACCATATATTGCGTAGCCGACTATTTCTCATTTTTTTTTACAGTATCTAACTGGTATTAATTATTATATATTTGTCATCTATTTATTTTATTAAAACTGTGCAATTTTAATTAACATATGTCTGTGTTCTCTTTGATTTTAAATTTTTAATATAATTTTACTAATAACATTTAAATTTAAAATATTACATTATTATAGCAGGCTAGTAACTCGAGTGAAAATTGACAAGAAGATAACAGTACGTAATTGTTTTGGTGCTCAAACGAGCATTTACGTTTACATTTTACAGTAAAGCTTCGAACTTTTTTTCCCCCGAACCGTAAACAAATACATAGTTCCGAACTTTCTATTCTCTTCTGAAATTCAGAAAAAGTACATTTATCAATATAACTTTATTTTATTTTTGACAGACAAGTTCGGACGAACAAGTGGCTACAAATCTCAACGTAATGTACAGACAAATGGTATCCGGTTCGAGGACACCTTCCCTATTCTTCGGACAACCCTACCGCGCTGGAGATGACAGTGACCCCGGAGGCGGGTCGGTGGAGAACGTTCCTCACGGTCCAGTCCACGTCTGGACCGGAGATAACACCCAACCGAACTTCGAGGACATGGGAAGCCTCTACTCTGCAGGAAGAGACCCCATCTTCTATTCCCATCACTCCAACATCGATCGAATGTGGGAAATCTGGAAAACTCTCGGTGGAAGAAGACAGGACCTCACAGACCCAGACTGGTTAGAATCAGGGTTCTTATTCTACGACGAGAACAAGAACCTCGTAAGCGTCAAAATCATGGATTGTCTTGATACAAGAAAGCTAGGTTACGTGTACCAGGACGTGAATGTGCCTTGGTTACAAGCCAAGCCTACGCCTCGTAGAAGTAGGGCTTTGAAGGCACTGAAGAAAACATTCGGTGTGGGTGCGGCTCATGCGAGTAACAGTGGTGGTGATGTGAAGTTCCCTGTGGTTCTAGAATCGAGTGTGAGGAAAGTTGTGAAGAGAGAGAAGAAGGGAAGGAGTAGGGAGGAGAAGGAAGAGGAAGAGGAGGTGTTAGTGATTGAAGGGATTGAGTTTGAGAGTGACGTGGCAGTGAAGTTTGATGTGTATGTGAACGATGAAGAAGAAGAAAGAGGTGGTGGTGGGCCCAGGAAGACGGAGTTTGCGGGGAGTTTTGTGAGTGTGCCACATAAGCACAGGCACAATGACAAGAAAGGGAAAAGAAGAAGATGAAGACTAGTATGAGGATTGGGATAACAGAGTTGGTGGAGGATTTGGGTGCTGATGAAGAAGACTACGTGGTGGTCACTCTTGTGCCTCACTTTGGAAAAGGCCATGTCACCATTGGAGGTATCAGTATTGAGCACCACTAATTTTTCAATAAGGAATGTGTTTCCCTGCTCATCCTTTGGATGAGTAGGGGATGAGCAGAGAGATCCTAACCGTCCAGATAGGTAGGATCTGGACAATCCATGATTATTTTTTCAAAAAAAATTATTTTAATGGATGTAGAATTTAAAATAAAGATAATCCATAAACTAATTCTTTTTCAAAAAATAATTTTTTATTTAAAAATCACCAAATAAAAAAAATCTAGACCATCCAAATGGAAGGAGTTCTCCATGCTCATCTATGAGCAGGAAACGCGTTCCTTTTTCAATAATATTACGTGCAGTGTATTAGCATTTTGCTGTGCGGGGAGATTACAAGTGATATTTATAAAGCTGATTGTTATTGTTGACGTGGCAATTCATATGGGACGTTATATTAATGGAATGTTTTTATGTAGTTGCTTCTGCTCCTCTTATTATATTTTCACCTCCCATATATATATATATATATGTATATGTGTGTGTGTGTGTATATGTATGTATGACGTCTAAAGTACTTGGATTCATTTATTTGCAATATATTTAGCATTAAAAAGTACCGCTAATACTTAACTATGGGGGAGAACACAGTTTTATATAAAAGTAGTGGTGCATCTAACCCACCCACGTACATCAATAAGTTGATCGATCATACAGAAAGTGGATCAGAAGAATGCTTAATTAGTTTGGTAGGTTTTAATAAAATTTCATATTCAAAAAGATTTTTTTTTTTTTCAAATTTATTCATATTAATTTAAAACAATGAATTAGATATTGAGAAACGACAAAGAAAAATGCATTAAACTTTAATTATATATATATAATCTTGAAAATAATAATAATAATTAACATCTCACTTGTGATAAGAATCGCGGGAGAGCTTTCATTACATTACACTAGGCACATGTGTGTGACAGATATACTACAACAAATTAAGAAGTGAAGCTGGAGGCCGAGCTTCGTGCTTAGCTTCCAATACAGGAAGTTAATTAACAAGCCCAGTTTGTAAATCTAAGTCATAATTAATTATTAATAATGAATCTCCTTCAATTAAAACCTGCAACACCAAGTCTCCGATCATCATCATACAAAATGGCTGGGGAAAAAGGGATCCTGTCGTGATGAGTTCGCTTTTATAGCTTCAACAACCTCACCAACTTCCTATTCATCACATAATTTATGTAGTATATAATATATATATCATTTTTATATTGCCAGCCTTAAGGGATCAAGTGATGGGGTTGCTTTCTATTTCTCGAGCAAGGTCTCTTGTTAGCTTGTCTGCTCTGTCATCTTGCCCACCAGCAAACGTGTATACCCTAAATACGAATTGAAATGCCCTCCACAACATTTTCCCATTTTTACACTTTGATCCTGGTGAATCTGCTTCATGCCTCTCCTGTTCATGTCATTATAATTTATAAAGGCCAAAAAATTATGATAAAACCGTTCATCTAAGAACGAGTCAGATTAAGCTTTTGCGATGAAGATTACATATACATACACACACACTTGAGCACTAACTCCATGAAGTGGGAGGAAACATCCACCATTGTTTCCTTGATTTTTATGAGAATGGTGAAGTCGAATTCGATGTTTTGACTCTTAAATTTCTTGTACTCTTCCTCTTTGGTTCGCTCCAATGCATCCACTTCTATTTTTATCTGCAATTAGTTAATGACCTAGCTTAGTATCATCATCATCAATGTATTGTTGTAGCATTTAGTTATCAATATATTGTTGTATATTTAGTTAATTACAATATATATATATATATATGTTGAATCATTATCATCCATCACCTTGTTGAAATAGCGTTCAACTTTGTCCAGGAACTGATCCGAGGGAAGAACTGTGTTCCAATTTTGAAGCTCTGAAACTATTGAACTTAACTTATTGTATAACGCTGCAGCCATTCTTATGGCTTCCAACTTCTTCGTGGGGAAACCTTCAAATCGTGAGAACACCTACACACGCCCATTAGAATTCATTTATTCACCATTCTCATAATTAATTAGTCATAATTGATATATATATATATATTGTAATGAACTGACCTGCGATTCATCAGTGAGATTCTCAAGTACAGATTCAATAGCTTTGTGGAAATTCACCAACTCTATCATATCTTTCGTCTTGAAATTGGATATCGAAGATCTCATCTCTGTGATTTGTTTTGAGTACTTCTTAACGTCTTCTTCTATTTGTTGGAAGTAAGATGATCTAATCATAAGAGTAATTAATTCAACAGGTTAGATATATTTCCTTTAATTATAATTAAAGCACTATCAGAAACTACTTTGACTAAGATCGCAAGTGAGAGAATCTAAAATAATTCTTTCATTCAGTTGACATTTTTTTGGAAGTTAAATAAATTACTTTAAAGTATATATTTATTGTTTTTTTTTAAAAAAAAAAACTAATTTGTTTCATTTATAAACTTACATTAACATATATTATAATTAAATAATTTATTTAGTTTGCTGGAATTTTTGGGATCCATGTATTATATACGAATATATGATACCTTCTTGTCATCTCCGCAATAGCTTGGGCCATGCCTTGTTTTCCTCCGGCGGGGGAGCTTTGTCCGATCCCGCTCCTTCTCTCGCCACTTGATGATTTGGCAATCGAGCTCGACCCTTCCACTTTTACCTTGAGAGTTCGATACAGATTGCCTATATGGGACGATCTTTTCAACTTCGTTGTCACTTTCGGACGAAGGCTCCTGCCTGCGCCGCCTGGACCTGGAGGTGGCGGCGGAGGAGCACGTCCATTTCCTGGTGGCAGGATGGGTGGCGGGGGCGGTGGATCTGAACCTGGCCGCTGAAGAGGGGGCGGCGGTCTGGTCGTTGATGCATTTTCCTGAAAGTTAGGTGCTAATGATGGAGGAGGAGGTGGCGGTGTCGGCGGCGGCACCCTTGCATTTTGCTGCAACTGGGGTGGTGAAGGTGGAGGAGGAGGTGGCGGCGGCGGCGGCCTTTCCACGACTATTAAGTTTTGCTGCAACTGAGGCGGCGGGGGGATTTCAGCTACTTGAGGTTTTTCTGACTTGATATGATCAATTGGGGTATCTGAAACAGATTCCAGCGAATTGTCCATATCGAAAACAAGATCATTACCATCTGAACTGTCCTTTTCAGATTTAGCATCCACTTCCATATTATTATCATCGTCATTATTAATCTTATCGTTAACCTCCTCATTTATATTTGAAGGTTGTCGCATGTGGAAGGGCAAGCGCTTAACCTCAAGAGGACTCAACTTTCCGACAGATTGAAGTCTGAGAGACAAGAGAAGTGGTGATGATGACGAATAAGAAGAAGAATAAGAAACCGATGAAGTTCTGGACGGGCTTTCTCCATTATTAATACTCCGATTATGTCGGAAGGAATAAGAATATTTGAGCTCCGGCGGAAGAACGGAAGTTGGTGTGATCGGCGGCGAGCTGCCGTAAGAGTAGATACTCTCTGTAAACGATGAACTATATCCCAACTCTCTCTTATTTTGATTCTCTTCCTCTTCCATCATCATCACCAAATCAAATTTCTCACTACTGGCCATTTTAATCAAATGATTCAATGTCACCATTAAAGATTCACCTGCCAAAAAAAGAAAAACACAATGCCTCAATTCAAACATTTAACCCAATAATCATATCTTGTCTTTTAATATAAGAGTCAGATAACTTTTTTTCTTAAATTAAAGAAGTTAATTAAGTAACATTAAGGTATTTATATTTATGTTAATAATCAGATTATTTATTTAACTTATAAATTGATATATGATTCCTCTGGTCCTTAATATAAGATCCATTTAACTTTTTTTGAAGAGATTAAAAAAGTTAAATAAGTTATTTAATCATATGATATGTTGTGTAGCATTAAATTATATATCAGTTTATAAGTTACGAAAATTAGCATGGAGAAAAATGATGAGTATAATTACTTTAAAGTAATTTAGTTGGCTTCCTTAACCCTCTAAAAAAAAAGTCGACTAGGCTTATATTTAGGAACATGGTAGTATATGCTAAGATTAAATGATTTATTTAACTTCCTTAATATCTTAAAAATTAAAAATAAATAAACTGACTCTTATGTTAAGACTGGTAGTAACATTTACAATCTTTCTAATCAGAAAGTACCTAGTTGCTGCATATTGCTACCGTCTTTACAAGAAGGGAACTCAAATTCGAACTTGTTTTGCGTACAATCATTATTATGCTCAAGCCATGTCTCCCCCAGAGACTTCAAAGCCTTGCAGAAGTAGGCTAGACGCTGCCAAAAAAAAAAAAAAAAAATCATGTTACCGCTAAATATATATATTACAGTATATATTTATGTTCTGCCATGTGATTTAAATTCATCACATTATTAAGGTAAAGATATTTCTGCCAGGTTACGTATGAACAAACCTCATCAATAAACTTGTTCTTAATCTCTGACACTTCGTTCGCTGGTATCACCTCTGGGTAAAGCCTCTGCAGATTCTCCAGTGTCTTAATCAACAGCTGCATCGTGTGTGAGACATGTAAGATAATTAATATACTATAATTAAAGACAATATCATAATACACACACACACCTGGTGTAATGAAGCAGAGGTATCACAAGGAGTGAGGTCCAAGATGTCCCTGAAGGCCAAGATCTTCTTTTGGAGTTCCGTCGTGAGAACCATATGGTCTGTATTACTCACAACTGAATTCTTCATTGATTCTTCTCTTCTTTTTTCTCAACTTTTGCTGGTTTCGTATTCCTGGGCACGCTTGGGCCTTTCACTGCCTGCACATAATGAAATTATTACTTCTTACACTCTCACAAAATCTGATTATATATATAAACATTTAAATCCATCCCTACGGGGAAGTTTCTTCAATTTATATATACAGAAGATATATCAGAGGATTTAAAGCTAATTTGATTACAAGACATACAACCGTTGTTCCAGTTTTCCGGCAAGCAGAAAACTTGAAATTTGCGGGAACCATGTCATGATGACAAATAGCAATAACGACACACATGTGTGAGAGCAATATGAAGAAGTATCAAAATTCCAGATTTTTTGTTGTTGCAAACTCTCTCTAAAGATTTTGATCTGGATGGGTTTAGAGGAGTTATAAAGGTCATCTCTATTAATTTGGCATGCATATTATTAAAGGCAGATTCGATCAGAATTAATGTGAACGAATTATTGTGGGACATAAAGTCTCATAGAGATAGGGACAGATAAGAAAAGAGGAAAAAGTCAGAATCTTACCTCGAAAGCAAATGTCTTGGTTCGCCGATGGAACAAGGGCTTCAAGCCACAGAAACCCATGGAAGCCATGAAAGTCCTAAATCTTTATATATATTAATTTTACTAAAATAAAAAATAATAATAAAAGAAGAAGAAGAAGAAGAAGTTGGAGTTGTGCAGACCACTATGTTCATAAAACGTGTGTATATTCTAGAATTAATATTGTTTTGAATTTGAAGAGATCAAAACCCCTTCAAATATAGAAATATTCAAAGCTGCTTGTGGAATAAAAAAGTTCAAGAAAACGCGTAAATTTTAATATATAATGTATCTACATCAGGACACTACACACCAAAACGTAATAATGGTGGTGATGAAGTTGAATTGGAAAGTGGAAAGAATTTATTGAGAAGGGAACTTTCAGAAAAGGGAGAAAGCCAAGGAGAAAAGAAAGAAAGAAGAAAGGTTTATAAGGATAACTAGAGAATTAGGAGAGGTTAATTAATTGCAGTTTCGTTAATGTTGTTAATTAGTGTACATCCAGAGGTTAATGTGCTGATCAAACAGAAAACTTTGGATTCGGTGGTGATCCATTTTCTAAATTTAAGAAAACTGTCTTCAGTTTCAACAAATTATTGTTTCTGATGAGTTTTTGGTAATTGGGATATGATTGATCTCTTACGTAACTAACCTAACCATTTTTTTATTCGTTTCCTAGTTCTCACGCTCTTATTAATAATTGTTCTAAGAATTTCTAATGAATTATTGACTAATTAACAACACCACAGTTTTTTTTTTCTTTCTTTGTTTTATTTCATTGATGTAATGCAGAATATGCGACTTAATTGGAAATCACTACTTGTTACTTTTAGCTTAGCCGTTTATAATTTTATATCACAAATGATACTTCTGTTCAGATGTGAAATTGTATGTGACAATTAATTAATGCAACTTCCACTCCCTATTTATAGGGCCCAAAACAATCGGACAACATCGATGATTGTGGGTACTGCATGGCGCAGTACATGAAGGATATAATCACTCACAGTTTTAAAAATATTGATACAACTAAAGTATATTATATGCTCAATTTGTTCATATATATATATATATATATTCGGTCAGCTATATATTACAATATTTAATTTTCATCTTATTTCCTTTTTTTCCTAATAAATTGTTGCAGTATTTAGTGCCGGAAGAGTTGGTAACATATGTAAAACATCATTGGGAGATTGAATATATATAGAATGACTGTAAATATGTAGGTACTGATGATTTGTTCGTTTTAAAGTTTTGGTTTTAATAGTATGTGTCTATACAAAAATGACTGTAAATATATTCTATTTTGTTGCATTTTTCTGTATATAAATGAATTTAAATATATATTGTGATTTATTCTGTACAAATGTATATGCAGGGGCCAATATTGAAAGTAGAATCCCACCCCCATTTTTTTTTTTTAAAAAAATAGCTTTGATAAATCATGGTTGTTATCTAACAACCAATATTTATGTCAACTATATATAATGGTTATTCACATGTGCCTGCTAATTATTATCACAACAATGAGCATATCATGGCCTCAACAAGCTTTCATACATAATGTACGTTATATTATAACCATTATAATAAATCTAAAATAAATAACGGTTCAGATTCATAGTATATCTATATCAAGCTTTTATAGCTCCTGCATATATGACGGTTCAGAATAATTATATATGACAGATAATAATCATCATATATCGTGATTTCTGTTGTAATGTTCTTTTGAAATTAAATATAGTGGTAGAAGAATTAAATATAATAATAATTGGATGTTCATAATTTTTTTTATTGGGAAACAGTTGACTGGATGATAAAATTTATTGAATTTTATTTTCAAATGAACAAACGACGTGGGCTCACATTCATTCCCATTCTATTATAACTTCCGAATAGAGAAGTATTGTCTTTTATATATATATATATATATATATATATATATATATATATATATAAAGGGTTAAGGTTGAAATTTAGTAACCAACTGTTTTCATATGGGTATCCAATACAATTTACTATTTTGGGTGTAAAAGTAGACATGATCAATTGTTTTGGTAGCATATATCGCAATGCCGTGAATGCCACCAGTCTTTTCAGTTTAATGAAAAAAATATTACTTAGATCCTATGGACGCAATTTTATTTCAGTCAACCCTCAAAAAATTCTAAAATTTCACTGCACCTTTTGGATTAAAATGAAATTTAATTTTGTCAATGAAAAGACAATAATGCCCTTAATTTTTTTCATAAAAACATTTACAAGACAAATAAGGATATTCATAAAAAAAAATAAACGAATTTAAAAGAATCTAGGGAGTTAAAAAAATTTACAAGAAAAATATGTGAACAACCAAATTTTTTTAATACCCTAGATTGTTTTAAACCCCTTTACAAGAAAAAAAAAAAATTTACAAGGGGTTATTTACAAGATGAATATTAACATTTATAAAAAAATAATTGTGTTGGGTGCTTATAGTGAAATAGTTTATTGCTAAATTTGCACATTTACTCTTCTAAAAATATATTAAAATAATAGAGAGTGAGAAGACCGATGAGTCTCTCAATACAAAAAGTAACAAAAGTTAACTAGGATTAACGGTGTTGCTATATATACTATCAAAAAAATTGATTATGTTTACTTTTACACCCCAAAATAGTTAATTGTGTTGGGTGCCTATAGGAAAATAATTTTTTGCTAAATTTACATCTTAACCCTATATTTAATTTGTTTCTCTCAAATGATGTCATATTCATGGCTCTTAAATAATAGGTTGTGTTAGAAATTTTATATTATATTAGTAATGGTGGTTGCGTGAAGTGGAAGGGACTTGATTCATAAAAGTTTGAATGTTATAAATAAATAAAAAAATCACTTTAAAAAGACTACTCTAAATTAGACTATATAATAATGCTCGAATCTAATCAGGTAATACTAATTCTAAGATAATTGTATTAAAATAAAATAAAAGCATACTAATCCTAGCCGTTTGGTTGTAAGAGTTCTGCCAGAATCCATGGGAATGGAATGGGGATATACGGTGACAAAATATGATTTATGCCTTCTTTGTAATCCTCGTTCCAAAAAAAAAAAAGAGAGTAAAGAATGAGCATATTTTTATCCGGAATTTTTTTTTTAAAAAAAACAGACATTTTCTTTTGATCCTACCGTCTTCTTCCTAAAAACTACTCTTCTGGTAATTATAAGAACACTTTTGTAGTGTAAATTGCACTACAAAAATATTCTTATAATTAGAACTGGAAGTAATATAATCAATGATTATGTATTTTACTCATTTAAGCCTACTTTATTACATTTGCGCCAAGGACTATGCTAAACTCAAAACTACTCTCCATTTTCCCCCATAAACACCGATAATTTTTTTTTTTTTTTTTTATATGAAAGATGGCTAAATAAAAAGGAGGATTACAAGATAGAGGGAATAACTCTCCAAACATTCCTGATCAACCCTAGCTCGTAAAAATATAGGGCAATCACTCAAGATACCAGATATATCTAAACCGAACTTAGCAAGTACATCCGCTATACCTCCTATAGGGTAGAGCCGTAAAATGGTTTGTAACCCATGGAACGGCCCACCAAGGGAGTGACCCACTTAAATGCCAACCCACCAAGGGGCGGACTGCACAGGCCCACCCCATCCAAACTAGAGGTTGCAGCAGGTTAGCCCACTTGATGGCGGGTTGACCCGCTTGAAAAACATTTTTTATTTTTGTTTTTCTTAACAAAATAATCCCAAATATTTTTAAATTCTCTTTCCTTTAATGGCATGTTTGACTCATTTCTTATGTTTTTTATTTGACACTTTTTTTTCACTCTTATTTTATACTATATTTATTTATTCAACTATTATTAAATTAAAGAAATGTGTTTATATGTTTTTTTGATGTGAGAGAGTAAAGAGAAATGGATGTGAAAGTAGAATGATTGATTGGCATAAAGTACAAAAAAAGAGAGTGTGATATGAGTGGGTGAAAGAGAGAGAGAATGAAAGAGTAAAAAAAAAAAAGAGTATGACAAGTTTTTGTTTTTTTAAAAAATTAATTGGAGAGAGATCCACACCATCTTTAGTTATGCTTCCCTTTACCCCATGGGTTTATTTTGATTAAAAAGTGGGTTGGCCCAAAAATAAGAGTATGACAAGTTTTTGTTTTTAAAAGAAATTAATTGGCAGGCTCCCTTTAGCCCATGGGTTGGGTGGGTTGGCCCGAATTACCGGCTCTACATAGGGGCAATGTTACTGGAGACATAGTAAAGACTACATGTGGGTGCCACTTCCAACAAAGATTTGAACCTTGATTTACTACATTTTAAGAGATTAGTCTCTTTCACTAGACCCAAATCCGGTAAGTGCCCATAACTACTACTCTAATTTGAGAGAAAAAGGGGAATAATAATGCACATGTCTAAAAAGGGAATAATAATGCCCGTCTGCATTCTTATATCAATACATACACAAAAAAACAAACACCATGGAGAATTTATTTTACAGATATTTGCACCCAAAAAACAAAGATATACAAGGTTTGATACAGAGAACAATGAAATTGCAGAAGCTTGGGGGGATAACAATGTTGGTATACATCTATTTCACAGCATAACCCTTATTGTTCTATGATAATACACAATAATAAATAAAATCTATATATAATTTAAATTGACCTTGTACTTGACCAAATTAAGGCTCTCTCCAGTGCACTTTTCAGCATAAAACATCCCCTGATATGAATAACTATCTGACAAATCGCAGCTTCTTTAGTATATGGATAAGCCAGAGTTTTATATGGTAAAACGTTTGTAAAATTAAGAGAGACAGAGATCAGGAGTGAAAGTATATGAGGTTTACCTTTTCTTTTATCCCTCTCTTTTCTCTCTAAACTAAACAAAAATTTTATAAAAAAAAAAACTCTGGAGGATTCAGGCTCTTTGGAGCATACAAAGCCTGGTTTTTTTTGGCTGTCATCAATAGTCAACCAATAAAGGGCATTTTACCCTCTAAAATGCACCCTCCAATTAGGCCCCTAGTTCAATATTGACACAAAGGACATGATGACACAGTATATTTAATGGTATTTAAGAGCTAATAATTTAGCTAAACTGCTCTGACTTTGAAAGAACTTATCTTATTCATCTCCTTCATGGACTGAGTCCTATTCTTGTCACTTCTGGTGGGCGCACTAGCTATTTTATTTTCAACTTGGTCTTTCTTTGATGTTGCTCGAGCAAGGCCACTAGCAGCGGTTCTTTCTGCGATTCTCCTCTGGCGTTCGACCAACAGTTCCTCCATCCTCTTCCGAGTTTCTTCTTCCTGATCACCACAATAGAGTATAGATCATTGTTAAGAACACTCACTATGAACCAAAAAATGGGGTCACTATGTAAAATGCCAACATGCAAAAATGCAATTGTAGATTAAACTCTACCTTTTCCAGTTTGCTCTTGTGAACTATAGGCCTGCTTATAGTCGATGGCCTTTTGTTCCTAGGAATGATTTCAGGCTTGCCCCTTCCAATGGATCCACGCAAAGCTTTAGTCTTTTCTTCTCTTGCTGAATTCCTTGTTCCTGGAACTTTGTTTTTGTCGATTTTCTTGGGACTCGCCAGAAGATTTTGGTTCACTTCATTGTGTAAATCATCAACAGGGGATCTTCTATCAGTTTCTGTGTATGAAAAGTCAATTTCATAGTCCATTGTCCATGAGGCCTCAACAGGGTCAAATCCAGAATCCCGTTGGAGAACTACACAAAGGTCATTCGGTTCCTGGTTCTTAGACAATTCATGTTTACTTTGTGGAACATGTGTGTCATTTTCCAGCTTGCTAGCTGAATTTAGATCTGCAACTATGTTAATGTCAGTCTTCCACTGGGAATCAAGCAGATCATGATCGGCCAATTGACCCTGTATCATGAATGAATCATCAACTGGAGTGCTTACTCTTCTTTTTTCAGCATTGGAATCCACTGATGATAAAATGTGATCACCATCAAACATTGCTGGCACAACTGCACTTCCGGGGCCCCTCGTGTTTTCTGAATGATCAGCAACGAACCAATCTTCAGCATTTTTGAACTTGTTTACTGAAGAATTAGAAACACAGGTAGATGATGAATGACCAATGCCGTTTCTAGATTCTTCAGACCTATGTGAAAACATTATCTCCTCCTCACCCATGTTGTCCCTACTTTTTCTAATTGGAGTACGGCTGTCTACATAATCATCAAACTTATCTCCACCTTCATTTCCCCCATCTCTCTGAGTTACAATAAAGGAGTCATTTGGGACTTTCATCTGCTTTGGAACTTTCTTGAATTCCAAGTCTTGAGATGGATCGGCTGCATGCAACATTCTTTCTTCAGAATTTCTTACCACAAAATGGTCAGCCTGAACATCAATTGGCTGCAGCCTCTCTGCTACATCATTGCTAGTATCCTCATCAATCTTCAAAAGATTCTGGAAAGCAGCCCAGTTCTCATTTGTCTTCCCTCCCTCAGATGCATCTTCAACTAGCTCCAGATCAGAAGAACCATTTGATTGGGTCCCTCCTTTTTTCTTATTAGCATGTTTGTCAACCTTATGAACCTTCTGCAATGATTCAAGAGCAATGTTGACCTTCTGTTTAATATTTTCTTCATCAATGATACCATCATCATCATCAATAGATGATCCATCAGAGGCTTTACCCTCATTCTCATTTTTCCTATTTGGGGTGATGTAATTGATATTGCGAATTACAACAGTTCCAGATCTTCTTCTGTGCTTTTTCTTCTTTGAATCATCCTTCAGGGAATGCTTTGAGTCTGACTCCTCATCTGAATTTGATTCACTTGCGGAATCAGGATCACTAGACTCTGTCTGCTGGTCTTCTAAATCTTCCGATTCTTGCTTGTAAAGAGATTTCTCCTTTTTACTTGCAGAAGACTTCTTCTTATGAGAATTAGACTGCCTAGGGAGATAAACGCTAGGATTCTCCAAGTGGGAAGGCCAATGCATGTTTCTTGGAAGGTATGGAGGAACAGACTGCATATTAGTCAAAGGATATCCTGGATATGGAGGCACTTGCTGCATATTGTACATGAATGGAGGAACATTGTATGGCCATGGCATTGGCATCTGAACATTTGCAGGATGTGATGGTGCCTGATCTGAAGGAGGCAAATTGTCATCGGCAAATAGCATCCATTAGACAAATTAACGTTCTTCAAATTTGTGAGAAAACAACAGTGTGGTTACTGGAAATAAACACTGATCTCCATAATTTACTACAAGTCAGTTGCATTCCGTTATGTAAAATTAAGATTTGTGCAGATTTCTGACTTTCTAAAAATGTTTTGATTTAGGCTGCATATCCAATGCCAAGCAGGCATTATATGCATTCAATAGACAACCAAGAGTGCATCATGAAAACATAATGAAACAGTTTAGGAACTCATTCAGACTATAGTACACAGCTGAGTGACAATAAAGCAAATACAACAAAAAATTATAAAGATATGTGGTCGTGCATAAGAAGGATGGCTCAATGCACAAGACTCCCACCAAATGGGTTTAAGGAAGGATGAATTTACGTAGCCTTACCCCCAAAAGCACAAAGGCTGTTTACAGGATAGTTGTGCACAAGAAGAAAAATAAGCATAGAAAGGACAGGATCAGGAAATGGGAGTTATTACATGTTAAATAGTGAGGTTCAGCTCAGATCACTGAAGTTTCCATCCTAAGGTTGATGTGTTATAACAAAGGTTGGAAAAAAAATTCTTAAAAAAAGTCATACCTTCTTTTTTGTTCGACGCACATGAGTTTGATGTGTTATCACTAGAAGAAAGACTATCAATGGAATTATCAATCTTGTTCTGATCAGGGGCAGGAACTTCATTTGCCAGAATAATTCCTGATGATCCAGAAAACGAGAGTGCTGGTGGTAAGCATGACTGCATGGCAGCAACTTCCTTTATCCAAAGATCATCTCCATGCTTCTTCTTCCATAATTCCTTATAGCCAATACATGCTTCCCTGTACATAATATATACTAAGATTTAGATTCAACCACGGAAACTAAACTGAAGGTTTATACCAATTAGGGGAAGATTTTCCATAGATGCTGGATATGAGTTTTAGGCGATGTAGCATATATTAATCAGAGGAAGCCGTTCCATGGTATGAAATTTTTTATCTGATATACATGTATTCTATCAAACTCAATATGCAGGATAGTATTCAGCTAATATGAAGAAAGTGACCATTTGAAGGAAGTTCAAAGGAATCTTTGAATAAAAGTTGCATGAAGTGGTCCTCAAACCTATAATTTATAGACTTTGAAGGAACGATAAGACCTGCATTGAACCGCCATGAGTCGGGATTCCTACTCATCTGAAAAAGAAATGTAATTTTTGTGATCTGAAGAGTTGGGTCAATCTTGACAAAATGATTTTTGAAATCAGTGAATATGGGGAATGATTTTCCTTTCTGAAAACTGGAATCCAAATTAATAAAAAGATAGAAAAGTTTGTTCTCCAGAGGGAAAAAATATATATTTTCAAGGTCCAGCATTGACCATCTAAGATGACAAGAATTAACAGTACGACGGTTTGTTAAGCAACAAACACAAAATTTGGCTATTATTTGACTATTCACATGATCATTTGATTGGATAAAATCTAGATTATGCATAGCATTAGAAAGATTTGGATCCTCTGCTTTGAGGAGTCGCACAATAATGTCATGTGAAGAGAGAGATAAACAAAGATCTACTTGAATGACAAGTCCTACATCAATTCTGGAACAAGAGAATGTGCGGGTTACATTTATGGTTTACAAGCAAACACTTATAACTTAAATATCTCAAGTTCTTACCTTAAACGGGATGCTCCAAATGCATTGGCAAAGCATATGAGATCATCGATATTATCGATTTCAAATCCAGCAACAAGGCCACGTGCAAAAGCCATTGCTTGCTCTTTCCGGAGCAGTGCCAATCGGGACTTCTAACAGGCGTTGTAGAGACATCCTTATCATTGTGGCAACTGGAATGTGTTAGTCCTAACCATTGATGAAGTTGCGAAAAAAATTGAGATAATTTAATTGGCAGCAATTAGATAAAAGGATAGAAAGATACTTTGAGTTTTCCTCCTCTTTGTTTTCATAGCCTTCAAGTTCACCATTTAGCTGATACAAAAACAAAGCATAAATTAATTGGTTGGGAGGTGCTTAAAGTAAATTTGAGTGATTTTTTATTAGATAAAATACCTTTGAAGGATCACTTAACCTCCTGGCATTGCCATTGGATTGTGACACAAGTCCTGGTACACCAAAGAAATTAGTCGAAAATAACTAGAGCGATCATTAATTAAGTGAAAGAAGTGTGCAGAATATTATTTACATCGTCAATTCTTCAGAAAATACAGGGATTTACACAGAACAGAGAAATGAGGGGAAACCATAAATAAAAACTGAGTAAGAAGGGTTCCTTGTAATTTCATTAGCTAAAACCTTTTATGAAGTCTAATCACAAGAATTAACTGATTGTCTAATTTTTTACTTGCTTTCCCTTTTGTTAGCGCCTTCAGAGCTGTGACTAACTTAACTTACATGTTTGTTTCACTTGTCAGGTGAGCCCACATACATTGTACAGAATCTAAGGAATAAGTCTTATTGTTCAAAATCTGTGAATAGTGCAGCAGCTTATTATAAATTTCATATTTTATATTCACAGTAAAGTATCTGTAACCTAATGTCTAAAGAAAAATCCACAAACATGTCTAAGTCAACAACTCGTGACCATACCTTCATCTAAAGTTGCATCAGACATTGATAACTTGTTAGCCTCATATGAGTTTTCAGTCTGCAGGATTTCCTTTTCAATGCTGACAAACCTCTCCAAAATGGCCGGTGTGCTGACAAAACGCACAAATCTGCAAGAATCAAATGCCCCCAACCCAAACCGAAACAGGAAAAGAAAAGTGAGAAGAGAGAAGAGAGAAGCCGAAAACCAGAAAAATAAAAATGAGCGAAGCAAAATCAGCTCAACAAATCTGTACGTAGATCTATACAAATGCTACTTAGAGGAGCAGAGGGGCTTGTGCAGGGAAAAATCAGCTCAACAAATCTTATCATGTGACTTTAGTTCTCTAAAGTCTTAATCCATTTTCTAGGCCTCCAGCCTACACAAATAGTTGATCCAATAAAATCATGTTCTATAAGTCCACAAAGCCAAATAAACTAATTCCTTGATCCACATCATAAGAAGTTATTAATCGAGATCTGTATTCCAGTCAATGAACCCATCGATTCGAGACTACTGTATTGTAACTACAGAGAAAAGGAATCCTCAGCACCAAATTTTTTTAAAGCGGACTCTAATTCTCAAATAAGAGTTATCACACACATTGAGACATTTAATCGAGAAGATAGCAGGCATTCCATTTGTAGATTCAATCCTACCACACAGAAAGAAACTGCAAGTATGTATGCAGACATTAATGAGTACCATAGAAGCAACTGCTTAAAATTGAAGAACAGATGAAGAATTACGTTCAAACCCCATGATTAAGAAACATCAAAACTGCCAAGTAAAGTTCTAAATCAAGCGACAATCACCTCTCAAATGTGGCTTTGGAGAACCAAAGTGCAGGGAGGGTGGGTGGGAGAAGCTTAATGGAGTATCCACCCTTAGAGATCTCATCTTTTGCGAATTTCAGGTGAGAAACAAAAGGATCGAACAACCCAGAAGCTATTTTCTCACGAGCACCCCCTGAAAACACCACCAGCTCACATCTACAAACACATACACAACAGAACGAATTGGAGAACAAGGCGACACAATAAACACAAATTCAGGTGTCCAAGAAGGAAACGTCACCTAGTTCTTGTTGGGGTGAGCTGAAACAGAGCAAAATCGAGAACGGCGTTGGAATCCATGAGGATGAGCAGAAAGTGTCAGAGCATAATCTTCACTGCACAAGAAGGAATACTGACTTATTGTCCGTGAGAATATAAAGAAAAGGTTTTAGTTTGAGTGTTGGGTAGTACAAGCTGTGATGTTGCGGAACGTGGGCATCATGGCATAGGGTCTAAGCTGGACATGGGACGGTGAGAATTCAGAATTCAGAGAGAGAGAGAGAGAGAGAGAGCCAGCAGGAAGATGCTTAGATGCAGCTTTGTGCAACTTGGAGAGTAAATATGGACATTATAGGATTCCCCATGCAATATTGTAAAATATAGTTGTATCACAGATGTATATATTAATATATGTCACTCCTTTGATTAGACAGAGAAAGCGAGATCAGACTAGCACTACTTTGGTATTTTTGTCTTTGATGAGGTAGTTGAAAAAGGGTCTAATTATTGCATGCTTTCTTCTCCTAAACGTGGTGGTAATTAAGTTTTCAACAATCAATCTTCCCCATTTTCTTAGTACATGGTTATTTCACTATTAGGACATATCCCAGTATTATAGATCCAATTGAATTGAAAGTAATTCTCTTTAGGATATTTTATGAATTCAAACATGAAATCTTTTACTTAAGTAGTCAAAGTCATTTCCATTTTTCAATTATGACTAACGTGTGTGTCAGTGGATCAATCTTCCTTTTTAATAATGCATTGGTGAGAAATCAAATTAAAGTTTGATCTAAATTAAAGTTTGATCTATTAAATAAATAAATTTTATAATATTTTTTATTTGAAATTTGTAGTACTTTTAGTTCTTGTTTTAATAATTAAATTGGATAAAAATAATTTAAAATTGTAAAATTAAAATATCTGAACTGATCATACTTGGTGCTGGTGGTTCATGGTTAGCTTTCAATATGGGGACCATAAGTTTT